>VZTF01000976.1:1372811-1538772 GCA_013397755.1 Cnemophilus loriae | reverse complement strand
CTCGGCAGCACCTGCGGGCGGGGGGCGACACCCGCTCCCGCCTCCGCCCGCTGCCGCTCCGCTTCCCCCGCGCGGGGGTGCGGCTGGCGTCCCTCCTCCTGCAGCTCCTAAATGAGGAATTTGGGGCTACCTCCTCGCCTTTGGAATAGCTATTTATGTTTTGATGCCGCTTCTCTCCCCAGAGAGCCACCGACGCTGAGCAGCCCTGCAGCGGGCACGCTGCGGCGCACGTCTGTTCGCCCCCGAGGCGAGCGAACCGCCAGGGGAGCCCGGCCCAGCCGAGCCGGGCCGCTCCGGGCCGGGGCCCCGCCGGGAGGGGGCGGCCGCAGCCCTGCTCCGCACCCCCTGCCCGTCTCCGCCGCTGGGTACCAGATCCTGCCCAGGCCCTGGCGCTTCAGCATCCCCGCGGCCCGCAAGCGCCGGGGAGATACGAGTGCCCAACTCGTGGCTTTTGCTGGCTGGAAAAGGCAAATATCAGAGCTCTGATTTTGTTCTCCGTGTCCCTGAAAGAAAAGTGATCAATAATCTTTGTTTTATTTTTCTTTAATGCCTTAACCCACAGTTACTGTGTGAACTACACAGGGTATGTGACCCTGCAAGCCATCAAATTATATCTTCTAATACCAGATAGTGAGGGTGGTGTTTGTTTTCTTTATTTTTTTTTTTTCCGAAGTCCTGTACATTTCACTTTGATAAGAACTGATAGCCATGAAGCCTGGCTGTGGTACAGAAACTTTTATTGTGTGGTGTAACAAAATTTACTTATTGTGAACTATCCCATCATACATGAAGACCAAAACCTGCAGAATTACTGATTCTAATCTTGCATATAATTATGTACAAGAGGATCTTTATGGAGGGTAATAATTCCCAGTGATTTCCCATAAAACCACTCTCCTGCAACACCCAAGTCCTCAAACCACAATAACGCTGTTATGCATCAGCTGACATTTAAGAGGCTCATTGCTCTGAAAGTCCCACAGCCGCTTACTAGGATTTTATACCCAGCAGAATTGCTGCGGGCTTTCCAGAAAAGGCACGGGACTTCGTTCCCTCCTTAGGCTATAATGCACCATGACAGCTATACACCAGATCTAAGCAAACACTTCTTGTTAGATCTGAGCAAATATGCTGGTGTGAGGCAATTAACAGCATGAGTCACCTGAGTCACAGATGGCAGTATTGATAAGACTAGAGCAGAGATTCCACTAAATGACAGGGGCTAAGAGGACACCCCAAAACCGTGGAAGCTCCTTTACATGCATACAGAACTGCCTGCCTGGTCCCCTCTCCTCTGGCAGCTTTCAGGCAGGTGTGGCACAGGTGACAGCAATGAACACTGGGGGTGCTGGGGCAGAAAACATCATCGTTCTGCATCCTGAAACTTCTCCATGGCAGGAATTCCCCTCAATCAAGGAACATTTGTCTAAAGCCATTGAGTTTTAGGACCTCCCTAAGTTCTGAAATTCGTGGAGAAGCTGGACTTTGCATACTAAAATGGATATGCTGGTTCCTGTGTTAAATATACATTTTGAAGCACATTTTCATGTTGCTTTATTAAGGTAGAGCTCCAACACTGAAAATGTGAGGCCCATATGTAATATATTTTTTATTAAATACACTGAAAACACTTATCAAACCATCTCACTTATCAAAGAGTCTCTTACAGATGCATGAAGTTTATTGAAAGAGGGATAATATCCATGACAAGTAAATGGCAATTCAGTTTGCACTTGAACAGTTTCTATAATCCTGAGACTTTCCCCCTGCATTTGTTACATGCGTTTTGGTGCTTCACATAGAAACCAGAGTGTTTACAACTTAGAAAAAGGCATAGTAAATATAACATAAGGTGTGCAAGAAAGTGTTGTTTACCTCACTTTCCAATATTGGCTCAGGCCAATTTTCCAGTATGGTCACAAGGGAGGTAAACACACAGATATATGGTGTTAGGAGAGATGTTTGGAAGAATATTAAGAATGCACAATACTTAAAATGCAAAATTTCATTCTCTGTGTTTTAATTTTCTCTCAGGCTCGGCAATGGAAATCATTAAAATTGATTTCAGCTGTATATTACCATAATAGTTGGAATTTGAACAGTACGGGAGAATGTTTATTTACCAGAGCTATTGTAACACAATTTAGAAGAAAACTTGTGAAAAAAATTCTACTAGTTTCTGGGGGAAAAAATCAATACAAAATTCTACTGCACAGTTCAAGAGAACAAGCTAGAAAACAGGAGAGTGCACTCCAGTGAAACCTTCTGTTCATCCCTATCCCTATCTAATATCCATACCATGGCAGCCATTGCACCAAGATTAGGATTAATTTTGCTCTCCAAAAGTCCGGGGAACCTCTGCTTGGGATAGATATGTACAGAAGTGCTTGGCTGCTATGATAGTTTCCTGGTTTATTTAGTAGTAGTCCCTTTTCTGATGTCTGCTAGGAAAGTGCACCTTATCTTTCCAACTGATACGTTTACAGCCAAAATCAGAGTGGATCATAAGACATGGGCATAAGGTGTTTGCTAGACAATTCTAGAAAGCCAGAAGAGGGAGCGCAGGAACAGAAAACACCGAGAATGAAACATTTTAATTTGTGTGCCTATTTCAGCTACAACTTTAAAGAGAGATGGATGGATGGATGGATGGATGGATGGATGGATGGATGGATGGATGGATGGATGGATGGATGGATGGATAAAAGAATTTCCAGGAAGAACTACTACACGGCTCTGCTGACAACAGAGATGTTTCAGGATAGTCCAGCAGGTGCTCATCACTTGTTAAATTCTGGCCTGTTGAAATCTCCCCTTGACTGACCCCAAAACTGTAGAAATCATCAAAGCCATTAATCACTTATGACAGTGAACACCTTAGATCCTGGGATAAAAAAGTTCCTGACAAATTTTGAAGAAGTTAAGTTTTGTTATAGTACTTCTGGCCAAGACTTTCCTGATGCAAAAATTATCCAAGATTGCCTTTGTTACACCCAATAGGAAAGATGGTTGGATTTTTAGTGTGCTTATAGGCTTTATGAATATCAGTATTTTAATGGTGTGTAATTACCTACAGAACCTTGTTCATAACCTTTAAAGCATATCACAATGCTGTCTGTGATATAGAAACAAGAAAAAAGAATCATTATTATATTTTTACTTTTTAGAAGCCACAGATAAATTTCCCTTTACTTTGACAATATTAACTGTCTATTGTGTTTGAATGAGAATATTTTGTCTATGCATATGTTCATTTCTATGAGGGGTGAATTAAACCTTGAGATCAGAATGTGAAAACAATGCATATTGGGCCGTTCCTTCTACTGGTGACAGTGCTGTGGTGAACCTTCCTCTCTGGTAAATTATTTTGCAGCAGATTAAAGAGTGAACATGAAATAAACTGAGTATCTGAATTGTGCATGTATAGACTATTAGATATTTTTAATAAGTCATGAAGATCTGACCTAAGTTCATAAAAAATGACATAAATAAAAATGGACTGTATCAGAAGCTTCAAGCTCATTTTTCTAAAATGTAGTATGCTTGCAGATGTCCATGCTTGAGTCCCTAAATTATAGCTGCCGGTTTGCTTTTTATATGTATGAATTTTATATTCATATATACATATATATGTGCATTTGGTGCGGGACAGTTACACAAGGTCAGGATGATGAAAGGGTTGTTATGACTCAGTTTTAGTGTACCTAATCAGACTATAAATCTGCTTCTGTATATTCATTTCTATGTAACATGCGTGGAGAAAGTGATGAGCTTTGCAGAATAGCCGGCTTAATGAAGAAAGAAATAAATCTCACATAAGAATGGTTTTAATTAACTTACAAAGTCTCATTCTAAACAGTAGTTTTGGTCTGTTTATGGACATATTTCCATCTCATCTGAGTTTACATCTACAATAAAATAATTATTAGAAGTTAAAACTGTGTAATTATAATACTTATGATCATCACACTAGTTATGAAATCCAAGCATGGCCAAGCAAGAAAATGAAGAGGTCAAGAATAGCCATTAACCTAATGTATTTCTGTGAAGATAAGCACGCCTCTGCAAACCGTTTTTACTGCCACTTAATGCTCTTCCATATTTTAGTTTGCCTTTAAGATCCTCTTCAGGAGTTAAAATCGTAGATTCATAGAATTGTTTGGGTTGGAAGGGACTTTAAAGATATCTAGTTCCAAGCCCCCTGCTATGAGCAGGGACACCTTCCACCAGACCAGACTGCTCAGGCCTTCATCCAGCCTGGCCTTGAACAGGGCTGCAGGCGTGGGGCATCCACAGCTTCTCTGAGCAACCTGTTCTGGTGCCTCAGCACCCTCGCAGCAAAGAATTTCCTCCTCATATAAAATCTAAACCTACTCTCTTTCAGTTTGAAGCCTCTTGTCCTGTCACTACATGCCCTTGTAAAAAGTCCTTCTCCATTTTTTATAAGCCCCCTTCAAGTGTTGAAGAGTCACAATTATGTCACCATGAAGCCGCCTCTTTCCCAGGCTGAACAAATCCGATTCTTTCAGCCTTTTCTTGTACGAGAAATGCTCCATCCATCTGACCATCTTGGTGGNAGCAACCTGTTCTGGTGCCTCAGCACCCTCGCAGCAAAGAATTTCCTCCTCATATAAAATCTAAACCTACTCTCTTTCAGTTTGAAGCCTCTTGTCCTGTCACTACATGCCCTTGTAAAAAGTCCTTCTCCATTTTTTATAAGCCCCCTTCAAGTGTTGAAGAGTCACAATTATGTCACCATGAAGCCGCCTCTTTCCCAGGCTGAACAAATCCGATTCTTTCAGCCTTTTCTTGTACGAGAAATGCTCCATCCATCTGACCATCTTGGTGGCCTCTGGACTCACTCTAACAGGTCAGTGTCCTTCTTGTGCTGGGATCCCAGAGCTGGTTGCAGCTCTCCAAGTGGGGTCTCACCAGAGTGGAGCAGAGGGGCAGAATCTCTGCTGGCCACACTGCTTTGGATGCAGCCCAGGACACATTTGGCTTTCTGGGCTGTGAGTGCACATTGCTGGCTCATGTCCAGCCTCTCGTCCACCAGCATCCCCAAGTCCTTCTCCCCAGGGCTGTTCTCAGTCTCTTCATCTCCAGCCTGTGTTGATACCAAGGGTTACCCCAAACCAGGTGCAGCACCTTGCACGTGATCTTGTCAATCGCCATGAGATTCCCATGAGCCCACTTGCTGAGATTTTCCAGGTCCCTCTGGATGGCATCCTGTCCTTCAGGTGTGTCAAACTTTATGTAGCATAATCAGCTTAGGTGAATACTGCGTCAAAGAGACATAGAGAAACCACTTTGTAGGACAACGTATTCGATATGCAGTACCTGCACAGCAATGACACGGAAGTTCTTGCTTTTAACACTCATGTTCATGAGCAATATGGTCTAGAAGTGATTTAATCACAGTCTGTTTCTATGTGAAGAAGAAAAACTTGGAAAGCACTATAAAAGCTTAAGAAAAACAAAAAAATAATTTTATGTTGAAGTTCAGTAAGTTCTGAACTTCAGGGGAGTTTCTTTTCAGTTGCAGCGGAAACAGTTAATCACTGGGGCTGCCCAATGGTTATCACATGTTGGTCCTGACCAGAAAAGTTTAAAACAAACCAGGCATTTTACTGAGACAGTGGTGCGAGCTAAACCTTATTCTTATAACTTCATAGAAGAAAATTCAATAGAAGGAATAGCCCAGTAAGTGTGGCTTTCACCCTCCATTCCCAGGGCTTAATTCATCCATCACAGATGTGAGGAGAAATAGCTCTTTTGGTGGAAACAGCTTTGGATCATCCTCAAATGATGAAGAGAAGTGCTTGATGCTTGGCCTAGGGAATGGCATGCTGATTATCAGTCATCTTAGAGAACAGACCATGACATTCAGTTGTGCACCTTGACAAAAGAAAGCAACCAGGCAGGCTCCCAGCCCTGGCCAGCTGCTGGTTGCGTGGCTGCTGTCAGGGCTTGCCCCCTCGCTGTGTGTAATGCCAGCTGTTTATCGAAAGTCCTTGGAGAAGACACTGGAGGAATTTTGATCACCTTTCTAAGACATAACAGAGTTGTTTGCTGCATGCCGTGTTTTCTTCTCTACCACACAGTGACTTTCCTAATATCCGTAACATTTTATGATAAAGCCTCGTATGTGTTTCAACAATTTAAGTATGAATATTTTTTCTACTCATTTTAGTCTTCCTTTTAGTCCCTCATCTTGAAAGGATAGAGCCGGGCAGCCAGGGAATTGGGACTCCTGAGTTTTGACTCAACTGTAAGCCCTTAATCCATCACAGAATTATGGGTGAACTCTATGAGCTGTAAGAATTAATTTCCTCCCGTCTCTTTCTCTTCTTTACTTTTGTTCTGTTATTGTGAGTTTATTTGTTTACTTATTTATTTTTTAACTTTGTCAGTTTAAGCTCTAAGTTCTCCAAGACAGATTTTTTTTTCTCTGTGTATTTGTAGATAACTAATATATTTCAGCTCCAATTTCATTTGGGGTCTCCTGATACAAGTGCAGCACAGTTATTATTTACTAACCTAGCCTTGTGAAGACACTCACTGCATTTTGATTGAGATTTCTACTTCTTTACCTCTCTGCTATCCTTATAGATAATAGCATTACGGGCCAGTACACAAACTATAGAAAACTTTCACAAGAAAAGCTCCAAAACTTAGGGACTGCTCACTCTTTCAACAGGCTAAAAACCTTCTTTAATATTCACCCATTTTCTAGTCATCTTGTCTTCTATACAGATTAATATTTTATAAAATTGGCCTATTTTTATCAATTTAGCAGCTGTGTTGTATGTGCAGTTGAGGTTTGAAGAGTGCTAAGCTATGCCACGTACTCCTACAGATCTTTAATATTAAAGACAAGTTCATAGAATCATAAATTCATAGAACACTTTGGGTTGTAAGACACCTCAAAGATCATCTGCCCTTGAGTGCCCCATGGGCAGGGGTACCTTCCACCGGACCGGGTTGCTCAAAGCGCCATCCAACCTGCCTTGAGCACTTCCAGGGATGGGGTATCCACAGCTTCTTTAGAAACCTGTTCCAGTACCTCACCACTCTCACAGTACAGCATTTCTTCCTAATATCTAATCTAAATCTACCAAACCCCTTTGTTCTATCACCACCTGCCCTTATAAAATGTTCAATTCTTTCTGTGGAGCAGCTATGCTCAATAGGCAATAAGGACTTCGACAAGCAAGAAAGATAAGCACTACCCAAACTCATGATAAATGCCACCCTTTCCCCAAAATACAGAGTTTAACATGTAGGGAAAACAAGCAGGTACAGACAAAGTCACAGAAGTAGTGCAACATCTGTCTCCAGCAATGACACAGCACAAATCACTCCCAATCAAGGTCAGATTCTCCTGTCCCAGGTCACAGCATGACAAATAGGACTGCACTAGCAAACCCTCCCTAGGACTTACTCACAAGACTTTTGACAGATTTTTCACTTTCTTGCTGGAAATAACAGACTGTTCTGTCTATCATCCATTCTAATTCCTTCATAACATTAATAGATCAACAGCAACTGCTGGCAGCAGAGTAGCAATAGATGGAGAATACAAGCTCACTGCTCGAAGGTGTGCTGGATGCCCACTTCTCTAATGAGGTGATTAACTCCAGCTGCTTCACTGAATGAACCCACACAAACAAGTGGCACTCCATCAGCTGCAGAAGCGGCACAAATGCACTTGCGAATACGTTTCAGCATTCGCACTTGGCCTTTCTCCCTTCTGCATTTATTATTCCATTATTATGGAAAGTCACTTTGCCTATAAAATATTTTGCCCTGCTGTCACATTTTATTTCGCATATTTCTTGAGGAGTGTAATGCTCATGGCTGAAAATGCCTGTCCCTGCCAAAAAAATTCATGACGCTTCAGAGCTGGTTAAAAAGAACTTTTTAAAGCATCCTAACCTTTGAGCACACATTCCTTAGATAGCACAGTATCCTACGTAATATCCATTTAGAATAAACATATACAAAAACTGGGAGGCAATTTTCCGAACAACTCACTTCAATGCACGCAGTTCTTCAGAGAAGTGGAAAGGCTCTAAGTCTTATGTACTATTCACATCATTGTTGGACTATACTGATTTAGAGGAACTCAAAAAATTCAGGCAGAGGTCTTGTAGGTAACACTGTGTCCTATTATAAACTGATGAAGGTGATTCACCATTCTTACACCCCCGTGTTTTAATGTGGTTCTCCTAAGTACTCACATCTTTCATGCCTCCTGTTGTTTTTTCCCTTTTGCCATCCTCCTTTTATTCAATAGCTCAAAGCACTGTCTGCTTTTTTTGTCAAGGCCTTGAAGTTAGAGCCTTCATAGATATTTTTCATTGCTAATACACTGTGGTCACTGCATTACATCCCTTCCACTTAACATTTTTCTGTACCTCTCAACATTTTTCCATGTTCCTTTCCCACCTGCTTCTCCTGATCTAAGCAAGGCCATCCCTTGGCAAGGCTTTGGGGCAGGTTTCCTTCCCAGATGACAGTGATAAGGGTGGAGAGGAGGACAAGGGTCAGGTAGGGCTTGGTCAGTCAGGCTGGTACAGACAATGAAACAGCAGCCTTGGTCCACAGCCTGGCATTTAAAGATAAACTGCAAATGGGTATTTACAATAATTTATGAGCTACTGTAGCTATGTGGCAAATTTTCTTTGCTGTGGAGCTCGTAATCTCTGGCAAAGGGCAAGGCAGATGGCTGGAGGTTGCAGTCCCTCAAATGCCCTGGCCTGAAGCAGCAGAGCTCGAATCCAAGGTTTTCATTTGGAGAGTTACCATCACCCTGTGAATGTCCCGAGTTCAGTTCCCAGGCCTGAGGTCAGAGACAGGAGAATGATCTATTTGCTGAAGTGTGGTTTTAAGTCAACAACAACTCTTCATGTATTCCTATCAAACTTGATGGATATTTTGGATTAAAACGCTATATTTTTAATAGATTAAAAATTTTTAATTCGGCACTTCTAAATGACAGAACAGGGCAAAGCTCATGGCCTTTCAAGACATAAGCTAGCTGAAGTTCTTATTCTTTAAAACAATGCAGAAAATTAAATATTTTATTGAGGAGGAAATAAAATGGGGTAGCAGAAGGTCATTTTGGTAACACAAAAAATCTTTAAAAAATTAAAATATTTATATAGATATATCTATAAAAATAAATATATTTAAATTTTATTAAAAATAAAATATTTTTCAAATCAACACAAAAGCATCCAGAGCATGGGAAATATTTTCCAATTCAACTAACAAGTCAATGGACTCTTTAATGTGAAGGTCTAACTCACACTCTTCTTAATAGCTTAACAGTAAAAAGACTGAGCATCTGCAGCTCCTACTCAAATTGGACATCTAGTATTTATAAGCAAATAGAATCATCTGGTTGTGCAGCAGTTGTGAAAAAAAAACAAAAAACCAAGCCTTTAATTTGTCACAAGTGCATAAGTGGTGGTAGAAGTGCTCAACTTTACACCTCCCTGCTTGAAAGCATTGACTATTACAAAAGGATTGCAATTCTCCTGCCTTGCAGGAAGCCCAAATTCCTGCCCCAGGATACAAGATGCCCCTGCTGTCTTCTCAGTCTAAATTGGGGGGAAAAATATGTCCTCTTAGCTCCCAAGGACTAATTAGTCAATGCTTGAAAAGCTCTCTGAAGGTGAAAAGTGTATCTATGCTTTACCACGACAGATGGCTATGCTTTAATTTTAAAGGTTTTCTTTAAAAAAGCTGTTTTGTGGAAGCACTTAGTCTCTTCACTGTCCACTAGTGCAGATGATTCATTTTGAACTGGTGTACAGATGGGGGAACAGGATGGCCAAAACCTCTGTTCTGGCTGTGAGCATTCAGAAAGAAGAACCTTAAATACTGATTGACTTTATGAACCAGAGTTCCCCACTGTCTTGCAGTAGTGTAAAATATCATAAAATCCTGCCAATTCTGCTTCTCTCTTCTCCTTCCCATCTGTGATAGTTTTACAGAATATCTTCCCAAAAATAAATGAAGTGCAAGACCTCTGGAGAACAGAATGGTCTGTGTGTCACTGAAAGTAGTGTACTACACCATGTTCCCACACCTGTCCTCATGCCCTGTTGCAATTAGCATCTTGCACAGATCCTTGAACATATGTTTGCTTTGTCATCCTGTGGAATATTCCACTACACTACTCTGCAGCAAGCTGTCAAAGTCTTTGCTGAAAGAAATAATGACTAATGATTTATGCTAAAAATCAGCACTGTGATCCTGTGCTGCAAAAATTGCTGTGGTGTAAAAACAGCAAGAAGACAGCTCACAAGGTTTTGCTGATTGTTTCCTAAGGAATGGAACAGAATTGATAAGCCATAGTCTCATGCTTATATACAGAGCGTGTTTTATGGAAGAATCCAGAGGGAGAGAATACAAAACACGTAGGAAGGATTTTGCAGGCTGACCTTGCTAACCATATCAAGCCTGCCCACTAGAACTGCTCAGAATAACAGCGCTTTCCAAGGGACAATATTGTAGAGTCCAGATTACTCCTACGGATATCAGTACAGTACACTCATTGATAAAGAGTAATATAAACCTTCTAAAGGAATTTTTTTTTTTTTAAGCTGATAAATAACTGACCATTCTCCTACAAACATATTTTCAGTGGTGCTGTTTCCTGAGAAATTTTCCATCTCCCAGATTTTTTAGTTGGCAAAATTCTAGAATGCTTGATCATGCTAGAGATGATTTGGGTTTTGGTTTGCTTTTCTTCCCTTCTTCCCCGTGGTTTTTTGTCTTAATATATATGCATGTTAGGTATATCCATGTTGAGAACAGCTCCCAGTCTTCCCTATACTGTTGAGTTAGACACACTTACTGGCATTTAGAGGGTGGCAGCTGATCTGATGTGTGAACTTGACTCCTTTTTGAATTTCTTTTCCATGGGAAAATGGGGCCTACAGGCCTGGTGAGGAGTTCAGCAGAGAAAGGATAAGGAGCTTTCTGCAAGAAGCATGAAATCAGCAACTCTACAATGCTGGGCCAGTTAGCTGGAAAGACATTAAGTCTCAGTGCTGCTGTGGAGATTCCCTGCTTGCTTTCAGCAACAAGCTAGACTCTTCCAATCTCTATGTTTCTTTCTGATGAATGCTCCCCTGCCTCCTCACTAGCATGTAGGATCTGCCACACCTCAAAAAGGAGCTTCTCAGATGGCAGTCTCCACATTTCAATATCAGGGCACGCTAGGGGCATGGGGTGCTCAAGCCTTAGCCTGAAATTCTTCACTGGACTTAGAATTTTGATGTGGCTGAAGTTTTCCCTGTACCTACCTGCTTCCCTATTGCTCCAAGTGAGGAGCCAGGCAAATATTTGTTTGAAAAAAATACTGACGATCAAAAGAAAACTAACTTGCTTTGCTGTGATGTTAACTGGAATCAAGCTATCCCATAAGGTCTCTGTCCATACCCTATTTGTCCTGATGCTGGTTTTAACATTTACATCCTACTGTTAGGTCTGACTTTATGTTGTGGCCTGTACCATTAGTCAAATATTTCAGTCATTGTAGTTTTGGGGTTTTTTTAATTAGAAAGAGATACTAAAGCAAAATCTATTATCTTTGATGTAGACTCGCCAATTTACACAGGACGTAAACTGCATTTCCTTAGTATAACAGAAATCAAACAATAACAAAGGCCAAGTAGATGGACTACATGACTTTGTTCATCTATACTTAGTCCAAAAGTTGTCTTCGTATGTTTTGCTCAGTGCTCCAACTATGTTGCTTGGGCTTTTCTATCACTACTTGTTTGATGTGTCCTGCTATTCATACATTTAACTGTCTTCCAGTGAATACCTCAATGCCACTTCCTCCTCTTCTGTTGTTTATCCCTGGAAATCTCCTTAGATGGAAGTGATGAATGGAGTGAAGTCAGCCTGTTTAATGTTGGTCTTTTGAACAGTATTTCGTGCTCACTAATTATTTCTTAATTGTCCTGTAGCTGGTTCTTGGTATTTTTAAGATCTGTTTCATCACTGAGATGACTTAAACACCTCTCTGCTCTTTTTTTCTTTTCTTTTTTATTCCCTCCAGTTTTTTTGTTTTCATATCTCCTCTGCTGTGGGTTTCTCTGTTTCTCTCTTGGCACTGCCTGAGAAGAAGGGCAAGGAACAATTTCCAAAGAAACATTGCAGTCTCTGAATTAATGAAATTAAATCCACTTTGGGAGTTCTCAAGTGTTGAACCTCATTCTTGTGCAGTAGATTGGCCCACTGTCTTGGTAGCATTATTCTTAATGGTGTCAGCAGCAGTTTTCCCTTTTCCTCATGCACGCATCTCTAAATATTGTTCCTCTCACTATGCAGTTCTTTATGTTCATGTCAATCATGTATCTTGTTGCTTTAGCAGCCATCAGGTCATCTTATTCTCTTCCTTGGGAACAACATTTGTTCAAGACTTTGTGTTTTAGAATCATGTAGTGAGGGGGCCTATTTTATCTCAGAAAGGCAGCAGCTCTGTCACCCCCTTCCTTCCCATTTTTTGTCACTTATCTCATCATCAAAGAGTTGTTTTGACAAGAGCCAGGCAGTTTTATTTCTTTGGTTTTTTTCTCCCAGGCTCTTCCTTCCCGTGACTTGCCACCGTCCCACTACATAAACTCATGGATTCTGACACTGACAGTCATCAATAAAACAGCAAGATGCAGGCATCAGAACACAAAATCTGAGTCCTTTTTACACAGCAGATAAAATGCTTCTTTGTTTTCGTCCTACACATTGGTAGGAGCTTTGTGCTCAGTGATGATGAGTTCTCCAAGCTGCCATTTGAGTGTTGCAGAGCAAATTCTTTCTTATATGGGAATCCACTGGAAGTTGCTTGTTTATTTGGTGCTCTGGACAGTTCTTCCACAGGAGATCAAACCAGTTACCCCAGTCAGGGATGCTTCCTGGCATCAGGTGCTTCATGAAAGATCATTGCTTGTTTGCTCTCCTAGCCAGCTTGTGCACTCACAGGACTGCAGTTTCTACATGAAGCAGATAATGGCTTTTAGAGGGCTTTTTTTGCACCATCAAGCACTGCAAACATTGCTTCCTGTCAGTTAGGGAACACGTTACTACAGCCTATTACAAGCTGTAGTTTGGAAACAAATAAGTTGCTGAAGCACTTTAAAACTATTTTTTCCAGGGAATGGCTCTCTGGCTCTTTTTGCTTTCTATAATCACAATATCGAAACAAGAAGCTCACAATGTCTGCTAAAAATACAGGCAGCTAAAGAAAGGTGGGAAGAATGTGTTCATGCTGGTTTGTATCACACCTTTTGATGCAGTTTTTGCTGCAGAATGAGACCAGCTGTGCCGTAATTAACAGAGAGTCTGGTACAGAGAAGGTGATCATTTGTTGTTGGAAATTGTTGGGGTTTTGGGTTGGCAGTTTGTTTTTTTTCCCTAGAGACGGACTAAGCAAACACTTGCTAGACATTTGTTCTTTTGTGACGTACCATTATTAGCATGTGTTGTTACAGGTTTTCCACTCATTGCAAGGTAGACCTTCATAAATAAAAAGAGGGACCCTGAAGGCTCTCTGTGAAATATGAAGGTGTTGAAAGACCTATTTTCAACCCCTCGGAAGAGTTTACAAATAAACCAAAAAGCTTTTTTTTTTTTTTTTTTTTTTTCTCCTTTTGGTGGGAATCAAAATAAAAAAAACGTTTTTTTTTTTTTTTTTTTTTTTTCCTGACTGATGGTGAGACTCAAAATAAAAATAACTACTGCTTGTTAGGATCACTATGAGGAAGGGGCTTCTGAACAGCTTTTGAGACTGCAGACAACCTATTGTGGAAGGAGTACTAAAAACAGATTACAGAATGGATCTGGTGAGGATGAGGAAACCTAATTATTTGCTGTAATTAGTTGCCTCCCAAGATGAGGATGCTGGAGAGGATGGCTCAGCAGCCACCCATTAAAATCAAGAGGCGTCAACTGTTTTTTTCCAGCTGGGGGTCTGGTCCTTGGCTGCCTGCTTCAATCATGGATCTGAAACAGACCTGTTTGATGTGGGATGTTGTACACACTTACAAGAAAAACAGAACACCAGTACAGTTCCATAGGATCAGAGAAACTTCATTATTCCCAGCTAACACTGAACAATGTCTGGGGTCTTTTCTGAGGATCAAAGAAATGACAGAGCACGCTTTAGACCCAAACCATACAATGTGTAATCAAAAGCATCACATTTTTGCAGCAGTTCACTTCTGGAATTTCTGAAAGCAGTATATTTTTCCAAACCCAGTATCCTCACAGCATGTAGTTATATTAGCTCTACAGAGTATCAATTTCTCACTACAGTTTGCTCTCAAGAACCTTTTGAATGTTTTCCCTAGGTGATGTGCAGTTCAAACCTAGTTTCTTTTGAGGTGTTACATTTAGTCATCTCTGTGTGAGACAGAAAGGAGACCTTAAATGAAATACTCTTGAGAAGAGTTCTGGAAAAGGCAGGGGAAAAAAATAATCAGGATCTGAAAACAGGGGACATAAAGGCCAGAAGTGGCTATATGATTTTAGCAAGGTTGCTGGGGACAAAAGAACCTAAGCAAGCTTCATTTATTCTGCAAAGCAAACCACAGAAAAACAATTGTTAGGCATAATGTGATTCATAGGACGAGGGTTCATGTTGTATGTCTGCTTACTTGGGGATGTGAAGTAGCTTCACAATCTTTTCACCTCGCATTTGAGGCAGCTGCTCCCTCACTCCTGTTGCATTTGGTATAAATTTGGGATGATCTCATAATTGACTCAATCTCCTAATCACGCTTGTCACAGATGGGTGCTGCTGAAAACAGTTAGTAATTAATTTACAGAAGATCAGGAATAGTGGAAAAACATTACTCATTCAATTAAAACTACTGGCTCTGCTGGCTCTGAAATCAAAACCGCTTATTAAGCGATAGGAAGGGATTTAGGGCCTGTTCTTTTTACCATTTATTTCCTTAGGTAAGAGCATAAGCCGCAAGTGGGATCTATGCTGAGATTTTCTACTAGCTGAAGGGGGCAAGAATCACTCAGAAAGGCAAAATTTAAGAAAAATAGAATCTTTCCCTGAAGGTTCGTTGTTTCCCCTGGAGAACGAGCTGTGATGCTGTTAAGATATGGATGAAGGAACCCAGTCTCCAACCAACCCAGCAGAAATCTTGTCAATAGACTTTAGCAGGGCCAGGATTTCCATCTTAATGAAAATGCCTTTTCATTTAATAACCTCAATAAGAATTCAGTAATGTACTTTAGAGGCCTACATTTTTAAAAGTTGCTCCTAATTTTTTAGCCAAGTGCCAATCATGTGTCCTGAGAGTGGAGCAGCCCTTTTTACAATAGACCAGTTTGGGGGCTGCAGCTCAGACACAACCGAACGTAGCTGTCTTTTGTGCCTCAAAAACAAGAACAAGATAGAACACAATAGGCTGAATTTGGTGCTGGTTTGCTCTCGTGTAAATCCAGAGTTGCTCCACTGGAAGAGAAGGGTATTTTTCTGGGTCTCTCATCTTCACACAGGAGCAGATTTTGATCTGGTGTCACTACACATCTCATATGAGCTGTGACGAATTTACAAGTACTGGAATTTTTTCCTTTGTTAATGCTTGGATAAGTGCACAGTGCTGGATTGCACAACCAGAAGCCCTCTTGAGAATTTTTTTGCTTTGTTCCAGCAAAACACAATGTCCCTGGGCAACTCTTGTTTTCATACCATCTTTCATTGTAGAACAAACATGATAATAAACCTGTTGGAATAAAAAGTTCCTGGCTGCTGACCAGGAGGTTTTTCCTCAACATGAGCTAGAAGTTTGCTCTAGGCACCAGCCCAGAGGGCTATCTACTTTTCCATTCTTCCCCCTTTAACTTATTTTACATTAAAATTTTAAGTCTTGCTTTCTTTAAATGAACAAACACAGACTTATGCACTACCAAAACAAAAACTGGCATTACTCATCCATCATCTTAGGGAGTGGAACAGAAAGAAATGCACCTTCCTAATGTCTATTTTCAGGTCTGTCTTGGGGAAATTGTCTGAAATTCTCTATTGCTTATTTGATCCTGAAAGGATTAATATGATATCTCTTCTCTAAATAAAAATGCATGGAGAAATAGCAGGTTTCATATCGCACAGAGTTGATAAGCTAGGGGAGACTAATCCACAGTTCTGCTTTAAAGATCATCTATATCTTTTGGTCTGCAGTGTTTTTAGGGTTTCACTTACATGCAATCACTAACAGTCCACGAAAAACAATGATTATTTGCCTGTGTCCCAACTAAAGGAGTACTGTTATAAATTTCTATATCAGCTGCTTGTCCAAGTCTCATATTATGCCAGTTACGATCTCCAGGATGGTTCGTGAGGATCTGAGAAACTCTAGCCCTGGAAAAATGCAGCTGTCTGGAAAATGCATAAAATACAGCAGTCTATTTTGTCTCTGTTTACTTTCTTCCCAGGGAGAATCAACTGCAAAACAGCAGCACATCAGTGCAATTTCCTCCAGCAGTGCTAGTTTACCAAATGTGTACTGTTTGCCAGTTTGTGGTCACATTACAATAATTAGCATAGCTGGAGCACCAGAGAGATACTTTCGGTTTTGATATTTCATAAAACGAGATACTATAACAGATGATACCGTTCCGTTATCCAGCATCTTCCCCTTAGCACCCTCTAGCACAGATTCTTTAGCAGAAAATGGCAAAACTACATAATGCTTTGGAGGAAGGAGCAGTGCTTTACCACCGCGAGTAACTCCCTTGTTATAACTGCTACTGATCCTGTATCTCCAAAAATCCAGCTCTTGGTCACCTTAGTTTAGTCACAATTTTCTACAGTCCTGGAGTTTGTCATTCCAAGAGAACTACTCACTTAGCTGAGCAGCATACCATGGCAGTCACTGGGGTATGAAGCATCCTTAGAGAGAATTATTCAACTGAAGCAGAAAGGGCAAGAAATACATAGTGGCATGTACCAGTGCTAGAGTGAAATTCGGCAGCTTTACTTCTGCTTATTTGAGAACCTGGTGTTCCTTTTGCAGGACAGCTGGAATAGTAATGACTATTCAATACTGAGATAATCTCTGATGACTAACCAAACTGTTAATCTGTATCTCTGTGTGTTAATACAGAAATGACAAAATGACAGTGCAGACTGTGGTGTTGTCTAGAACAGCCTATTTCCACAGGAGTCAAAGGAAGGAGAGAAAGGAGAGTAAGAGTGAGAATATAATTGGGAAAAATGCTCATTGCATCCTAAAGAGGTCACAGCTCGGTTCATAGAGAGGGAAAGTGTACATGTATTTAAGCTATTCTAAAATTACCTGTTAGGAAAAAACCCACAGCTATAAGCTTTTGCTGCTTAATTTGAGAGGAATAAAACCTTAGATTAAAAAAAAAAAATAGAAGAAGATAAATTTTCCAAAATTTTAAACCTGCACTTCACCTATATTCCTATACAGTCAGAGTAACTATGTTTTAAATACCATTTTTAGTCGTTCGCTGTCTTGGCTGAGGATCTACTGAACTCTCAGGAAAATGAATGCCAATGCTGTATCCCATTGATTTCTTGTGAGAATGCGCCAGGCTCTGAATACTGATCCTTTCAGTGGGAAACAGCAATAACTTAACAATAATATAATTAGTTGCTTGCAATGACACAGTGCCTTTCCCTCACACATCTCCAAGTGCTAGCCTGTCACTTCAGACCTCACTGCTGCTCTTATCCAGAGGAACCCTTATCACAGTGAACAACTTCACCAAAATTCATGCTGAAGGCACAAAGGAGAAAGGCAGAGTTAGTGGTTGGCTTTAAGTGTAACAGAAAACTAGTGTGAGTGGGGGAATGTTTATTGTACAAGTTTCAGGGCTGGGAAACAAGGTCCCAGTGTAACTACAGAACTTGCCCAAGGCCACACAATAAGGCAGTGGCAGAGAATACACGGCAGCTCCCACAGCTCGAGTCTGACGCTCATGCTTCATTTTGCTAACAAACACTTTTAGAAACACAAACGATCATACTCACATCCCAGGGCACACTTAAATTGCAACATATTCAGGCTGTATGAATGTAAAGATGTTCTTCTATAAGCTCCAATCCAGGACAGTACCAAAGGACACATATTCCCCACAAGATGCTGCTTTTGATTTCCTTCTGCTACAGGTACTCCTTGAAGAGACATCTTTATTATACCAGTTGTCCATAACAGAATAACCCTTTCCCAACAAGCAGCTTTTCTCAGTCCTTCATGCTGTGATTTTAACTGCAATCAGACTTGTTTTAGCATATTTAGCCATGAGGTCTTAAACATAATGGAAATAGTGTTATTTTTAATGCAGTGTAAACCAAGATGGAGTGAAGCTTGGTAGGGACAAGCTCAAAACTTTGGAAGGAGCACCACTTCCAGACTCTTTTCCCTTCCCATGTACAGAAATAGGATTTCAGCAGTTTCCTAAGGAAAAGCCCTGTGGAGTTGCCCTCTAGACTTATCAGAGTGGCAGTGCCCCAGCATGACAACACAACACAGTGCTATACTGTCCCCACTGACTGTCCTCTCCAGGAGCCACTGCTGTTTAGCACGTGGTGGGCAGACTGTGAGCAAGCAAAGGGCCCAGTCTGCAGCTTTGGAACCTCTTAGCCAAATATGAGGCTTCCAAACCATTTTTCGGACCTTGTGCTTACCGGCAAAAGTAAATATCCAAAGTGTCATATAAAGATATTGCAAGACAAATGCATCCTCCCAACAGCAAACCAATTGAGATAAAATGCAGCAATAGAAATCATGCAGACATTTGTGTTACAGCAGGAGCACAAGAAAGTACAGGTTGTCAGTACACTGGACAATGAAACCTCCTACCTTACAGCCTGAGGCCAGCCAGAAAAGCAGAATTCCCACTTGTTTTTCAGTAGATGCCACCCTGTGAATTACACACAGAAAGGGGTGAAATCACAGATCAATAACTTAGGGATAGGGCCAAAAACATGCTCCACAACAGAATACTGTAATGGTTAAATCCCCATTGTGGGCCCCACAACATCACGATTAGTTCTTCAGGGAGGTTCCAAATAATAATCTCTGCAGAAAAGCACGATAAGATGCTTACCCAGCAAGCCATCCCACATTCATGCAATTTTTCTCCCAGCTTTTCATGGGTCTAAAGTTCAGGGTTAGGAAACACCATGGAGAGGTTTGTTGCAACTTGAAACAAGGTTGTCTCAAAGTCTATTTTTCAGGTACTGAATTTAGCCACTGAGTGTTTCTGCCCCATCTTTCTGTGTTTGGATGATCAGACCTGCAGCACTTCTTCTTGAAGAAGTGCTTGGACTTTCACCTCTCTGAATGTTCCCTTCCTGCTCAGGCACATGTAACTCTTAAGTATATTTTAAAAATGAGAATAAGTGAGGTTAATCTTGGAGGATGGGGCTTATGTTACTCCAGGGGGTTCATGTGTGTGGGTGGGTGCAGGTATTCCTAGTAATCATGAGAGTAATCATGAGATCATAGATTGGATTGGAAGGGACCTCAGAGATCATGTATTTCCAACAGCCCCACCATGGGAAGGGGCTTTTCCACTAGACCAGGTTGCTCAAAGCCTAATCCAGCTTGGTCTGGAACATTGTCAGGGATGACTCAACCACAATTTGTCTGGGCAGCCTGTTCCAGTGTGCACTCAGCACCCTCACAGTACTGAATTTCTTCCTAATATCCAGCCTAAACTTACTATCAGTTTAAAGTCATCCCCCACCTTGTTCTCTCACTACATGCCCTCAGCAGAACTCCGTCTCCAGCTCTATTGTAGGCCCCATTCAGGTATTGAAAGGCTGCTCTAAGCTCCCCCCAGAACCTTCTCTTCTCCAGGCTGAACACCACCTGTCTTGGCCATTCAATGCAGAGATGAAGCCCAAAGAATAAGATTTGGCTGCTAAAGAGATGAAAAATGCTAACTACCCCCTGGTAGTTGAGAGAAGTGTGAGGTCAATGTCACAGAAAGGAAAAAGAACCAAAAACAGTCTAGTTGATTCAGGCAGATCATTCATTCCCAAACAGTGCATGAATAATTGTGTGGTCCACCGAGCTGAATCCTTTGGAGGGTTTCCAAGGAAAACTTTAATGCTATCGGTACATGCTGGACTGTGGCAGTTGTCCATGGAGAAACAGAGTTTGGGAAAAAGCGTGAGACCTTGTGAACAAACCTTTGTTTCAGTGAGTGGGAAGTAAGAAAAAGGACCGCTTCCTTTCCTGTCAGATGGCCCTGCACGAGACAAAGTCATTGTGCTCTCAGTGCTGGCCTCAGCAGCACTACACTGTTGTGACCCATGGGGCAAGGGCAAATACAATGGCCCACTCCCCTCTGCAAAGCCCAGGACCACAGCACACCTAGGTTTTGCAAAGAAAAAAATCCCAGTTAAAATCAGAGATGTACTGTATACAACGATCCTAGCAGGGGGGTGGTTCCCAGTACCTCATGGAAGTGCAATCCACCTTAACAAGTTAATTTCCCAGGAGGAAAATGCTGGGAAAATTCAATCTAGGACAACATCACCAGTACAGTCTTTACCTGAACCCAGAGAGCAGGAAACTGGCTCTCATAGAACCCCTGTGATCGCCTGCCAGAAGAAGAAGGTGCCAAGCGTGAGGTGGAAGAGGAAGCAGATGTGGGAGTGGAGACCAAGCGTGTAAGTCAGCTGAACCACAGCCAGATAAATCCTCAGGCACCCCACCGCAGGCAACTTCCCTTGGAGAGCAAAGCTGGAGCGTTCTGCTAGAAAATAAAGCCTGTTAAAGAGGCTGTTTATTCTGGTTCACTTCCTATGAGTGACTCAGTGACCTTTGGAGTGCGTGTGTTTGCAGCGTGAGTGGCAGGCTGTCGGCACGAGCACTCGCCCTACTGATACCTATAGAGCACAGAGCCCCCAGGAAAGGGGAACTTAGCCCGTGGTTTTATCTTACTACAAATGGTTGAGACAGGCTGCTCTGTTGGACTGTGCTCCTCAGAAGCTGTGCTGAAAGGATATCCTTCGCTCCCCATGGGCTCAGTCTGGCAAGCAGCAGTCCCTGAAGAGAATTCGTTTGCTTGCTCAACATTGTACTGCAGCTGCAAGAGAGACTGGAACTCCAGGTCTCAAACAAGACCCAAATGCAGCTAGCAAAGCCTGTCCAAAAACAACCCATGAGCTGGCATGGCTTTTCAGTGAGGGGAAAGTCATCAGTAGGATTTGGTCTTCTCCTGAAAAATTACTATTGCCTTCAATAAAACACTGGAAGCAAATAGAAGACCATCTTCTGCTGAGCTTGTAATCTTCTCAAGAGAAAAACAGCCCTTGAAGAACAGGACATATTCCTCCAGGAACACTCTGGGTGTCGGAATCACCATGAGACAAATCTGCTCTTGCTCGTGGCTAAAACACAACAGCAAATCCTTATCTTTAGAACCTGAATCACAGCAGACCTTATAATTTTCCTGTTAGTAGGGGAATGGGTCTAGGATCACATTTCAGCTGTTAGTAGCCCTAACTGCTATTCATCTACTATCTGCCTGTGGTGCCAGGGTTAACAGCACGCCACTTGTACATTCATGCATTGGAACAAATCACACATATCTATGTTCACTGTTATTTTAAATTATTGTTTATCTAAAAACAGGCAACCCATTGTTAGCAAACAGAAGTGGTGAAGAGAAGCAGAGTAATTCTTACAACCCAGCTGCATACTGAATTCCTTTTCTTTAAAAGGTCAGAATAGCCTGAGGAGAAACAAATAGAGTCTGTATGATGTCCTGAAGTGTTCCTTGGAGAAAAGTGAGCAGTCCTTCCTGCCCAGCGTATGAGGAGGATGCACAAAGGAATGATCAAGTAGGCTCTTGTCCAAGATGCTCAGATCTTCTGCTCAGTAAAGGCACCACAGATGGGAAGGCTGAAAAGAAAGGTGTAGCAAAAATACTGTTCTGCAGATGTCTCTGGTTTTTCACAGGCTGTGGAGGCCATATGAAACCATCAGAAAAGTCATTTACTTTTCAGCCCTGAAACTCTTGTAGTGGTTATACACACCACATAATGAGATAGACAGATTTCAGAGACTCAGAGAGTGCATCAAAGCTGTGCTGGGGGATGTGGGAGCCTTAGCAGAACACAGCGGGCAAGAGCCTTAATACCTGAACTGTAAAGGAGATGCAAAGCTACTCTTTGGACTGCTCCTGACACAGAGGATCCCGTGGAGGAAGCTGAGCAATGCGGGGACCACACCAAATTCCTATGGCTGCTTTAGGTTCTCAGTTGTTGGGATATAGGCAGAGGATACAGGGCTTCAGCTCTGTCTCTGCACCAGGAAATGCAGGCAGGCTGTGAGTAAATCCTGCCAGGTGTTCAGTGACATGACTTGCGCTTTCTATGCCATAGCGGATCTCACATCTCATTTCACCTGGTGTACATAACCACTGCACAGCACAATGGAGATCATCCTTGGGTGACCAAATCTCTGATCCCAACGAGTGCTGGGAGTGGGCCAGCACTTTCAGGTTAGCTTGTCCTCTCCAAATATTTTATCAATACCCACAAAAACATCCTTAGCAGCCCCACGCTGGTTTTGTGGGTGCATTTCAGTGATTCCTAGCACAAATCTCTGAGCAATATTTCTAGAATTACTTTTCTCTCCCGACTTCTCATTAAAATCACATCATAAAAGTTGTATATTTCTCTTAAAGCCATAATAATAAATTATCAACATTCCTCGTCTCATATTTAATACCCTGCCTGCTTTCCATTCTTTCCACAGCTTATGCTGAGCTGCCTGCCTCCTGTTTGCATTTGTGCAAGATTGCAATTTTTTTTGCAGTAAACTAAGCAGTAATAAATTCCAGAGGCCTTTGCTGTCTGTCCCCACTGCTCAGCTTCCTCTGGCCCTCAGTTACATTATTCTGTCTTGTAGGGACACAGGAACTCCCATCACTGGCTCAGACCTGTTCAATCATGGGCTGTATCTTGCCTCCAACACTTGATTATCCTCGATTTGTAAGAAGCATCCCCAGAAGAAATATTTTTACTTCTTTTGATGTTACTCTTATGGACTTAGACACTGCATAAAATCTCATCTTTAGGCATCATTCCTCTAAATATCTCAAGAAAGCCATTGCAGCTGAAAAGTCTTCAAATGATGGTGACTCACCTTTGCTTTCAGCCGACTCTGCTTCTTGTTGTCTGTCTCTGAGTCTAAAGGAGCCCAGCTGTTCACAAGGACTGTGCCAACAGGTGAGCAATGTCAACAGAAGCAGCCATGGCTGATATGCACAGCTTTTCCAAAGTCAGCAAGTCTCAGTCAGCTGGATCCAAATACAAAGCACAAAATCACCCAGTGATGCAAAGGTATCTTAAATACTAATCTTGTGCCCCTTTCCTCTGTGCTACACGCAGCTCTGCACGGTGCACCAAATTCCCAGCTGCACCATCCCCCACCACCAAAGCCCTTGAAGCCCATCTCCTCCTGCTGTGGGACCAGGAAGGGCAGGAGCAGACTTGGGACATCAGTGGGTGTGGGGGAAGAACATCAAGTATTTCTTCCCATCACTAGTCCTTAATTACTATATTCAAGCACGAACAGCCTTATATGAGTTGGGGGTGGGGGTCCAGTAACTTTCCACCCCCCTCTGCCAAAACTCCTGACTTTAAAGCTCTGGCACTAGCACCTTGTCTCCTGCTACTCTTTCAAGTATTACCCTGTGCAACTGCAACTTTGCTGAGCTAAGAGGGATAAGGAAAGCATGAATACCAGGAGTCAAGCATAAAGTGCAAAGCTGTAACCCTCACAGGGCACCATAACCCTGGAACATTGTCAAGACGCCATGGATTTGTGCCTAGCAAATCAGCCTGACATCCACATGATGACTGGACTGGGGCTGTACCTCCCCTGTTTTGCTCCCCCCCCCAGAAATTGTCTTCTAATTCCCAAACCACTCTTCCCACCTAAACAGGCAGTACTCAGCCTAGACACACCATGCCTGGTGACTGCCAATAGCATGCTCTCAGAGGCTGATGGGGTTTCAGACGCTTGTTCTCTTATTCCCCTGTTCCTGAGCGGAAACCCATCCTTTAGCACTCAAACATGAATCAATTCAAAGTATAGAACAAGTCCTGAAACCCATTCATAAAAACAACAAAAATGATGAAAGCAGTCGACATCCTCCACAGCTCTGAATACACTGGTGCAGAGGAAAGCGCTTCCATCTCTGTTAGAGAGGACTCTGTTCAGAATCATGTCCTGCAACGGGCTAATAATATTTTAAAGGAAGTGGCATCAGCTCCACCAATGAAGTAATTCAGAGCAAGGCTCACTGAAGTCCTGTTAGGGATACCCTTTAACCAGTCTGACACTGGTATAAGTAGCTTCAGTACCCCACTCTAAGCAAGGGAGCTTGGGCTATGCCTGCAAAGAAGGGAGAGAGAAATCAGCCCTTTGGGCCAGCCAACTGAGCCCCAACTGCTGATAAAATTCCCTCTGGCAGAGGTCCTCTGACCACAGCCTGGCCAGGGAGCCACGCTTGCCACTGGCACTGAGCCCACCCTGAGCTTGGCCAGCCAGGGACATGCTTCTCCTGCTGCTTTGCCTGTGGAGGAGTGAGAAGGAAAGCATGCCAAGTCATGACTCACAAAAGAAAAAAACTCTGCGGATATCAACATTAGGGAAGCCTCTGACACTGGAAAGGACTCTGTCATGGTCAAGATGATCTATCACACAATATAATTATTTTATAGCTGCTGTTTCACCCACTCATTAGAACCTGTGTGAACTGATGCTTCATGGTTACAAGTGTATGCCTGTATTTTTTTTTCCCTTACATTTCAGCTTGTTTGAGGATCTTGTGATTTTTCAGTTTTTTCTTCCTGCTAAAAGTGTGTGTTTATAACACGGGCTATTACGCCCCTTGAAGAAACTATCATCAGCTTGACTGCCTTCCCATCCACATTTAAAAATCTTTAAATAAAACTAAACAAAAAACCACCAAACCACTGATCGTCCTCCCTCAGCTTCTGTTTTCTAAAGAAGTATGCTCATTTGTTTTTTCTGCTGAAAACAAGGAATGCAGGGGATCTTAGTCACTGTCTTTCTTTTTTTTTCCAACCCAAACTGCCTCAGTCTATTTGCTGAAGTGCTTGGCAGCAACAGTTGCTCGAAAATTAGACAATTTGTAAAAGAAGAAATTATCTGTTCTGCTTACTACCCCACTGGGATTCAGAACACTCCCTGCTCTTCAGTGGGTTATATCTTTTTGCATGAAATAACTTAAATAAAAAAAAAAAAATAGGAAACTAAAGTGTTGTTTGCCAGGTGTTATTCAGCAGTGCTGGGCAATCGAATCAGTTTGGATCCCAAAAAGTGCTGCAGAAATGACCACTGTGAAAGAGCTCTGAGCATGTCAACCTGCCTCTGACACACCTATGGAGGCAAACATTAACGTCTGTCAAAAGCCACATAAGAGCAGTATTTTTATGGCAAAGTAGCAGCAGTCCTCTGAGCCTTTTGCACTCTATACTTCAAAAAAAATCAATTTTCTCTGCAAAGTGGTAGAAACCACTCCCCCTCCCCTTGGGTTTTGTCTGTGGTGGATTTAGCTCTGCCTTTGTTCCTTGAATAGAAACCCCTGACTTCAAGCACACAGCGGTGGAAAGGAAAGACCTTTGAAACGCCAGCCCACAGCGCCCTTGAACAGCACTGATGGATCATGGCAAGCCTACAGCAAAAGGCCTCTCTTCACATTCCCCTGCCCCTTTGGGAGCACCTCTCCTCAGCAAAACTGGGTACTTTTCAAGGGCTAATTATGGCTGCAATTCCCCTGCAAGGCAGGTGAAGGTCACCTGGGAAGAAGGGCAAGCTACTTGTCTACTCGTGACAAATAGCTTTTTTTATGAAATTCTTCTTTCTTTGGTTATTTATTTGCAGAAGTATCCCAATTTCTTGTGTTTCTAAATTTGTTTTATTCCCCTCTCCCCCCCCCCCCCCCTTTTTAATTTTTTTTTTTCTTCTTTCTACTCACTGGTCATTTATGATAGGTGCCAGCCAATATCTGGGTTGTGCATAGCTCCCACCACAGTTTCTACATCCCAGGGAGCCATATGGTGACACATAGCGAATAACACTGTTCTGCAGCCTGAACTTTGGGTGGAAACTTGGTCTAGAAGGAGAAAGGAGATAGTCAGACTTTAGGATCTTCACATGTTTGGGCTCCTGGCTTTCAAAGGCAGCTGTTTGGTTTTGATTGTTGAACATGCCATACCCTTTCTGACACATACCTTCAAAAAGCGCAGAGCTCCCAACTGCTCGAAAATCATGCTCCTGCACAGCAGCCCGGGCTCTGCGCACAAACACTTTGACAGCCTCAGCATCAGATGTTATTTTTAAAAATCTTTATCTGCATGTGGTCATGTACCACATACCAGAAAGGAGATTCTTGTGGTTAGAACAGAGTGAGCTCCCCTGAAGCCCAGGGATAGGTCTGAGCAGGGGGGTTAATCTCACCTCTTCCCTGCAGCAAACATGCCTCTGCCAGCAGCTGCTGTTTAAAAGCAGCATCCTAGACTTTCCCACCTGGGAGACACACAGGCCAGTTAAATTGTTTAATTAAAATGGCTTTAATGGCCAAATGGTTTATGATGGTTTTTTTTTTATTTCTCCTTTGTTGTAAAGGGTCGTTTTGCACACAAGGAAAAAGTTTTGAAAGATTTCAAATAAACTCTAGTTGAAGCCATATGGGAAATGTTAAATAACATGTCAAAATATCACTCCTGTTCACTTAACCAAAGCCAGTTTGTGCTTTAATTTCCTTTATGCCTTAAACCTCTTTCATGATCAGTTTTCCTCAGTGTCCAGACCCTTCTACGTTTTGACTGCATTTCAAATTAACTGCAAAATACTGCAGGACAAGATCATGGGTTGCCCTCTGCTCTGTTCTATGCTGTTTTGTCATTCAGCTCTCAGATAACCAAACATCTATGAACTGCAAGCACTACATTTTAAAAACAGTTTGCAAAAAAATGTCAGTGACAGGACACAGCTGGTTGTAATTTAATGACTACAGAGTATTCAGAATAGAAACAATTTCAGAATGCACCAAAATAGCTAGAAATATAAGACCCTTGGCTGACTTAAAGCCTAGGAGTCTCTGTGTGACTGTGTGAGGGGGATGAATAGAGCAGCTCTCTGAGATGCTTTAATTCCAGCAAGCAATTGGCAACCACGCTTTAACCTGCTGATGCAAAGTCCTCTTGGCTTTGCCTTTTATCCTGGCTTTTAAGATAGATCTACCCGAGACCTGGCTCACATATGCTCTACTCCGAGTCTATTTCCTGTAGGGTTTTATTGCTGTCAGTTTCTGTTGCTGCTGCTTCAGAGGCAAATTCAGATATTAAACGCAGTTGGCTTTAGCTTTGAAGATGAACAAAGCTCTGCGCAGATGTTTGACAGGAAAGAGAGTCTTGGATTCCTAACAATTTTCATTTCTGATGGTTGAGGAAGTTTGTGAACAAATACGAATGGTGCAAATGGAATACACAAGGGACAGAAAACCACAGGACAATTCCCTTGGTACTCAAGACTGATATGTATACATGTCTTTTTTGATTAAAGTTTTTCCACCAATAAATGCATTTAATATTTCAAATTCCATATAAAAGAACTTCACAAATAGAAAACACTGAACACTGAATTTACCTCTGTACTTTCCTTATTGTTTGCACATGTTACTTTTTCCAAGAGCACAAAAAAAGAGCTAAAGCACCCCAAACAACTCCCAAACCCCAAATCCTTACCTAATTGATAATGAACTTCAGCCTTTCTAGCCTTTAGCTGTACATGTTCTGAGTATCAGCCTCTTAGGAAGGTATGGTGTTCCCTTCAAAAACTCCTTACTTAGCTCTGAGACAAACCTCCTACCAGTCACAGCTGACAGGAATAAAGGTGCAAAGTCCTCCCTCCTCCACTGGGCTACATTTGCCCCAGAGGAGTGCGAGTATCCACATAATTTTCCAGGTTACAGTATTAAAATGGAACTCTGGGGATAGCAAAGTTAGCTTGGTTTGCTTGCACAGGGCACAGCCGCCGTCCTAATCCAGCAGTCCCTGGCTACCAACATGTGCAAAGACACAGCCCGGGGACAGCTGCACATCAGAGCATGCAGGCTACACCAGGCAAAGCATTTGGTGACCAGCCTTTTGTGTCTGATAGTTTGAAAATGTGACTTTTACAGCCAGATTTGTTTTGTTCTCTTAGCCATATTCCCCCTCGGCTTCTCAAACCAGGAGTGAATTAGTGCAAACCGTGGTGCTGATTTCCTGTGTAAGAGGGAGTGGGACAGGTAAGAAATACGTCAGGGCTCCCTCATTTGTGAAGAATCCTAGAATATTCTCTGGTCTTACCCATGGATCGAGGTGAGCAGCTGCAGGGCAATCCACTTCCACATCATGTTGAAAAAGGGACGAGTTACTGGGGCTGAAAGTTGGGCCGGAGACACAAACGTTTGTAATGGGTATCTTACAGGCCAGAAACTCCAAAGGAAAAACACTAGTTGAAATTAACAACAAAAAAAATCATTATTACTTCTACTTTACTGACATTTCTCTTATGAAAAATATGTGCATTGCACAGCTGTGCGAAAAAATAGATTTTTAATATATGTAAAAACCTGATCTATGAGCAGTTTTGTGGCAGAATGAAATGCTTTATGCCATTTGTTTCTCAGTGACTTGTCCTGGTGATGTCAGTGCCACCATGGTGCGCAGCAGACTCTGCCATGCTAGAATCTAACTTTGCTTTTCTCAAAAGAGCCACTAGCTAGAATGCCCACCTTGGTTTTTTACCTGTCGGATCATTTTTTAAAACCTGTTTGTAGCCAGGATATATTTACCAGCTCCTGTAATTGTCTGAAACCTGCAGCTTATGAACTAAAGTGACATTTTCGTCTGCATAGAAACCATCCTCTTGTGGTCCTCTGTGAAGCTCGTCAGCAAGAAATTTCTCGAGATGGCCAGGCAGCAACAGAGGAAGCCCAAGGTGGCCCAAGAACAGGTCAGGTCATGCAGTTTGTGAAATTAGTGTGGGGAGAATAGGTGAAGATGGATAATTGTGAGGAGAACAGTGAAAGGGAAAGACAAAGAGGGTAAGAGAGATAACAAATAGAAGTAGATTGAAATTGAGATCAAGTCATGCTGAGGAAGCAGATGGAGGTTAAAGCCAGCGGGCCAGGTCTGAAAATACCAAGTAAAAAAGTGCAGAAAGATCTCTGAATACTTAGAAGGCTCAGTATAATAAGTGATCAATTAATGTACAGAAGTGAGCTCTTGCCTCCTGAACTCTGGTCCATGGCTAGACTATCAATAAATCCGATGGAATTTTTATGAGTTTCAATGGTATTAATCTTTCTAGTTCTACAAAGCATCCAACACTGTCTTTCGCCTTTACACTTCTGAAGTGTTGATTCTTTGGGATTAATAGATGAATTTCTGGAAAAATAACTCCTGGGCTCCTAAAAAAGAACTTTTGGACTTCTAATTTGCTTATGGACTTTAGGAAAGAGTTACCAGCTATACCTATGCTTTTTTCAGGAGGACAAGGCCTGGCATAGCTCTGGAAGCATGGCTAATGAACAGACACCAATGAGGGTTCCTGTCCTACAGTCTTTGACCTATGGCCAGAGCAGGAATGAGAGTGTCAGAGGGATATTTAATTTTTACACCTTCTGAAATTTGCAAAGGTAGACCCTCTATTCTAGAAAACAATTGTCCTCTTCTCTGAGTTCCTGTTGTTCTCAGTAACAAGCTTTCAAATAAGTCTAAAGATATCTGAATTGAATTTTTAAAGTGTGTGACTGGGCTAGTTATATACAAAACATATGTGAGGTTTCTTAGTCCACTGTTGCTCCAGAAGTGGTGTCCCTGATGAGCTAGGTAGTTTTCAGCTATATGATATTATTCATGCTCTCAAGAACTTAGGTCTCTATAAAGAAGAAAGGCAAATTAAGAAAGGTTCTTTTGGGTTTCAGATTTGTCCTCCCGAAGTGAAGACTAAGCTCCAATTCATCTCCCTGAGCCCTACAAGTGACAACAGCAGTGCCAGCTGTACCAAATCCAGCTATCCTCCCTCTCACATTTCTATTGTGGGCATTTCCAGTCCAACTGAAACCTCTCAGAATAAGGCTACGTTTTGCCCTGGGTGGAAGGAGAATCTGGGGGGACCACCAGAGATGGTGCAAGGCTTTAACCAAAAATGTAGTGCTGATATTTACTGGGCAGGGGTGTAAATGTACATGGAGGCGGCAAAGCCCTGGCAGAGGCCCATGAACAGCCCCTGCCTTGTGCAATGATGGTCTTTGGCCTCCTGAGCCCTGGTGAGCAGTGCTGAGGCTAATGCACAGTACTCTCAAGTCATATTGTCCGTGTGGTAGGAGACAGCGTTATGGCAGGATGCTTCTGTAAGGAGCTGGGATAACAGGGTGGTAAAATAGTGCATAAAAGGACACATTATGCTAAAGTGGATGGAGCAAAGTGCTGCAGTGAGGCAATGGCCCATAAAAATAATGTCATTTGCCAGTCCGGAGCCATTTCCAGGGCTGTAAAATTATTTGCTGGAAAGAGTCAGAATGGGCTGCTGGCTCAGAGCGGTTCCTGCACTGGGCTGGCAATCCAGCCTCAGCTCTGACCAGTATGGCAAAGGCAACTGCTGTCAGCCCCTGCTTTGGCTGGAAGCTGTGGGCTTGGGAAGCAAGCCTGGCAAACAGGAATAAAAGCAACAGGAAGCCTTAGGGTATTTGGACTGGTCTTAATTTTTCAAGGTGAGATTTTTCTTTTCCTAGAGATTCCTTAAGATGCTGATTTCTCTTACTGGATATTACAAAAGTGTGGTTATGCTGTTTTTCTCCTGCTTCACAAGTGGAAAAAAATATATTCTCTCTTGTTTTCCTCAATGGAACTGAAACAATTCAGCCTTGTTTGCCTTTGTTTTGGTAGCTCCCATGTTGATGCACCAGCATCTCCACTTGTGCCAGCACAGCTGCGGGAATACACGTAATCCCCCTCTCTCCACCGATCGGTGCGTTCTTCGCAAGCAGAACTCAAAACAATGTAGGCCCTATACTAACAATGGTATTTGTGTACAAATACAGGACAGGAGGAAGAAGAGGGGAGGGCAGAATGACAAAGTTGCTCTTGCGCAGCAACAGGTACCTGCTAATTTGCAAGCTCACCCCTCTTCCCCAAATAATGCCACATAAATTCAGACCATAAATTATTTGTGAATTTATTTTATTTTGAGTATAAAAATGAAATACCCAAGGATGGACGGGGAGGAGAAAAAGAAAAAAAACATCAGGATATGAAAGCAATCATTCTTATTTATGCAGGAAAGTACAGCTTTGTGGATTTCCCCCATCTGTTCTGTTATATAGAACCAAATTAGAGTTAAATGTGCTTTTAGAATAAATTATTATGGCCTAAATTGAACATGATTTACAGGGAAAATAAAGCCATATGTGTTACATTAATTTCTCATTTTTGCTCCATTCCACTTCCACTTGGTTGGATACATGTCATGCTCTGTTCCTAAATGGTGTCCCTGACGCTGAAAGTAGAAGGTGACACTACATTTTCCAAAGTGGGCTCAGTCTTTCAGCTGTCTTTCTAAGAGCGGTGGGAGTGTCTGTGGCTCTCAGAGTTGACGAAGGACATTCTCATTAAAACAGCTGCAAGCCAGGAGGAAAATGCGAATAAGGAAGGTGATCAAAGCACAGCAGAGTAGCACCCAGAGCAGAGGGTGAGAAAAGGTATGGGACTAAAGGAAATGGAGACCCTCTTGCCCCTGCATGGGGCATCCTTAGATAAGCAGATCAAAAGGAGTGTTGTACCAAACCTGCAGTGACAGGGGTGTACGTCACCCATTGCAAACTACTGATTAGACTTGCTAAAGGCAGAGTGGTAATAGTGAGCAGTGTACCTGGAGGAACATTTTCTGCTGGAATATTTCTTAACTAGAGAACAACAAGCTTTTCAGAAAAGATTAAAACAGCAGGAAAAGTCGCTACAGACTCTGCTGCTGCATGTTTACTGGTAAATAAATATGATGTGGAATCCTGTTAGGGCTGTTTTGCAGAGTACTCAGGCAATTTTTAAGCCATGGTATTCTCCACAATGGGCAGGATAAGTGCTTGAGCTAAATTCCCCACCTTTTTGCATCCCAACTCTCGCTACATAAAGACATATACTGAAGGTATATTTTTTGATGTTTCTTGGAAAAAATTCTTTCTATTGGTCGTATCCCCTCTGAAATCTGATATGCCTGAGTTTTATATCTGTTTGAAGATCATGAGCAGAAAAGAAGAAATAGTCATGTTTACAGAGTGCACAAAGACATTGCTTTGCATTTTAATGAGGGATGACAGCAAACAGCTCCCTCTGTTTTCTTCTAGCTTCGGTGAGCTCTTGAATATTATGTTACTTTCACTGATTTTGTCTCCTACGTCCTTGAACATTTTCCTCTTATGTGTTGAAAGGCTGACAGAAACCGTGTCTCTGACTTGAAGGTTTATACCCACAGCTCTATCAGCCACACTGTGAAGCAGAGATCACTCAACTGTCTTACACCTAATTCGCTTCAGGACTGCCAGCACTCTGCCTGCTGCAGGCTCTGGGAAAGTGATTGGCTACTGTATGGAGACACCCACAGTGTTTCGAGTCCCATTTTGACATACCTTTCCAAAATGCTTCTGAATTCCAGGATGAATATTTGCTTTGGTCCTCTGAAGTCAGCTGCTTCTATAACACACCTGTCCGTCCCATTTAGGTCAGTGCCACTGGTGGCTGGTCACTGAAGGGTGAAGGGGTGAATTGCAGGCAAAATAGAAATTTTACATGGAACGTGTCTGGAGAAAGCTTGATGGATAGGTAGGCAAGTGGGGAAAGTGTCACACAGTGGGGAGCATCTGACATTGTGCCAGGATTTTCTAGCAAGCATCTTCCTGTTTTATGTGGCTGTGCCCTGACGGCTTGGAGAAACTACCTGTAAGTCGTTCTTTTGCTCAGATTGTTTGTTTCTCCTGTGGGTCCCCATCCTTCATTTGGCACTGCCTCATGCTCATCCACTAGTTTTACATGTCTCCAGGGACCCAGAGGGATATTTCCCTCCAAGTAACTTGCATGAAATAGGCAATTTTGCATGTTACAGTACTTTTTTAACTTGTGTTGGTTGGCTACTTTTAGCTTTTGGCCGCATATTCAGTGATAAATGAAGTTGGTGCTAACCATTTTTTCTTGGCTCAGATTCCACTGAGCAAAATATAATTTACTACGGAAAAACACCACTGTATGAAATCCCACAGGGCATTGGATTTATTTGTTCCCAAACAATTTCCCAATCCAAAATAGTGCAGATACGCAGAGTTCTACCAGTCGGTATAGCAGCTACACGAGCTTAAAACAAACACAAACAGCCAGTGCAGCATTAGACACTGGTGGCAAAGGTGAACTCTTCGGCCTGCCGCCTCCCAGCCTCTCTTCCATCATTGTTCATGAGCAAATGAGGTGCACAAACTCTCTGATTGGGTTCACGCACCTGCTGTTGACGGTATTAGTGAGGCTGGATTGCAGATCTCATCTGTCTGGATGCAGATAATTCACAGCCTCTTAACCCCACAGACTATTGAATGCCTCACCTGGGCTTCCACTGAGCACAGTGGGCAGGGGAGCAGCTTCTTCACACTGCTGATTGTGCTTTCCCCATGACAGGGAAAGTACCTCCATTATCTTGAGAAAAGCCCTTGTTTCGTTATAGTGTTCAATGTATTCCTTCTGTAACATGGGATGGAGCTGTTTGAAGTGACCGACCCAGCACATTGCAGGAATTCCTGCTGACCTGGGGTGGATGAAAGGCCATCAGAGCTGCCAGAAGGCCACCTTGTTCTCTGGCTCTAGTGCAGACATTCAGCAAGTGGAGAGTTAAGGAGGGTGCATTTCTTCATCTCATATACAGGTGAGTATGGCCAGATGGCCAAATACTCTCAATCTTCCTTACCCTTCTCCCCTGTTCAGTTGGAGGCTCTGGTTCAGAAATTCTGTACCACTGCACAGATAGCTCTTCCTGGACTTTTTGTCCTTCATATAAATCACTGCCTTGATTTTGCTGCGTAATAGGAATCCTTGAAACTTAGCAGACAGGAGCTGACAGAGGAGGGATGTGGTTGCAGAGGAATGGTGCTTCTGAGAAGGAGAGGTGAGGGTGAACCCATGGAGAAAGTGCTATATCACCTGTGGCCTGCCACCTAATATAACAAGGGTATGATTTGCTAGGAAAGGCACAGGGGAGAGCAAAGAAGTCATGAAATTCTCATTACAGAAACAAATGTTCCCTTTCTCTGTGGCCATTATAGTGCCCAGAGCAGAAGCACAGTAAAGATTATCTCCTCAAATATGGATGCAGCAATGCTAAGGCTCTTTTGTAAGAGGAATGCATAAATAGATTCACAGAAAAATAAAAGACAGGCAGTTCAGTCTATCTCTCTATCAGTATTCAGTGGAAAGCACAATAAGGCTGGATACCCAGTCTGTATTCTCAAGTATCTCACCTTTCTGCTGCACACTATTTTCTGTGGCAATCAGGGCAGTGCTGGAGATTTGGCTACCTCACATTAGCTACAAACGTAGTAATGACCTACTTTCCAAAGACATCAAGTGCTTGCAGCTCCCAATAGATCTGTGGGAACTTGCTCCTTTTTGGAAACAAAACCTCATGCTTCTTTACAATCACATGTGAAAATATAGCTGCAGCTGTTTAGCTAGGCCACAATATTTTCTGCCAGGTGAAGTCCATGGAAAACCAGGCTTCCATCTTCAGTTTTATGAAATCTCTGGGTTTCAGCTACTGCTTGCCTAGAATTGGGACTACTGCAAGTAACTCATACCCACTGCTGTTTGGCTCAGCGCATGAAATGCAATATGTAAAACACCAGCCGTCAGGGTTAGCGACAGATGAAGGACTGTACAGTAGAGATAGGAGGTTTGTTATCCTCTTCTATCACTTGGAAACATGAGCTTTACCAACAAATCCCAGTTGCTTTTCAACATCTAAATTTCACAGCACATCTGTTGTGTCTCTGCTAATGAAACTTGCTTTTTTGAGAAATGTGCTTATGTCTGGGTCACTACTGCGGGTACATCTGTCATGTATAAAATAACTAATCAGAAGGGCTAAATTAAGAAAGACTTCTAAGGCTATTGCTACACGTTCTTACAAACAACTCTTGATTTTCCTGATTCTACTTACTATTGGAGTTACAGTCAAGTGGGAAGGAGGGAGGGAATAATAAGAAGAGTTCTGCCACTTGGTGAGAAACCAGTCTGTGGCATCCCAAATGTGGGACTATAATGCTTGTTATATTACTTTCCTCTTGCTTTATTGTTAGTTATTTTTTTTCCAAGAGAAACCCCTAGAGGGAACACTTTGTTAAGTCATATCATGAATAACAGTACCTGAAGAGTATTTCTGTATTAGTGTATGGAAAATATCTAGCTAGTGAGTGAAGATCTCTGAAGGAAAACTGTTTGAAGGTGAACCAGTGATATGGTCAAACAACAAAAGAAAAAGACCTTGATTAGATCTGGTGAATAAGTAACTTGCTTCTATATTGAGACATAATTCTCTCTTGGTTCCTTTCTACTGGTTGTGGTTAAGCATCTGGAAAGGAAACAGAAATCCTTAAGACAGCACATTGTCAAGCCTCAAGAAGTTTGAAGTAGATACAGTCATGTCTGTGCCCTTCCTACTGTGCATCTTCCAACGTTACTACCTAGTTACATGAGCAGAGATTTATGCACCATTGATTTTTTCTTACAGCTGACAAGGCCAAAGAGAATGGCAATGGGGAAATTAAACGTAAAATGTTACCTTGACTGTACCTTTGAAAGAATCATTCCACTAACAGCACCAAATTAACTCCTGCAAAAATCATAACTCAAAGGCCCTTGGGCATGCATAACATTTTGTATCACAGTATGCCATGGTAACTTTTATGTCTTATTGTATACGTGTACTTCAACTGAAATATAGTTACTGAGGGAACCATAACCTTCTGTTATCCTGACTTATTTCAGCATGCCAAGCCCCAGCCACAGGATTGCTAGTGCATGGAATTTCGTATATATAGTGACGAGGAATATGCCCTGCTGCTTTTTATTGGCCAAGCCTTATGCTTGTAGTAGAGTCATCTTATGGGACAGCAAAAGAAGCCAGCAGATTCAGTTTCAGGAATTCGGATTGCAAGTACTACGTAAAATACTTATACTTTAGATTTGGGCATATTATGGTTGTTTTACAAGATTGGTTTTAAATATCGACATTCTCAATATGTTTTGACTGGTAAATACAGCTAAAGAATAGATTCTTGCTGTCAAATGTACCAAACCTCTCATAATGGATGCTGAAGGACAGAAATCAGTTCAATTCTCATTGCTTGGCTGGAGAACAACTAGTAATCATTACAGTAATCACTGTTATTATCAGACTATGTGGTCTCCTACTGTTTTAGCTGCCTTGCTAACTGCAATTGTTTCAGCAAACAGGTTCTGGCCTCCGGGTCAGGTGGAGCAGGTGTGTCCTTCAGAGCAGGCAGCACTGTCCATATGGGTATCATTTACCACTTGATAAAGACCAGGCAACTCCTCTCTGCCCCGTATGATACCCTTGTATCTCTAAGGCACAATTATTGTTTTGGTTCTAGAGTTCTCGACCAGCTGAAGTGTCTGTAAGAGTATGAGGGCTCTGCTGTCACTTACCAAAGGGGAGAATTTTACAGTATGAAACTCAGGTTAGCTATTGCTTCTCTGTGAGAAGATCACTGTGGTAGCCTTGAGGCAGTGTAAAAAAGCAGGGAGTAAATTCTAGCACAAATTTTTCTCTGCTGCCTTGTAGGAGATGTCCCCAGGGAAATGTATCCTCAGCACAGCTAATTTAGTTTTGAATGGGACTAATCAAAGTGAGACATTGAGGTGGGCAAGCTGTTGGACAGTGTGGCATCTCAAGGGAGGAGGTACTAGAGGTGGATGATGGTGTTACTGGTGCCTGTAGCCTAGGCTAAAAAAGGGCCTGTGCATGGTGTCAGAGAAGAAAGCAACTCCTTCTACTTATGCCTTCTCCTCATGAACCCCAGGGGCCACCCAGATGGAAAGCAGCTTGGCAGAAAAGCATGTGAGACTCCCAGTGTACTGCTGAAAACCTGCCCTGGAAGTAGTTTATTTAAAAAAAAAAAAAAATCTTAAAACATTTGATTTTTTTACAGGCTTTACAGCACCCTGTATGAATCCAGTACTGCCTATTTGGTGGGAAACTCTACTGTCTAACAGTGGATGAATAATGCAGTGAAGAAGATGGTTTTTTTCATCTACCTTTCCTCTGTGTGCTAGAAAATGTCTCGTATCTATTGGTTGTTAACTGGCAAATTCTTGCTAAACTCTCCTGTGCCTCACAGTTTGCTAAAAAATAGATTCCTCCCCCCAAAACAAAATAATCGGTCACCTTTATTAACCGTCCAAAGCCAAAATACTGTAGAAAATAAGTCTCTGCTATTTAAGACACATGAATGTACAAGATCCTGTGACTCCTGGACAAAACCAGAAACTGAAATTTAAAGTAGCTTTCTCCTGCTTTTGTTTTTCTCTCTTATTTCACACACACATTTGTTTAACTTGTGATGCATTAGCTTCAATTAATTTGAACTTATTCTCCACTTTGTGGGCATGAACATAAGCAGCTCTGACACATGTGCTTGGCAAGGGTATAGTTTCATTGAAGTGAAATCATCTAATCAAGTCAACATTAGAGTGGCTTTCGTTTTACTTGAAATGGCTGCAAAATTCTTTGAATGAAAGCCTTACAGAAAACAATAACTTTTTTGATAGTTTTCTCAAGAAATACCACAAGATTATCTTGCCCCATAATGTCATCTTTTCTAGTGTAACATGGAGAGGAAAGCCAGTTATTTGGGCTCATGGGCTCCAGAAACAGCTGCTGCCCTGTACTTGTACTGTTCCCTTCAGCGGGTGCAAGACCAGCCTGGCTTTCCACTGCTGACATAAATACGGGTGCTTGGGAAAAGCTTGAAAGGGTGAGCACCTCGCCAGGGGACGGTGCTTGTGCTGTGCCACCTTGGCACAGCAAGTGGAACAGAAAATGCCACTAGGCAGAATCTTTGGCTGACACAAATTACCTTAATGTCAAGAACACCAGCCTTTATTTTACGCTGTCAAAAATTATCCATCAGAGCAATACAAAACGCCAAACAAACCATGGAAAAACAAGACCATGTACAGCCTGTGGGAAAGAAGAAAAACTTGTTTCTCCCAGAATCAGTCTTTGCATAGGGATTTCTTATTTTTACAGGTAAAATATTTTCATGTCATAGACATAACAGTCATGGTTATCAGCCAAGATAACTGCTTACTGATGGAAGAATCAATATTGCTTTATATATTTTGAAATCCCCTTCCAACTACAAGTATATGTAAGAAAAAGTGATAGGAATTTGAACAACAGAACCTTTAAAGAACTAAAATCAAGTTGTGTCTAACAAACTGGTATTACTTATTACAATTCTTCCGTTCTTCCAAAATTTCGGTGTAACTAACTGTAGCTATTGTATAGCTTAATTACGAAGTATGAATAACAGTGTACTGCTAATAACTTCTTTACGCTGGACTTCATATGCTAGCTTCAATCATGATAAAGCATTTTACTGAATAACAGCAAATCTATCACCAAGTTGAAACCTTTGTTTCCTTTGTTGTTCTCGCGATTCAGATACTTCTGGTTTTGATTTGCCAAAACATTTCTGAGCCAAAGCTTTGAAACACAATGCAACCTGAAACTTGGAAAAAAATTTTTCTTCCAATCTCTACAAATCTTTGCTGACAGTTGAGCCAAAAATCTCTATCCAGAGATCTGCAAATGCTGGGAAGTATTACCTCTAATCCTCACATTTCGGACCGATCTCTAGTTGTACTAAAAATAGAAGAGCTGGGTGGCTTGACATAAAGTGTCAGACTATGTAAACTACCCTGAAATTGCTTGGGATGATTCATTCTCCTACTCTTCTCTCGCTTCTCAAAGCCAGGATTTATGAAATCTTATTTAAAGTCAAACTCATACCATTTTTCATCAAGTGGCACTTGCCCTACATTATTTCCAATCACCTTGCGTCCAGTACAGTCCACTAATAACTAAGAATGTCCTTTGTGTGTTGTCGCTGTTCTCTTCCAGAATTTGCTTCTCCTTTGCCTTGATTTTCTACAGCTATAGAAAAACTTCAGTCAGTACAGGATTAAAAAGGTCTCAGTTTGCAAGATAATTTATTTTTGCTTGAGCAGGCCAAGAAGCAAGGAGCAGACCTGAGTACTAGTCTCTCTGTTTCCCTCTGTCCCAGAGAACTGGCTTCCAGTTGGAAACATGCCTTTGCAAGGGCATCGTGTCTGGGGGAAAAAAAAAGAGTCGGAAGGATCTGGAGTCTTAAGTCTGAAATTGCATGAAGCTATGAGTCCAGTACTCCCATCCTGACTCTTGTGAAGGGCATCCTGCTGGACTTGAGACACTCTGCAGGGCATAGGATGGGGCAGGGCATAGGTCGTTGTTGGTAGTTAGATTAAACATAGATATCCCAATGTCAGGACAGTGATCATTTTAACAGGGCAAAATTAAGAAGAAAGGCCACAACCTGGGTGGCTGCAGAGGAAAGAAAAACTTATACCCTCATCTCTATAGGTCCTTTGAGAATCGTATGCTGGCCCTGCATACAATGTATTCTTATCTCAAGTCCTCTCAGACGACACAGGAGCACTCCAACTTTTGTCTCATCCCTGGTTATTTCTTTGTGCCAGCTGAGACTGGGGCTGAGCCTTGGGACGCACAGGAACCCTCTGGGCTGAGGGTGTAAAATGGGTGCAGGAGGCAGGGAGAAGAGGGAAACCAGTTTAATCAACGTGGCAAACCAAACAGTTTCTCCTTCTGACCAGCCCAATTAGGAACTGGGTTGTTTGTCCATTCAGGAAATGTCACTGTAGATCTAATTATCTCTTTACTTATGCTGTCCTGAATCAGGGTTGCTAAGGTTAGGGTGAGTGAGGGGGATGTAACAAGTCCTAAAGGAGGAGAATTGAAGTTCCGTGTTCTCTTCTCTTTGTTTAAAACAAGTGAAAGCTGTCAGCATCGAATAACTAATAATAATAATAATGGATAGCTATTAAAATAATATTATTTAAAGCAACTTTGGCCAAGTTATTATATCATCCTTGTTCTCTGCTTTAGGCATCTCATTTTGCATGCAAAAGTCACTTAAACAGGATGGGGGTCACCAACTGTAGACAGCTTCAAAGATTTTGAAAAAACAAGGAAATCTGTTGGGAGGTTTTTACCATTGCAAGTATCACAAACCACCTTATAAAATTCGAAGGAGCAAGCCTGCATGAAAACTGCCCCAGGCTCTATGAATGTAGAGCATCTTGCAGAGCAGGTCCTTCTCTGGTGAGACTCTCTGCACCATGGCAATCCAAGATGTCCTAGCATGGCTTGAATTGAACAGGTGGATAAAGAGGAAGATTAAAATCTGAAGGTTTGCATCAGAGGTCAGAAAATTCAAATTCAAGAGCGGCCCTTAAATGTTGAGAATCTTGTTTGTTTGTTGCTGGGTTTTGTTTTTTTTTTTTTTAATAATCACTGAAGAAATGCTAAAGATTTAACTGTAGAGAAAAAATTATTTATATTGACGTCTGTGCCTCTGCAGTATTCCTTCCTCTGAAAAGAAAGATAATGGTTTAGAGCGGAGGAATAACAAACAACTGAGTACAAGGAAATTTCCATAGTACTTTTTTAGCAATATTGCCAACTGGCTTTGAAGATTTAGACCCTATCACTATCCATTTTTTTGGAAATAACTTCTGAGAAGGCCAAAGACAAATTTCATCTCATTACAGTAATTGCAGCTATAGTCAGTCCAAGCAATTCTCAGACGTTTATCTGTCAGCACCATCCACTTAGTCCCTGACACTGTGGCCAGCTGGAAAACTACTGCAGCTAAACAACATACTATATGCAGATCACTTTGATTTCTTCAAATACCTTGCTGCAATGCAGAGGCAGTTTCTCAACAGTTTCTACAGTTTTTTGTGTACTCATGAGAACACTTGCCACGGGGTCCCAAGCAAAACCATTCCCAGGGACAAACAGCCTCCTGTGCTGGCTTATAGAGGGAAAGGTTTGGTTTTTTCTTTTATTGTTTTTTAGATTTATTTGTACCCGAGTGGAAGCCTGACTTGCTAGGCAGAATCAGGGAGCTGCCAGAACAGAGGTGTTCGATGCTATAAAAAAAGTAACATAATATAATAGGCCTGAGCCTACACCTTTAAATTAGAGGTGATTTTGCTGGTGACTTCTGAGAAAAAAGTGGGCCAATTTACTCAATATTTATAAGCCCAGGAGAGTGCTGAGAATGAGGTCCAGCACAGTAAGAGGCAAAGTCTGCAACAAACCAAATGCCGCATCCATGGCAACTCACAACACAGTTAATAATTTTTCAACATAAAAAGAAAGATATTTATCAGGGCCACTGAAGGAGAAGCAATTTACAAAATTGACTGAAGTGAAGGCATTTCACATCTGCTGTGTTTTTCATGGCTATGGTCTTTTGTTCAAACCTCAGTTGCTCACTGGGATGCTCAGGGAGTGAGGATAGCCCCTGCTAAGCATTTTTCCATCTCTGGTGAAGACCAGAGATGGTGAAGTGACCTCCCCCGCTCTTCTCTACAGACAGACATCCCTCTGCTGGAGTACAGTCATGCTGGGTGATCCTCAAATGCACAGTTATTCTTTTGTGGGCCTGTGCATACTGGACTTTGAAAATCCTACCCATTTCAAAAGATAGAGCAGAACAAATAATTAGGGTCTAAATTTTATAGATATGAAACTGAATCAGGAAGATACTAAATGCTTCCCTCACGGCCCTGGGCAGAGCTAGGAAAAACTCTCGACATACCCCAAGTGTCAAGCCAAAGCCCTGACATAAACACTAGCTTTCCTTCAAATAATCAATTGTAATAGTTGTATTTAACACAGCATTTCCCATACCAGGGAGATAAAATATTCCTGGCTGGTATGTTGGTCATGCTGTTGCATACTGTGTGCAAAGCACTCCACATGTATTATGTAGTAGTACCCATGGTTTCCCAGTAGCATTGAGCTTTCCCTACTCTGCTGATGAAAAGCAGCAAAATTGTTCTCATCCCCGAAAGTAGTAGGCTGTCTCCATAGTGTTCCTACTGAGCAGTTGTATTGTAGTTTCTTTCCAAGCTGGGGTGGTTTATTTCTCTTCCAAATCTCTACTGTAGGATTGTGTCACCAGTGGAACTCAAATGAAAACATTAAGTCTCTACCATCTGTTGATGTATGTGTTATTTTATGAAACCTTGCTGCATCTGGATAAGTCAATCAATGTTAAACATCCTTTTATTAAGAAGTTCTCTTAAGGACATTGGCACATCTCTTTTTCCCCACACTGTTGATTTTTGTGGGCTGTGTTGATTAGCACTAAAACTGAGATACCACCACAGCAACTCTCTTGAAGCAAAAACAGTGATCTTAATTCCATCCCTTATTTTGGACAAATCACTGTACTAAAGGCTACAGTGGTCTATAGAAAGTAAGCCCTTTTTGTTTCCCTCAAGCATCATATATAGAAAGACAACTGAGAATGTTCAATTTCTGCTGGAGAGATGATTATGTAGGACCTGGCTGTCTCCTTGCAACTGAACTGCTTCGCACAGAAACACAGTAATCTGGGAGTAGCTCTGTTCTTATATGCCTCTGTGGGCATTAATTCTGCAGTTTCTGTGCTAACAGCCATGAGCAATGCCCAGCAGACCTGCACTGGAAAAATACCTTGAGGCTGTGATGCCTCAAGGTTTGGACACAAACCTAGAGGGAATGGTTCAAGGGAGGAAGAAATACTAACCAAATCTGATGCTAGGTGAAGAATTTGCAGAACATAAGAAGTTCAGGGAAGAGGTTCAATAGAAGTACAAGTGCTGGCAATATTTTCTTCACTACAACCATCCCAAAAAATAGAGAGCTGGACCTTCATAAAGTTTTATTTCTTTGCAGCTTGAGCTGTTTTCCACAGACAGGAAACCACCACTGCAGTCAGACTGCCTAGAGGCAAGGATGGGTAAAGCCATATCTTCTTTTTGCTAACGTTAATATACATACATAAGACAGAAAAATATGCCCACTAGAGATCCACACCTGAAGGCCAACATAACTGATGGAGTTTTAGCAAAAAATATGCTCTTCAGATTGCTTTTCAAATTATTTTACATGAAAAGAGTCATATTCAAGGAGTTTTATTCAAGTGAAGAGGCATCTAGTTAAAAAAATCTATACCACATAAACACTCAAAGCCATTTTTATCAGCAGATAAAAGCTTTACCTTATCACCACAATTTCTCTGAACATGGGAGTTTGAAAACTGAAGAGTGAATTGACATGAAAACGGTCTTTGGTGACAAGAAAGAGGCAGTAACACGACACAAAGAACATCCTTAGGACCAGTTTGTTTCCCTGTATATCGTGATCTAGGAGAATGGGTAGGAATTAACGTGAATAATTTTTCTGACAAGGCAAAATGTGAAATTGGCAGTCCAGCCTAAATGATGTTCAGAAGCATGCAGCTATATTGAGAGAGGAGGCAAAGGAATGGTTTATGCATATAAATTCAGTGTAAGGAAATCTAAGGTAATGAGGCTAGGCAGAATAAAAAAGGAGACAGGAGAGAAGGGAAAAGGAAATATGCTCTCTCTGGCCATATGCTTAGGGCACTGAGCAGGGAGAGAACCAGATGGTGTGGCTCAGACTTTAAAGTATAGTTCTCTGACTTTTAACTGATACATTAATGCACACTGGATATATAAGATATTTTAGAAGACACTGGGCACTTTTTTCCATGAAAATGACAGAAATTATTTTATCTTCTTCTTTTTCTGAACCTACACGTGTCTTGCCTGCTTGAGGTTGTCCATCTACGGGTATGTTATTAACCTCACCCCAGAGCCAGATTTTTGCCTTATCAAGGCTTCTTTAAAAAGATTAAGGTATTACTCCTTCTGATCTTTGGAAAGGAAAAAAAAAAAAAAAAAGGCACCCAAAACACTCAAGAGGGAATTGTCTGTTCTGGTGCTTATTCAGAAAGCCCTTTGATATGGAAATCATTGGCGTTAACTCCTGTAGCCTCTAGCCTCTCCCCGGTAACTCAGATAACGCATGCAAATGTGTAGACCTGTATCCTACTGCAATCAAGGTCTAACGTGCTTCCTGTTCCTCTTTGGACCCATCCTCTCCCTCTTCTCTCCGGCCATAGCTGAGCCTGCCCACCAGCACAAGGACTGTATCTGTACAAGACCCAAAAAATCGGTGCTACCTTCTCCCAGGAAGGGCTGGTGAGCAGGTACCGCTACAGAGAACAGATGTGAGTGCCTGAACCAGAGGCCATCAGCATATCTGCTTAGACACACCGTAATAAGTGGAAATGCCACATCACCAGCTGATGACCTGTCAGCAGGCTCATTTGCTGACTAACCTGCTGTCCTGAGGGACACCTTGGCTTGTCTGGCATCACTAATGCCCCAAGATCAAGCAAAAGGTGCTGTGGCGAGGCTACCACTGCTTGCACAGGTACCCCTGGCAGTGTGTGTGAGCCACCCTAGGAGGTCAGGGAACGGCTTTCCAAAGCACTCTTGGGGCTGACAAGCAGCACCTCCCAGTAAGGTCGAGCACAGTGTCCTACTGCTGCATTATTGCAGCTGCTGCAGGCCCTGCTCTGGACCTTTTCTCCTTTTTTTGCTGATTCTGAGGATTTTTTTTCTCTTCCAGAGCGTGACTTGTACACTCCTGTTTGGCACTCCATCCCTTGTGACTACTCTCATTACATAAAGCCACAGTCAGACCCTATTCTTCCCTTTCAGGCCAGTGGGGCTAGGCAGACCCAAACCACTTTGGTTTTGAGTACTAGACTTTCATTTTTCTTGATTTGTCCTATTGCCCCCCATCCCACACATACACTACTATTTATTTTTCTCAGGGACCTGAATATTTTGGGGTCAAAAAGGAAATGTATTTAATTTCGCTAGGACCAGGCTGATAAATATGTCTAATGTGACGAGTGCATAGGAATGGTGTCCAAAATCAGACATCCAGCAAAAATTAAGAAAAGGACAAGGATATATATGGCACATCCCCTGAGGACTATCCCCACCTTCACCTATTTTCCTCTCAGAGGATTTCCTGAGCCTAATGCAGTTTGCCTATTTAGTCACCTTCAAGAGATTTCTCTTCCATCTACTTATTCAGGCTTTCGGATGTGAATCCACCTAAACTTTTTGCATCCACATCACTCAGTCCTTTGTGGGATGCAGAATAGCAAGGCTATTATTTGATGAGGCAGTGTTGTGCTGGGGAGCATGTTATGCAAGCATACGAGCTACGCATTTACTTGCCTAAGGTGATGAATTTCAATGCATTGGAAGTTTTTTACACCGGTCTAGAGCAACAGCAAGCTGCCTCAGAGTCAGAGTCTGCAACAGTGAAGAAAGGGTCTCTCAGAGAGTGTAAGTGGTCAGAGGTACTTCTGCATGCAGGAAAGGTTCCCCTGTTTTGCAGTGTGCTCAGTTATTCCTGTACCTTTTCTTCATCTCCTCCAGGCATCTGCAGGAGGGACTGTGAGTATTCAACACCATTGTGTTTCAAAGTTATAAACCCCCACACCCCTTAAATAGCTTTTCCTGCTTCAGAGAGAAACAGCAACAGAAATTTTGAAGGATTTCTCAAGCAATTCAGTCTGAACCAAAATGACTACATAGTTCCTCAAGATATTGAGGTCGGATTTCAGCAACCATCTTTTCTCCACCTGAGGGGGAAGAAGTGGAGAGGAGACAAAACCTTAGAATGGAAATAAAAACATCAGTGATGCCAAACCCCCAAAGCATGCTGGACACCCAGATGATGCTGCAGAGCCCTCAGAGCAAAGCTGCTCCTGCCACCAATGGAAGCAGGCTTACACCAGAAGGAGCTCACCTGAAAATCCCGTCCATCATTAATGTGATAATACATAAAATGACAGCTCTCCATGTTGTAGTCAACTAAGCATTTCTGGCAGATCCAGTAAATCAAGACAGATGCAAGAAAACTTGATATTGCTGCAGCAATACCACTCTAAACCACCAATTTGATGTGTCTTGTGGAGGAACTTACTGTCCTGTCCTGAAGCTTCCCTACTCTATGGAGAATGAGGAGGGACATGTGGCTCAGCTGTACCTGAAACAGTGCCTTTCATCAGCTCAAAGTATGAAAAGCTCCATGAGAAAACTATTGCATACAATCAAAACTAGGACACTTTTCTCCCTGAAATTAGGGGGGAGTGGAGTGAAGACCTGACATAGAAGTTAATTAACGTCCTTTTCAAATATGATTATTTAATCCAGTCCCATCAGAGGACAAGATACTGGTCAGATAAACCCAGCTAGGAAAAACCATAGACAGAAATCTGTACCAAACCCAACATCACAATTCCACAATCAAACTTCACTGAATACAGTATGCCTGGGGCATATAAACTGAGTATCAACTAAAAAAGCAAAATTTAGGATGTGCAAAGGAAGAAAACAGATAAGCAGTGGTGTTGTCTCCCTTTTTAAGTCTTGCACAGTATGTGTTTGGTAATGCATCCGTGGCTGGATGCCGGGCTTTGACAGACTGCAGGCTGCTCCCAGCAGAACCTTCGCCATCACTTCCACTGCAGCTCCCTGCATGATTTCTCTTGCACATCACCAGGCGACTGAAAGTACCCTTCCTCCTGCCTAGAGTAGGGGGGAGGAGGAGGAACTATCAGCTGACAAGACAGGGGAATTTTTTTGGCTTTTAAGCAGCAGACAGGTACTGGTCTCTCCATAACACCTCCTGTTGCCCTCACATGCCCTCTCTACAGCAGCTGCCCACACACTCCACCAGGCACCTGTAAACTGGGCTGTCCAAACAGGTTTTTTTTTCTTTTGTGCCACCATCAAGTGGCACGCTGCTTTATCCTGTGTTTTAAACTCTGTGGTCTAGATGTCCACAAAAATTTGTACTCAGAGCTGAACAATGGTACTAAAATCATTCCCTACCACACTTTTTTCTGCTACAAAGCCTCCTGCCACAAGGATCACAACCTGTAGGTTATGGCAATTACAAGGAATAACGGAGATGGCGTAGGATTTTTCTTTTTTTTTTTTTTTAAATGGAGACAGAGCAGTAAGCAGAGATGTTCATCTTGGAGCACACTTCCAAATTTTCCCCTGGGCTACACGAGCCCAGATTCACATGCAGTGCGGGGAGTTGGATGTGGAGTGCCAGCGTTAGAAGCATGCCTTGAGCTGGATGCAGGAAAGCAGGCAGCAGCTGGAGCGGTACCATGTAACATCTCACGTCAGTTAGATGATACTTTTGCAGATTTTTTCACTGTTGTTTGTAATATGCCAAGGTTTTTTCCTATGAATACCTACAAATGTTCTGTCTCGTAACGTGGGTTTCCTTCAGCTGTATCCCCTCTTCATAATTTTAGTGAATTTTCTTTTTCAAATTTGGAAACTCCATTTTCTACATAGAAACAGGATATTTTGCTACAGTGCTTTGGTCTCAGCACACTTTCACTCAGACATCAGGTGTTTCACATGGGTTTGCTTTCCCAGCTTTGATTGTTTAAGCTCCTTTCTCCATCAGGTGATGCATTCATGCATTGCCTTTCCTTTACCATGAAAAGCAATTGGGCATATGACAAGACAGCCTTGTAAGATACTCTGTCATTAGAAAGTGGTTTTCATGCTCTTCCTAGTCTTTGAAAAAGAGCAAAAATTTCCTTAGCAGAAGATAACATGAGAAGGAAGTTAAAACAATTTTCTGGGCTATTTTGCTTTTCAATGGCTCTAATTCATTGCTGCATGATTTACTCAGCAAAAACCAGGCAGGGCCAATGGGTGACGAATTTGGAAGACCCAGGAAAAAACACGCTGTCTGCAAGACTTAGAAAAGGAGATAACAGATTATTCTTGACAAAGCACTGGGATATATTTGTCAAGATCAGAAGTAGACATGGACTCTGTATAGAAACCATCCTAGTCTCCTTTCAGAGATGAGGCACAGAAATTTGCAACTAGGGCAAGCAATCTGGGTGTCCTTTAACACTTGGGTTTGACATTGTGAGGTAGTGTGTTTTCCATCGTGATCACAGACAGCCTGCTTCCAAAAATTATTCAGGACGGAGAGAGCACAATGCCCTTCTGGAAGGTAGAAAATGAGGACATGGAGGGCTCTCAGGACAGCCAAGCCCAGAAGGCAGGTTGCACTGAAGCCTTCTCAGGCATCCACAAAGAGCTGTTCTGTGGGACCAGTGAGAGCTCAGTCAAGGTCTCTTGTATGCTGAGGTGAGTGGGGAAGACTTGACTGCTCAGCAAAGCACACAGAAGACATATTGATAATCTCTGCCTATGCAGGACATTTGAAATCTACACCCTGTCAGACTAGTGATCTGTGCATGACAGGCTCCTCCAAGGTAAACTTGGGCTTGACACATCCTGCAGGTAATCCGTGTTGTGATCAAAAGAGGAAACCCCATATTCTTCATGAGGGGCTCGCTGTGGCTGTGCAGTAGTACTGCTCTGTGTGTACAAGAGAGTCCATTTGCAGGACTTCTGTCATTAGGCAGCAAGGTGGCCCACTGACATGCAGATCCACAGAGCTGACTGGGCCTGAGTTGGCCACCAGGCATTTTTCAAGACAAAGTTTCAGCTCCTATCAGTTATCACTGCCCTACTGATAATGGGGTCATTTCCATTTGCATTAACAGAAGATCCTATTTAGATTTAATTACAGATTTCCCACACTCATGCCTGTGGTGATGGGGACAGAACATTCAGGGATTTGGGGAGTAGATCAGAATGTGGATGTCGAAGCAGTTTTTGCATCTCAGACCCACCTCTTACAGCAAACAACTGAATGCTCTTGAGCACGCTCCCTCTTGCTGAGATACACGGGCTTTAGTTTCTTCCTCTGAGGAGCTACTTAATTTCTCACAGAAAAGACAGATATTATCATGTGCTTTTAGCATTTATGGATGCTTTGTTTTAAAGTGCTGGTCTTCCCAGAAGCAATACAGCAACCCTACAGAAATCCAGCCTGGAGTCTTTAAAATCTTCTGGGGTTAGTGTGTCCATGGCTGATGGCAGATAATGTCCGGTATGTCCAGTTGGTGTGCCCAGGTAGGATCAGGTAGGTGTTTATAAACCAAGAGAAGTGTTAAGCACAAGCAGGCACAGTACAGTAAGTACCTGACAAACAGCCACACAGAGTTCCTGCAACAAGAGAGAAAGATAAATGCACACAAAAAAAAAAAAAAAATTACAGACACTGTAAAAAAGCTCTATTAATATTAAAAAGCATCAGAGCATATTATCTTGTAATTTTTTGCCCTGGTCAAAGCAGAATCTTTCCTTCCCATTGCTGGCAATATTTTCACGGAGACCATCCTTGGCAAGAGTTTAACACTTAACAATGTCTCTTGCCACCAAAGGTTTTGTGGTGTGAACACATAAGAACACGAAGAAGAGAGCAGAGAAAATGAATACTATCATCGTTTTACGGGTGGGCAACTGAAGCCTGAAGGGAAGAAATCTGCCTGAGGTTGTGCAAGGTTCATTGTTAGTCCTGTCAGTGCTCTTGGTGCACACCACTTCTCTATTGTTTTGTTCAGACAAACCCTGCAGTGCTTTTATGTGCTCCTTTTTGGAATACTATTCCCACAGGTGAATGCTCCATGTTGGTAGGAACATCTTCCTGATGTGAAAGTGCTCGAATTTAAATGGAAATGAAGCTTCACAAATTAAAAAATGCCATAAGCACTTGCTGATTGTGCTTGGCTGTACAACACTGAAAAAATGCTTCTCTCTCCTCAGGAAGGAAAAAACCAATTGATACATTTTCTGGACAACTGTCTGCAGGTCTATCTTACAGCTTCCTACCATATAGAAGCAAATTGAAGGTTGCTTTCCTTTTACAAAGGCGCTACAAGACTACTGCAGAAAGGGCAATGTGTCTTGGGAGACACTCCTGCCAGTGCCAGTTGAAAGGGACAAAGAAAATGAGCAATAGTTGGTGACTCTCATACCATCAGCCTTCACCAAATAATCTATAAATAACTTCAGAAACAGCTCTTCCCTCACCCCAAAGTGACTAACTGAAGAATTCACTCATAAATATCTTCTTTCCCTCAAACCTTCAGCCAAAACTAGGGAAATAGAGAAATGGCATCACTTGCCCTGAAGTTCAGTGAGTCCACATTACTTTGGTCCAGGCAGGTGGAAGTCCACCAACAACCCCTCAGTACCCATCTGGTGAGGGGAGTACAGCAGAGAAGTGGTTTGATGAAGGGCTGACAATGGAGCACCCAGAGGGAGCAAAACAGATGCTTAAACTTTCAGCCTTCCTCCCTTTCTTCTTCGTGAGGAGGGAAGAAGGAGACATTTGCCAGCATACGTGTAATTTCTGCTTCCTCAGAGGTGACAGGTGAGCAGATTCATACGGAAATGTACCTGAGGGCCAGAACGGTGTTTGCACCCAGATTACTTCAGCCTGCTCGTCCGCTAAGTTTGCATACACACCACTCTACACTTGCAGCACGTTTCTCTTTTTCACTCCCACTGTTTCTCTTTTTCACTCCCACTGTTTCTCCTATGATGTCCCAGCACTGGTTAGAATGATCTTATCTCCACGGTGCTCTAGGTGTAGCTAACCAAGTGTGCATGCAAAGAGAACATTCTACCTACCTAAGAGAGAAGCAGAATTTTTTTAGGTTGCCAGATTTCTGGGTCTAGAAATGGAAAAAAAAAAAGACATTAATCCCTTTGAAAGTCAGTTTTCTGACTTCTAGCACAACAAATATTAAACAATTTATGAGGGTTTGCACACTAAAAAAAACTGAGCAAGAAGAAGTGGAGAGCCTGAGACAGAGGAACTGAGTGATACAAGGAACCACTGGGGCTGAAAAACTCAGAAATTAATCTAATGAAACAAGGAGGTTTCCAGCTTGAAACAAAGAGAGATTAAGTGCGCCCTGCCGGTGCAGGTGTAAGGGAAACTATGCAGTTCTCTTTTACCTGTTTCACTACAGCTATCTTCTGGATGGGAGAGTTGGGACGCTTGTAGACCCTCTCTCTTTCTTGGCTGTGGAGAAAAAAACACCAACAGAGACTGCAGCTAACTCAGCTCATTGCAAGTGCTCATTAACAAAAATGATAAAGCTATGGCATGAGGAGGAGCTGAAACCTAACAGAGGTCTTGATTGTGGAAGCAGTTTCTTACTGCTTCCCATTTCAAAGGCAATTGCATTAAAAATTATCTCACAGCAACAGCATAAATGTAAAGACTAGATTGATAGCAAAGCCAAGCAGTTCCTTTGGGAACTTTGTAAGAAATATTTAATTTTTCCATCCCTCCCAATTCCCTGAATCTTAAATCTCACCTTAGTAGACTGAAGATGTTTTGGTTTCATCTTTCTAAAAGTACATGTTTCTCTATTTCATTTTGAACCTCTCTTTACTTTGCTTTGACTGGGCAGGAGAAAGGACCTCAAGAGCATAGTGTCTGGGGACAGTTTTCAAAAAGCATCTGTCTCCAACAGACCCCCAGGCACTGGAGAACAAATAAGGATTCCGAGAATGCAGTCAGCCTTCAGGAGCAACAGCAAGGACAAGGAGAGGCGCGCACTGAATTTTGTGGCCAAGCACCAATATCATGACAGCCTTAACAAGATCAGGATTTTGTTTCTTGCCAGCTTTTACTGCCAGGCTGCTCAAACTCCCTCTTTCACCAAAGCACATCCCTTTTATCTTGTGCATTCTTTTTCATCTTCTTCTCCCTTTACCTGCTTTCTGCTCCCAAGACTTCTATCGGAATCTGCAATTCCTTTGAGTTTTTTCTGTTAGCAGAAAGAGAGAAAATTATTTCCATCATGATCATTTCAGGGTTTCTATGCTATACATCACTCTGCTGCATGTTATCCAACCATCTAGAGAGAGCCTCAAACTTCTTGTGGTGGGATATTTTACCTTCTCAAATGTTTGTAAGCACCTAAGTTGGGAACCCTTTTTACTTGGTGCACTTTCATAGGAATTACTGCATGGAACAACTGAATTCATGGGTTTATCCACTCTTGGATAACCGGCAAAACTAATCAATCTTGAAGTTTCCACACAGTGGTAAGAGAACATATCAACAGCATAGAACTAACACTATTTAGATTGTTTTATTGCAGGAAAGTATGTGTATTACTGGGTTTCTTCCATCAAACCTGCTACAGTGGTGGCAAGGTAAGATCTGGTATTGTCTGCTCTGATGATGCTGCCTGGTGGAAGCACCACAGCAATTAAAATAGATCTGTAATGCCCCTCAGGTGTGGGGATAGCTGTACTATTGCAAGCAGTAGATTTGCTCCAAAATGCTTGTTGTTTTAAACTTTGTATTATAATTCAGCCTCTGTTCTTACAGTTAACGCAGTGCATACAAAATGTCATTGCACAGCTCTTCTCTGCAGAACACAGAGCACAAAATTGAATCTCAAACCACTTCAGAGAACTGAAAGAGGAGCTTTTAAACTGGGCTCATAGTTCCTGCTGGCACATTGTACTTGGAGCTTAATTTGGGAGTGATTGCTAGGAGGAATACTTAACCCCTCATGTTTTCTGGAATTGGAAGATTTCTGCATTGCGGTGCAGTTGGAAAACGGGAGAGTAAGAGTGAGAAGCCCAGTGCTGGGCTTTGTACTTAGATGTGGTGTTTTGAAATTCAGACATCCTATGAAACCTTGTTACTTAGAGGAAACTACAGTCTAGTAGTGAGGTGAAGGGGGAGCACGGTTTAAGTGTCACTTGAACTCTGGCCATGAAGAAAGAGCACTTGCTCTGAAAATAAGCGTGTAGCTGCAGGGTTTGCTGCTGCTGTTCAGGCTGCTGCTTTTGCTTCTTATTCTGCAAAGTAATGCTTTGAATCTCTTGCAGGTTATTAGGAAAGAGAATTGAGATTAATATCCAGGGTATGCCCTACAACTTGGCTCTACCGAGTAAAAGATAAGCTGCTCCTGGAATCTGCTGAAAAATGAGATGGGGCTTTCCAAATCTAAATGTCATTTACATTTCTGTGGTTGGGTGATTACGTGACAGAAAAATAAGCTGTTCTACATAAATATGAGGTGCTTGTTTGATGCTGCATAAACCGTATTAACTTACAATCAATAGCATGTGCTTCACGTATGGCAGATGTGGAAATATTCTGGATACTATAAAAAAGAAACACAGAATAGAGGGCATTGCTAATACTTACGACCCAATTAGTTCAGGGTGCTTGAGCTGCTTGTGCAAGTGGTTTAATTTTATCTGCATGTCCTTAAAAGTTCAAAGGAAAAGCAAACAATCTTAGTATTAGTCCATTGGTCTGGTGTGCAATAAAAGTCAAGTCAGAGCTTATTAGCATGAGATCAGCACCAGTGCTACCCTTGCAGATATTATATTCTGCTCTCCCAAATTGGCTCTGATAGAAATCTACAGGAATCTGCCCTCCCGGTATTAGTTTTATATTGCAGTAACTTTCTGGATGACTTATGCTCCCAGTAATACAAGGCTAGTTGTTTTGAAAACACTCTTCTTGCTGGTTTGCAGGCTACAGTCTGCAAAACATCTAACCCAAAATTTCTCAGTGTTGCATTATTTTTGTAGCCTGGAGACTAATGGCAGGCCTACTCTCCACACTCTTACCTGTGTTAGATTTGACTCTGTTGCATCTCTATTTGATGCTCTGGTAATTACCTTTGCAAAAAATATTCTAGAATGGTGATGGTCTAAACAAAGAAAGAGCATGTACTTTTATACGCAATAAGATGTCGTACCTTTAAGATTTTTTCCTGTTTTATGATTAATTCTCTTCCTTCCAATATTCTGGTTTTTTCCTAGAAACCAACAAAAACAATTACAACTTGTTAAGGGAAAAGTTTTAATATTAAACCTACTGTTGCTTAAAATTTCATGTAAAGACAGTACCAAAAAGCTACAAACCAGCACTTTACATCCATCAAACATTTATCAGAAGTGAGGATTATGTGATCACACTGTGTGTTTGACAGTCTTTCTAGCCCCAGAAATTGTGGCACTGGTATCAGCAGTGAAGGAAAATCTTACAGAAATTCCTATCTGTTTGGTAAAAATAGGCAGCAGGATAGAAGACAGAAGCTGAGGCCGGTGTCCATGCTGAGATAAATGCTTTGAGGGTGGCTATAACTTTTATCAGACCCAGAGGATCTACAGACGCAAGCTGCTTGTGACCACTGGGAAGGCATTTTTTCATTATCAGCAGGAACTGATGTTCTGCAGTGCCTGCGTTACATGTCAGACTGGTGAGACAGGCAGCTCACTGGGGATCAGCGCTGCTGCAGAGTCACCTGCAGCCCTGCTTAGCCATGCTTGTGCGATCTAACGCTGAGGGGATGGTGGCGGGGGGACAACTGTCATGGACTTGGACAGGATGCCAACAATCAGCCAAGCGTCCTGGCTCTTCTGTCACTGCAAACACTGCGCGGGACTCAGTAACTTGTGAGATACAGAACACCCTGAGCACAAAAACATCCTCAGGAGTTGGGGAGTGTGGGAAAGGCCTGGAGGTGGTGGGACAGGAGCTGAGTGTGAGCCCCCAGGGTGCCCTAGAAGAGCAGCACCTCCCACCTCCGCGTGCGGAAGCACGGCCCGCAAGTTGAGGGAAGCGGTTCTCTTCTTTCACTTGGAACTTGTTAGACCACATGTGGATGCCACATTCCCCCTGGTACATGATGGATGTCAACGAACTCTGGTAAGGCCATGGAGTGTCCAGAAGAATGGAAAGACTCTGTCCTTGGGGTTTTTATAGCCCAGCTGGATGCAGCATTGAACCCTGTTCTCTGATCTTTGAGTGGAAGGTCAGACCAAAGACACCCCCCACCCCCAGTCCCTTCCCACCTGAAATATTCTGTGATCTCATGACTCTGCTGACTCATAAATCAAGATGGCTTGGGTTTATGGAGGCCTTTCCTATATAAAAGTGTTGCTTTTCTGTAGCTTTGAGTGAAATCACAGACATATGCACCATTTCAAAACTTTGCTGTAGATTTTGTTATGACAAGTGCTTGCATTTAATTGTTTTGTTGGGAAAAAGATCAACTGTTCCTACTGCACAAAAATAAACAATCAGCCAGTCAAGGGGAGGGGGGAGGCAGGAAAATTAATTTGTAAGTCAAAACAGTCTATTTTGTTTAGCACTGCACTTTTTCAAAATCTTATGATGGTTGAAGGAATATGGAAGATTTTAGCTCTAGAAGGCTAATTTAAATCCCAGCTGTGTGTTTAGAAACCCCTGTTTAGAATCCACTGTAGGGACAAACCAAAGTGCCAGCTACCCTCCTGCTTGTATTTGTTCCTGTGGTAAAACATGAGAAGAAAGCCTATTGTCAGGAAGTCATGGTTGTGTCCACAGAATAGGAGATTAGGAAAATATACAGTTGAAAACTGGTCAGTAACCAGCTGATAGTTGTGAAAAAAGGTGGACTGTGTACATCTCTTTGTGGCTAACTGCGTGCCTTGGGACCAAAAAATTTGGGATCCACCTTAATCAGCATTAGAAGAACCATCAAAGACTCGGTAAGCCGCAAACTCGAATCTGCTGTGACTCATCCAAAAGTCTGTTCTCAAGACATCCTCGCACTCAGAGACAGCAGTAACGGGGGAGTTTTGCCATGCCAGTGACAGCCAGCAAAATCTTTGTTGTGCCAGTGTCTGGACAGAGTTGCACATCACCATCACAGAGCTGCCCTCACGTGATCTTCATTACTCCAGGGCAAGTCCGAAATTGCAATCTGTTTTTAATAATTTTAATGTTGACCCTCACACTCCTTCATCACATATCATACCTATTTCTTTCTTCACAAGACCATTTTCATACCTTTATAAGTTTCTTATTCTTTTCTTCCAATCTTCTCAATGGCTCCTGCAAACACACCTGCGAATAGAAAGGGTTAGCAGTGGGTGAGAGAGGACAGAGAGAGACACAAGGCAGTCACAGGGTTAGTGAGATGGGAGACCAAATGCAAGTCTCGATGTAAGTTTTGCATGTCTCAATACCTAACTATAGACATTCTTAACGTTAATTATGCCATTTGATTTTATTCCTTTCAGAAAAAAAAACCAAATCAAATCCTTCCTAAGCCAGTTATTTGGGTTTGTTTTACAAACGAGGAGATGGAGAAAGTGTGTGTTCATTAATTCAGCCTGCAGCTCATTCCTTACTGCAGTTATACACAGAAACCAGTGGAAGAGCCAGCTGAACAAGAGGAAACATCCTCCTGCTTGTTTCTACTAATAAAATAGTCTCTGACGTTCTTGTGCTTGTGTCTCAACTGAAAAACTTATAAATGAGGAACTGGCTTTTTCCCTATGCATGTAAAACCCCTGGTGTACCAATGCTAAACCTGACTGAGGACCCTGCACACCACAGGTTAGTTCTGGCTTTATCACCAGCCAGTGTGTCTTCCACCCGCATTCTTCCCCAGAAAAGATGCTCTTGCTCAAGTGAACCAACCCTTGAGAAAAAGGGGTGTCAGGACATTTCTGGGCATCAAATAAAAATGTGCAAAATGTGTGTGCTACAGAATTTGTCAAATCATTAGCAGCAGGATAAGTTATAATTTGACCACTTGCCTGCAAATTATTTATGTCTTCTGAACACAGAGTATATTGATGCTTGAGAAATTTAAATTCATGGAACACAGCAATCTAAAAATTGAAATAAAATATATGTCATGAAAAATTAAAAAAAAAATTCATTATTAAGAACAAAAAAAATGCAGTGAAGAGTAGAGATTTTCCTTCATTCCCTTTATACAAAGATTCTTGATTCTTTAGACCTGGGTGTTTCTGGTCAGAAGAAGTCACAGAAAGATCCCTTGTGAAGCCTGGTTATCAAATTGGCTTGCACAAAAATGTAAAAATTTCTAATTGTCTTTGTAGGAACAGCCATTTTAATTATCCTTCCTATCAAGGACATGATTTTCAAAACATTCCTGAATCATTAAGATAACAATAGGTGTCACTTAACAACACTGGAAAGATGAAGGCTGTTCTCAAGGTGAGTCCTTAAATACTTTAAAACATATTTGGCATTATTTTCCAGTTGTCTTTAATTGTCAGGAAATTCACAGTATTTGGAAAGTACATAATGTACGTACATTTCTTTTTGCAATTAGCTAAAGTAGAATATTGCCTGGTCTCACAAGTTGTCTTTTGACATGGTGCTGTTGGTAAATATGTTTGTGTGTGATTGTATGCATGCTCTGTCCCCTTCTCTGCCCAAAAGCACATGAAACAGAGGGTGAAAGCCATCTTGAATCACCTGGAAAAATTCTGCCGACTGCAGTGAGACCAAGGCAGTATAAATCACTTGTCCACATTTTCACCATGAATCAGCGGCAGGTATTACAAGATGGTTTGGGGTCCTTGGCTGACAGCCCATTAGCAGTCCCCATCCTACCTCCTTCGTCTGCCTATCCAATTCTTTCTTGCCCTTTGGAGAAGTGAAGCCTGCAGCATCTTTCTCTCCCATCTTTGTCCTTGGGGGCACAGGTGATGTCTGAAAGCTACAGAATTAGAGTGTCAGGTGAAGGGTTACAGCTTGGGCCACTGTTCTGGTTGGATGAAAACAGGCAAGGCAGGAGCAAGAGCATTAAAACATAAATCCAAATTTCACCGTAACTTTTGCGTTTCATTCCTGCTCCCCCATGCTTTTTGTAGTTACATGAGATCATGATAAAATAACTGAATCAAGCCCTCTAATGTAACACCAACTTAAATCCTATTTTTGACCAATGACTGGTTTTGATAAACTTTCCAAAACATTTTATTGCATTCACATTTTTCTGCACTTTTTCATTGTTTGACTCGGCCAAGAAGTAGGTGCACCAAATATATAAGGAACAACCTTATCTCACATTTATTTTAACTGAACAAGAAAAAAGGAAGCTGACAAAGCTTCCTTTCTTTTCTTTCAGAAAGAAATTGTGTTTTCATGGTGAGATTTGAGTGGTCTGGGAAGAGCCTGTACTTCTGCTCAGGCCTACATTACACACGAAAGTGTCTGCCTCACAACCTTATGATGCTAAGTACTCTAAAGTTGTTTCACAGAATCATAGAATCACAGAATCATAGAAAATGCTGAGTTGGAAGAGATTCATCGGGATCATTTAATCCAACTGCTGGCCTTGCACAGGTCACCCCACGAGTGACACCATGTGCCAGAGAGCACTGTCCAAATGCTTCTTGAACTCTGTCAGGCTGGTGCTGTGATCATTCCCTGGGAGGCCTGTTCCAGTGCCCAACCACCCTCTGGGTGAAGAACCAGCTTCAGACCTTTCCTTCAGGTCCTGTCACTGGTCATGAGAGTGAAGAGACCAGTACCTGCCCCTCCTCTTCCCCTCACGAAGATGTTGTAGACTGAAATGACATCTCCCCTCAGTCCTCTCTTCTCTTCTGAACAAACCAAGTGACCTCAGCCACTTTTCATATGGTTTCCCCTCCAGACCCTTCACCATTCTTGTGGTCCTCCTTCGGACATCTTAATGTTTTTTTTTATATTGTGGTGCCCAAAACTGCCCCCAGCACTCGAGGTGAGGCCACTCCAGTGCAGAGCAGAGCGGGACAATCCCCTCCCTTGCCCGGCTGTTGATGTTGTGCCTGATGCCCCACAAGACATGGTTGGTCCTCCTGGTTGCCAGGGCACTGCTGACTCAGATTCAACTTGCCATCGACCAAGACTCCCAGGTCCCTTTCCGCAGCACTGCTTTCCAGCATCTCATTCCCCAGTCTGTACAAACATCCAGGGTTGTCCTATCCCAAGTGAAGAATCTGGCACTCACCCTTGTTAAACTGCATATAGTTGGTGACTGCCCATCTCTCTAATTTGTTGAGGTCTCTCTGCAGGACCTCTCTGCTCTCGAGAGAGTCAACAGCTCTTCCCAATTTAGTGTTATTTGCTTTCTGCTTGCTCTAGAAGACAGAATAATGAGGGAATTTGCTTGGCTTTCACTCACCTTTCAAAATGTCGGTTTTCACTGAGAGGCTGCTTGTTTTCATCGAGAAGTTTGGAACCCATCTTGCTGAGATCTGTCTTTGCACTCTGTGGTTGAGGTCACATCTGAAAGCAGTATCTTCCTACAAAAACATTGCACAGAAAAATCTGTTGTTTCACACAAAACAGTATGTCATGTCCCATCTCCTGCAGAGCTGGAATGAGATGCTCAGGTGGACTATATAATTTGCTCTCCCAAATTTTTCATGTCTGACAGACTTCACAGTGGGTTGTCTCTTATATGTTTGTAATAGCAGACTTTTTCAGATGTTGAGACAGGCTGGTACAGAACCAATCTCATACCAAGCTCTAGCAGAGCAATACAATTTATTTCATCGTGCTGACTGCCATAAAACTGGAAAATGCAAACACAGAACCCCTTGGTTTTTTTTCTTCTTTTTCAGACACAGTAAGTCTAATTTTAATTTTGGTACTGTAACTGTTGAATTTATCCCAATTTCTATTTCTTGACAGGACATTTGGGCATAAATAGGCTTGAGGCCATCATACAGGATATAGGGGACTCTACCAGAAAGAACAGTCCTCATTCATGCTTTAGCTAGGAGGATGCCACAGGCACAGGACTACATACCCAGGCTGCAAGGGATGCTGCAAGGGAGGAGGCTGCAGCAGCTCACCCAGCCCCTGCTCAGCAGAAGGAAGTACTGTGTGAGGCTATGAAACAATTTTTTTTTTCCCTCTTGATCCCAAGCACAAAAAGCTCTGCTGAAATTCTGCACAGTCTTTCAAGGACAAAGCAGTCTGCAGGAAAGGAGCTTTTGAAGGTATTTCCCACGGATAGCTCACCCACCCTATTTATACAGCGAACGGATTGAACTCTTCCTCTGGCATTCACAGCAAGGATGACAGATATAAACGGCGGGAGAGATTTGGGACAGATGCCCTTCTGAGTGCTGCAACTGCTTGGCTGCTGCTGTGGGTGCAGCCTGCAGCCCTGTGAGGCTCCGTGGGCAGGACTGGGGGCTGTGCAGCTGGGCATAGAACCAAAATCCCCCCCACTTGCTCCAACTGAACAAATGCATTTATGGGGTGAGAGGCAAAAGATGGGGGTGTACACAGGGTGGCAGAGGAAATGTAAGTGCCTCGGTCCAGCAGTGTGAAACCTCTGGCATAAACATAATTTTTACTAAATATGACAACAAAATGAAAACAAAAATAAAGGAGGTTTCACACAGCACCTCTAAAATGCAGGATAATCCCTAATCTAGACACTCACACTTTAATCCTAGGAGGATGACATCCCATACGTTCTCCTCTCTCTAAAAATTGAAAGATTTAAGCTGCTTTATGCACCTTGAATCTTCCCAATTTAGCCATCCAGGCAGAGAAACAACCTCGGATTTTTACAGGTTTGTTTTCTGTACTACCCCAGAAATATTTGCACTTTGGGGGGGAGGAAGTGAAGGTCCAGAGGGCCTTGAGACATGCTTGTACCCTCCACCACCTTTCACCAGAATTCACCCCTGTGAGACAAGCAAGGAGAGGGACAAATGTGGCAAAAACACACCAAAAAATTTCCAGAAGCCTTTTCTACACTTTCACACCATTCTGCCACCCAGACTTACTTACACGTCACCCAAAAAGCTGGACCCTGTACCCAAAACAGAAAAAAACATAGCAAATTAAGAATTAAGAAAAACATGGAGTAAAAAGTAACAGCTAGAACTAGAGGCCAATCAGCCTTACTGATGATGGATTCTTTTCCAAGCATGGTTCCAGTTATGTTGGGGGTGATATCCAACCCCCCAAGCCCTTAGATACAGTGAGGTGGTGCAAAATAATAGTTCCTTAATTAACAGACACTACTCAGCATCTTGCCTTTGTATTTCTCCAAGAAGCATCAGTTTTGCTCCCAGCTGAAAAATCCCTGCCACCACCCCTGCAATGACACTACCCCAGGAGTGGCTTTTGCAGTTGTGGCTTTGGTGTAAGTAGGTTAAATTTCCAGTGTCCTCGATGGAGGAGTATTTCCCTCATCGAGGTGGCAGAAGAGTGCTGTGCCGTGTGGGTTGAGCAGGGTAGGCAGGGCTGCTCCTCTATTGCCCCCTCAATCCCACCACAGCTCCCAGCCCCACTGCCTCACCTGCAGGGTTTTGCTCTCAGGTGTCTCATCCTTTGGCAGCTCACAGAGCCCGAACCCCCCATGCATCCCAGCAAGGTGTAAAACTGGTTGATTTTGGCTTGTTATTTTTCAGGTTTGCCTTGAAATCCCTTTCTCCTGATGGTCGTTCTCTCAGGTACCTGTCCCATCATTGGCACTATTAATTCTTGTTGTGATGGGTGTATACAATTTCCCTGTTTGGTTTTGTCAGCAAAGCAGCTAGGCTGCTGGAGCAGAGATTGATGGAGCAATCGATTTTGTAACACAGGGCTTCTTCATGTTCAGGACCCAGTTCAAAAAAGCACTTAGGCAAAGGAATAATGACCAGCTTGAATGGGAATAATAATGCTTAAGTTAATTGTGTGCTTTTAAAAGTGGGCCTTATATCATGCCAATGAAATAATTAATCTACCCAATTACAAGCTCCTGCTACCAAATACGTGCCCTGGACTTCCTTTACTCAAAAGGGGAAACATGCAGATAGGGCCTTGAAAAAGCTGTCAACATTCAATAGCAACACAGCAGAGACTTAAAATAATGTTGGCTTGCTCCTTGCTAACTTTTACCAAGAAGAAAATTCAGTGTGCTAGTACTTCAGTGACAGTCAGTCAAGTGCTTTAATGAGCAAATGGACTATATATTAAAAGCTAAACAGAGCATTTTTCTCCTCCCTTGAGACAGTCTCAGTGGAAACTGAAAACTAAGTATTTTTTGACATCATGAGTCCTCAGATTTCTAGCATGCATCACAGTAGGCCCACCAAAAAGTAATCTGAGTGACAGAAGGATTAACTGTGCAGGGAACAGCAGGAAAGACAGGATGATATCTGCAACGTGATGCACATAGAGCTGAAGGTAATGATTAGAAGTGATGCATCCTTGTGAAGCCAGATATATTTTTACATGGGCATAGTCTACAAGCAGGATCATGCAACAGACTACCTCAGAGCTCTTGCTGACCAGAAAATGATACCTTATGCTGTACAACTGTATTAAATTAAGCACACAAACATCTGAAACTAAATAAATTGATGAATTTATTAATTAAACCATGTGCTTCTATAGGAGACAAATATGATGTCAAAACTTTCAACTTTTTCAACAAAACCTTTGTGATGGACAAAACCTGTGATCCATCTGTGTTTGAAGTGGTTGATACAGCAAGCTGCTGGCTCGTGACAGCTTCATTTGCCATGCTGTTGCTGAGGTCTGTTTTGAGCAGCCCAGCTAGGCTGTCACTTTTCAGAGACAATCTCTGAGGAGCTACAGATGCTAAAGTTAGATGCAGTGCTACATGCTAATGTATGAGATTCAATAACCTGGATCAAATTATTGCTGCAATCCACGTCTGACCAGCTGGAGCTGGCGTTATTTCCACTAGTCTCCAAATTAATTTCTCAGTTTAATTTAAATGGAAGAATGATTTTGCTGTTGCTACTGATGCTGTTTTAGATTCGTTGTGAGTTTGTTTTGGTGCCTCTTTGCATTTTAGAGACATTCTGAGTCTCTGCATCAGCTCCTGGGGATGGGCTAGTGTAGTGCACGGAAGACTTCTTTGGAAGTCCACTGCCGTGACTGCAAAATGGGAACCAGAGAGCTGGCTCTCGTGGCAATTTGCATGCAGTTTTTGTTGTGTAGGTGTGTGATGTGTTAGCAGGGAGCTGTTATTTTTAGTTCAGACATCTAAAACCTGCATTCAACAATGTTCAGCTATGGACTATGAAACAAGTCTGTCTAAACCAAGATATTGCTGTGTTTGTATGTGTACATGAACACATGCATGCGAAGGACTTGGGAGACAACAAAATATAGCTGCCTAAGATAAGATACTTTTGGCTTTGTATCCACTTCTAAGAAGCCCTAGAGATGGGAACGGTATCCAGCCTTTCAGGAAGAAGCTGTGTTTTAACTAGAGAGGTAGTGGGAGTGAAGACTTAAGACTCTTTTCCCATAAGCAGGGTGGTACAGAGGGGCAGTGACTGAAGCAGTAATGGTGTAGGAGGTGAGAGAAGAGGCCTGGGTGGTTAGGAGGACATTGGCTTGGCTCAGTTTAAAACAGCAAGAGATATTTCCTTGAAGAAGCATTGCCTTAGCTGCCACCTTAGACTGCCAGCTCTGTCAGGCAATGATGGACTCAGCAATGCATGAAATGCTGCCAGTGCTATGGGGCTCTCCTGCTGAACCCCAGTCCCCAAGCACATCTGCAATGACTGCCATTTTAGCAGCTATAGCTCAGATGAAATAGCTTCAGGTTTAGTGCTCAGCTGACTTGATGGAAAGTATCAGCCTGGTCATCCTGTTCATTGGCTCTCCTAAAAATATCACCAAAACAGCGTGACTGATGCAAATAAGGGAGGCAGATTCTTCAGGCTGAGCATTCCAGACAGATATGGCTAACCCTAACAGCTTGCTGCCAGCTGTAGTGCCAACACTCCTCCTCTCTGTCTATTCTCCCAGCATTTATAAAATTGGAAACGCTGTCTCCCAAATGGAGGAACTTAGGTCTAAGAAAAAACTAGACAAGAGAGAGTTGGCTTTGCATTGCTCAAATTTCCCCATTCCCTGACTTTTGTGTGCCTGATTTTGCAGTCTCAGTGGTGTCATATTCCTGACTTCATGCCTTTACTTCTAATTCCTTTTTCTGCTTGTGCTCCTTTACATGTTATGGCTGTCTTCTTTCTTCGAGACAACTCTGGCTCTTTGCAGACCACATACTTCGCTCTGTGAAAGTACTGAGCTGCCACTTGCAATCCCACACAGGACAGCCCTCCCATCCTCTGGAGGAAGGTGAAATCTTGTGGTTACCGCATGGAGAGGGCCTCGCCTGAAAAAACCAAGGGTTTCAACTGTTCTCTGGTACAGATGTCTGTCCCATTTGTGCAGCCGAATGGTCATTTAAATTTCATTTATACAGAGATTTCTCATTTGTGTATGGGTAAAAAAACCTCCGAATTTGAGTTCATCACTGCTCTGCATCCATTATGACCTTTCAAAATTCAATTTCATTGTTTATTCAATGGAATTTTTAAAGAATTCTCTGCTATGTCCAAGTCCACTCAGAAAAGGATGTCTGCCATGAATGCTCAGATGGTGGATGCCTGCATTTTGTTTTTAGTAGACACAGTGCTTAAAGTACTTCTGCTTCTCTTCCATGTTGTTGGAAATACTTGATTTTCTTTTTGGTTTTTTTGTTTATTTATTTTTTGCTGTTTTTTTAGACTAGATTTGTCATCCATGAAAATCTCATGCTAACATCCAAACTGGAAAAAAAATAGGGATATTTTTATGTCTTGCTTGGGTTATCTTTTCAACTCAAAGTTCCCAGGTGCATGTTCCAGTGTTTAAGACTGGTAACCCTCCCAGGAGAACAAGACTTCTGTGCTTGTTCCAGGCAAGGAGACAGACAAAAGATAATTCTAACGGATAAAGCTTTGATGTTCCTTGCATTTACAGTCTGCTTTGCAAAATTAAGTCACACACTTCTTCAGGAAAGGAGCTGACATGCTGTAAAATTTCAGAATATATCTCTTGCTTTCTAATCTATCTAATCTAATCTACCTTTCTTGTGTCTAAGCTGCTTCCTTTTTCTCACTGACCAAAGACTTTGATTAGGTTTCACTGATTAGCAGCCCTGGAAATCCCAAATGGCAGAATTAGATTGTTGTTGCCTCAAAACTGGCTCTCCGCCCATAGACAAACTTGCTCGCAAATCTGGCTGCCGCGATAGCAGAAGCAAAGGTTGCTTTCTATTTCACTCCCAGCACAACAGTGCACAGCACAACAAACAAACTTTGTCTTTCAGACATTGCAGCAAAAAATGTTCCATCTTGTGCTACGGGAAAGGTCCCTTCCTGATATTTAAGGTCCTCTCCAACCCAAACCTTTCTGTGATTTCTGTGATTTCTGTGATAAACCCTCCAGAGAATTCATTGCCAAGGTAGGTAACTCAAGGCTTGAGCAGCTGTTCTTGACCACTGCATGTTGCTCTTCTGTCTTGTGGAAGATACAAGAAATATTTTTAAGACAAATCCATGCCTCCTCTGGCTAGTAAAGGTCAGGTAAAATCAACTATGCTCTATTCTAACAGGAATTAATAACTTTTTTCATCTAACAAGGCAATTCATTGGCTTTTCTGTAGAAGTTCAGTAATCTTTTCAGTGTTCAAATAATGTGCACACAATCCACTGAACTTTGATTCCAAGGGAAAAACATTCAAGAAAATTGTAGAAAGACAATGCAAACAAGCATGACTGTACTGAACGCATCTGGTAAGGTCTATGAACAGAGAGAAAATTTGTACAAATTACTGAAGACATCTCTCTTGTAAATTGGGATGACATCTTGATACCGAAACTCTTCAGTCTCCTTGCAGCCTTCTTCAATCTAGACTGTTCTGTATTTCTCACTCACAAAACATTCCTGAATTGATTAAAGCCACAAAGGGCAACGGCTGCTTCTGTCCTTAAAAGTCTTATTGACTCTCCTCCTCTTCATTGCTCAAATAGATTCTCAGGAGCAATGAAGAGATGTCTTCTGGTCTGCTCTCAACAAAACACCAAGGATATATGTTTACAACTCCCATTTTCACCAGATGCAGGTGTGGTCCTCACAGAGAAGTGCTGCTGCACAGAGTAGGAAACAAGACTTAGCTGAAGACTTACTGGCTCAAGCACTTTGGTGCTGCTAGTACTTTCTTCTTCAGAGTGAGACGGACATTAATTATAGGAGATTGAAAGGGTTTTGCAGCCTGTGGCATAGCACAACAAACAAATATTGAGCTGAACTTCTGGTCCGTTAGCGTGCAGTTTTCTGGGTGCTAGAGAAAGGCCATGATAACTCAATTGGCAAATGATGTTGTTCTGATTATAAAAACTTTCTACAACCAACTAGGAGTTAGGAGAATGCCCTGTCATGTTCATATGCTTTTGACCCTTCAAATGTTGCTGCTGTTGAGCTGAAAAAGAATCAAATGTTTTTCATCTGAAAGAATAAGATTAGGAAGGATCAAGAAAGAGAATGAAGGACTGATGGATCAGGAGGTGCAGATCTGTTCTTCTGGTGACAAAGACTATGTCTTCACACCTGACCCCATACCCCTTCTCTGTCCCTTTTTGCTCCATTGCTATCCTTTATCATTAATCCTCACCCTGCTGTGTTGTAAGACTCTATCTGAACACAAAAGAGAAGAACTGGACACCAAATAGAAATGCCATGAAAGGTAAATGTTATAGTGGTTGCATATTTGCTCAAACTTTGTTCTCTTTCTTCATGGATCTGTAGTTAGTGGGAAACTTTGTACAGTTCTGCTGCTTTTCTCTGGAAGTGGTAGTATGAATCAGGCAGATTTCCTTATAAAGATTGAGGAGGCAGATGAAGGCTAGTTTCTAGTGTGAGTTATTGGTATGTGACCGTGGCATGGCAAAAAATCACTCCCAAAATCACACAAATGAGCAACAGCTATTGACTTAACTGCTGTATATTTTACTGCCTACCTGAGGGATGTTTTACTCTGGAGGAAGTATGGACATGTCTGTGCCTACATGCATGCAGCCTTGGGAGATGTTGCAGCAGGGCTGCCAGCTTTTGTGATGCAAAGAGCAGACTTGGCAGTGAGGTTCCATGCCTGACAACAGCCTTCTCTACACACTCACCAGGCCCACCCGGCAGCCAGGAATCGTAGAATCACAGAATCATGATCATAGAATGGCCTGGATTATAAAGCGACCTTAAGGATCATCTAGTTCCAACCCCCCTGCCGTGGACAGGGACATCTTTCATTAGGCCAAGTTGTTCAGAGCTCCATCCAAACTGGCATTAAACACTTCCAGGGCTGGGACATTCACAACTTCCCTGGGAAACCTGTTCCAGTGCCTCACCACCCTCACAGTAATCCATTTCTTCCTAATATCTAATCTAGACCTTCCCTTTTTCCTTTAAAAGCCACTGACCCTTTTTCTTTCACTACTTGCTTGTGTAAAAGTCCCTCTTCATCCTTCTTGTAGGCTCCCTTCACGTACTGAAAGGCTGCAATTAGGTCATTCTGAAGCCCTCTCTTTTCCAAGCTGAACAATTCCAATTCTCTCAGCCTTTCGTCATAGGAGAGGTGCTACACCTCTTTGGATTTGCTCCAACAGGTCCATGTCCTTCCTGTGCTGCAGACACCAGAGCTGGATGCAGTGTTCCAGGTGGGGTCTCACCAGAGCAGAGCAGAGCAGAGGGACAGAATCCCCTCCCTTGCTCTGCTGGCCACGCAAAGGACACATTTGTCTTTCTGGGCTGCAAGTTCACACTGCCGTCTCGTGTCCAGCCTCTCATCCACCAGCACTCCCAAGTCCTTTTCTCCAGGGCTGCTCTCAATCTGTTCATCCCCTAGCCTGTGCTGATACTGGGGATTGCCCTGACCCAGGTGCAGCACGTTGCACTTGATCTTGTTAAATCTTATGAGATTCTCATGGGCCCACTTCTCCAGCCTGTCCAGGCACCTCAGGATGGCATCCCATCCTTCAGGTGTGTCATCCACACGATTCAGCTTGGTGTCACCTGTGAATTTTTTGAGCATGTGCTCGATCCCTCTGTCCGTGTCGAAAAAGAATATTAAAAAAAAAAGAAGGCCAACCACATCCTGGACTGCAGTACCAGAAGCACGAGCAGATCTTATCGCTCTCTGCCTCTTCTTCACGAGAGGCAGCAGAAAAATAAGGACATGTATGGTTCTCGGAGGTGAATAGATATGGGACAAGATGCAATGGGTATAAGCTGCAGCATGGGAAATTCCAGTTAGACGTTAGGGAAAAAGAACTACAGTGTAAAAGCAGTCAAACTCTGGGACTAGAGCCTGCAGATGATGTGACCTCAATTTTTTGAGATATTCAAACTCCACTGGTCCAGGCACTGAGCAACATGACGTAAGCTGGCCCTTTTTTGAGTGACTGGTTAACACAGATGACCTCCAGAAATCCATATCCTAGATTCTAGGACTATGCAAATAGGTCAGTCTTGAAAAAAAACAGATAAAGCTACATTCCCAGATAAAGTGCAAACTTTGCTTCTCAAAGAATAAAATTCTCAGGAATATTTAATGCTCCATATAACTGCTGAGGATGAGCAGCTTCTTAAAAACTTATAGCTGCCTTTTGCTTAAGACGAGAGTTACTGGGTTTCACAAGTCAATGTCAGAATTTTTTTCTGGAAACCTTCCTTCTTGTTATTGAAAGGCAAAACACAGCCTATGGGTTAAAGAACGAGACACATTAGCTGAAAAGTAGCCTAATTCTGACTCAGTAGTAGACTTGTTAAGTAACTTTGAAGAAAACGCGTGAAGTCTTTCATGCCTTTCATAGCATGTAATATAGGACTAGTAGGCTATTACACAGATGAGACAAATTCAACACTGTTTGTAATTTTTGCATTTGGGTGTCATGGAAAATATTGCTGTACTTTTTCTTTGAGGAAAGGTATTACTATATCCTTTTAACATTGAAATGGCTGTAAGTTTTAAATGGCAGATCACTGAGAGTATTTCTAAGCTTAACTGATTATTGGGAAAACACTTTCCTTATTAAACCTTGAAAAGAACAGTTAGACATTGCTAGGGAAAGTATTATATTTTCTACAACTGTTGCTTTTAATCTTGTGGAATCTTAACAAGGGGATAGGACAGAACATTTAATGAGCTTTTGGATTTAAAACTCCCCAAGCATATGCCCTTAATTTGGAAGAAAGGGAACATCCTTATTCTGAACACTTTTATTATTCACACTGAGCTCCTGGGAATGCAACATCAAGATTTTGAAATATGAGTTTGTCCTACTCTGCTACTTGTTGCACTGCCAGCTTTTGTAGCTATTCTGCTGTTCCACTGATAGAGAATGACTGTTTGAAATTAAATGGGGTCAAGGAACAGTTGCAGCTTTGAGTGTACTGTGTTGCTTTGACAGATTTCTGGCAGCAGATGTATGAAATAGATAAAATTAAGCATAGAGTCAACAGTGTATTATAAAGATGATCATGATATTTCATAGCAAATTCCCCCCACATCTTTCTTCTTCTCACATGCCTTATTCTCTTCATTTATAAAAAGTTTGAGTCAATACTTTTCAATTATAAAAGGACTGCAGTATACAAAAAGCATATGCAGACTGGATACTTACATCTCTCTAGAAGACTACTGTTTGATAAAGAGATAGAAGCATTTCAGGAGTACCAGAACATTTTCAGCCTTTCAGACTGCCCAGCTTCAGAGTTGCTGGAGATATTTTACCACTGTATCATGAGGAAAGTTCCAGTAAGGGCTATCAGATCACCTCTTAGTATTATCTGAGCAACTGAGAAAATCCTGTTGAGAGGCTGAGTGGCCTTCATACCACAGGACAGAGATACCTATGTCTATATACATGCACAAACACATACTCCCATGTGTTATTTTCACTTTCACTACAATTAGTCCTCTTTCTTTCACCTGTAGCCACTTACAAGAAGATACATTTTGCAATAACTGAACATATTTACTATATATTGAACAGAACAAGAATAAATAAAACCCCAAAACACATCTTCGTCAATGAACTTGATGAGTGAGGCGATAACAACCGGTCCAATCCTGTCTGTCAGCTGTTTGTGGCTTACGAACAATGGGTGGCACTTCAGGAAGCAGATGGAGCTGAGTTGCAGTAGCAGTTCCTCAGCAGCGCTTCTCTGCAGAGTCCAGGAGTCACATGGAGTGAGGCGAGTGTCCTGCTATGCTACTGGAGAGTGGCTGGGTAAGTGCTGCAAAGGTCCTCAGCAGAGGTACTGAGGTACTGGAGAGAGAACAGGAGGAGGGAAATAGTATCAAACTCAAATGAAAAGGCTGCAGATGTGGATGGAGTTCAACGGTTCCTGGTGGGAGGTAAGATTACAGCAGAGCTGGGGGGAAACATGACAGGAGAGAAGTTAAAAGCAGTATGGGTTCTTAGTCCACTGCAGCAGTTGTGAATGTCATATTTTATGAAATCGGTGGAAGTAAAGTGGTGGTTAAAAGTGTATCTTGGGAATATTATTGCAGAAAGGGCTGCTGGTCTCCTTTTACGATAGCATCCACACTTTCATAATTCTTTCTGAAATTTATTAAAAGACAAGAGGAAAGTGTTATTGGTTTTGCCAATTAATCTTAGAACAAAGAATAAGAAGGAAATTTCCATCATGATTCTACTGGCTTCTTCATTGGCTCTGATATTTTTCATGATGAATAAATTTTTCAGAATCAGCTCAGATGCTAATCATCTCAAATCACTCTCATAAAAGTTTTCCAGATCTGCCTTCACTTTGGCACTTTTAGGCACTGCTCCTGATGTTCTCAGGCACTCACATAGCTCAGCAATGAAATGAAACCTCATCGTGGGCTGCATCAGCAAAAGCCCAGCCAGCAGATCAAGGACTACAGCTGGTCAGTAAAGGGTGCGATTATTCCACTCCATTTACTACCTGTTAGGCCACACCTGGGATGCGGTGTCCAGATTCTGTCTTCCTTGTCCAAGACAGACACTGAAAAATTCAGAGTAGCATAATTTCCCCTGCTGGAAATATTCAAGGCTCAGTTTGATGGGACCCTGGATACCTTGGTCTATAGCCCTGCTTTCAGCAGGAGGTTTGACAGTAAAATCTCTTGAGCCTCCTGCCAGCCTGGACGTTTTCAAGATTCAGCAGTCGGGCTATGCCCATTACTTTCTGCAAAGTCGTGCAGAGGTACCAAAACTAGCTCTGGAGGAGCTAATTGAAGTGCTGAAACCTCCCAGCCTAGAAAACAGGGATAAATTTGATGAGGGAGTGTCACTCCAACAGAGATTTATCACCAACTACCTATTTAAAGCTAGCTTAGATATTTCTACACAACATTGTGTTCTGAATTGCACGCATACCTCAGGTTCACACGACAACATGCATATCTGCTATATCCAATGCTGTACAGAAAGACTCCATGAATTCTACTGTGTTACCCCTAAAAAACCTGTGTGCAGTCTGCTTCTAAATCTGAAACAAAAAAAAGTCCACGGAAAAAATACTTCAGAAAAAGCATAATATAATGCTAGAACCTCTCACCAGTTTAATGAACTTCTTCCTAACCTAGAATTGATCTCTGTTGCACAGCTGAAATAAAGTTCATGTGAGGATAATCTTACGCTTGGGAATGGAATGAAGTCAGACACCCACTAACACAGAGAGAGGAAACAATCTGAAAATTCAGTGGAGATAGCTTTTGATACAGAATTCATTATTTTATTGGCATCTCACTGAACAGAGTGAAATCTTTCCTCTTAGGTGAAAATAAGGGGGAAAGAGTTTTAGCCAAAATAAGAGACATAAGGAAAATCTGGAGTGGATACAAAATAGGCATTGCTTTATCTGCACTTACTGTGCTAAAGGTACTTGGTAGTAAATGGTGAGTTCTCTTACCATGAGGGCTGTAGAAATCATTGAATCACTTTCATTGATGATCCTGGTTTGATGGTGCAGGGAGAAAAAGGCAGCAATGGAAATTGCTACTCAATGAGCTGATGCTTCTCATTTTCATCTCAGTTGCACAATTAAACACACTAACTGCGTGCTTTATTTTCTTAAACTCCCCAAATTGTCACCATTACTGATATGAACAGGAAAGCTATTTTGGGGAAGTCTTTTCTGTGAAGATGTACTTGAGTTAGTGCTTAATGTGCTAACTTGAGAACCAGAAGCAATGGGGCTAAGGAGGCATGTTACTGTGGCTGATCTAACCTATCCTGTTGAGAAGATAAAGTTCAGGTCACTTCCCTACTGTGGCTGTTTTGCTTTGGGACCAGAGCTTGTACCTGCACAGGTGTCCACTATGCCAGGCACCCACCAAAGCCTCTCTGTCACTCCCCTCTGCAACTGAACAGGGGAGAGGAAATATAAAAAAGGGTCCATGGGTTGAGATAAGGACCAGGAGAGATGACTCACCAAATGCAGTCATGAGCAGACAGACTCAACTCGGGGATATTAGCTGAATTTACCAAAAAATAGCAGGATAATGAGAAGTAAAAGCAGAGCTTAAAAACACCCTCACCCCTGCCCCTCCCTCCTTCTCAGCTCTACTTCCTCCTGCGCTCCTGTGGCAGAGGGAGATGGGGAATGGGGAATGGGGAATGGGGGTGTGCTCAGTTCATCACACATTGTTTCTTGCCGTGCTCCAACCTGGGGTCTCTCTTCTGTGGGATAGTACTCCATGAATTTCTCCAGTGTGAGTCCATGCCATAGGCAACAGTTCTCCACAAACTACTGCAACATAGGTCATTCTTTCCTGGAGTGCAGTCCTTCAAGGACACTCTGCTCCAGTGTGGGTTCCCCATACAGTCACAAGTCCTAGCAAGAAACGTGCTCCAGCGTGGGCTCCTCTCTCCCGGGTTCTGCAGGTCCCTGCCAGGCGCCTGTTCCAGTACAGGCCTCCCGCAGGCCTCTTTCGGGCACTGACCTGCTCCGGCGTGGGTCTCCTCCATGGGCTGCAGGTGGATCTCTGCATCCTCGTGATCCTCCGTGGGCTGCAGGGGCACAGCTGCTTCACCACGGACTTCACCATTGGCTGCAGAGGAATCTCAGCTCCAGTGCCTGGAGCACCTGCTGCCCCTCCTTCTCCACTGACCTTGGTGTCTGCAGAGCTGTTCTCGCATGTTCCCACCCCGCTCTTTTCTGGCCGCAAGTACAACTGCGTAATAGCTTCTTTTTCCTCCTTCTCCTTCTCCTTCTCCTTCTTCTTCTTCTTCAATATGTTATCACCGAGGCATTATCATCATTTCTAACTGGCCCAGTCTCGGCCAGCGGCACATCCATCCTGGAGCCAGCTCTGACAGACATTGGAGGAAGCTTCTGGCAGCTTCTCACAGAAGCCACCTCTGCAGCCTCCCCCGCTACCAAAACCTGGCCATACAAACCAAATACATCAGGGTATCTCCTGCACAATTCATTTTTTACCAGCTTATGTTGGTGCTATTTGGGTCTTCTCTCCACTATGCTTCACTGACTCCATGTGGATTTTACTAATTTGGTTTTTTTCAACCTGTACATCTGTCATGTGGGGCTCATAGTACCATAGAGGAATGTCCTGTCAGTCTGTCTTCAGCTACTGCTTCATTAGAGCTACAGTGAATAATGACATAAAATATTTGGCTGTTATGCTTTCCATTGATAAAGAAGATGTACAGAACATTAAATAGCCTGGATGAAATGAAAAGAAGGAAGGTAGAAAGGGAAGCTATTTCATAACTTATTTTTTTCAGATGTTTTTCTGCAGAGAGGTCTAAAGATCAACCAAGTACAGGGACCCAGTGCAACACCACAGCACAAGGCACTCCAAAAAGTGAATAAGAATATTCGGACTGGCAAAACATCATTAAGGCTGCAAGCAACATGGCCTAAGATTTTCTGTGGACTCCTCTGTCAGTGAAATGGGGAGAATCTAGGAGAAAGCATATTAGGAGGACGGTGGGACAAAGAGCAGGTGTGGGTATTCTTCCACAGACTAGAACAGCTGCACTTACCGTGAGTGTTTCTACACCTATGGCTGGGCTGTCTAGATGCCTTCTTAAGTACTTCAACTGAACTTCAAATAGGCAAAAGTTTTAAAAAATGCATCAGTAATGAGCTTATTGACAAGACAATTGGCTTCCCACTTTGGCATATGCACTAAAGATTGCTTTAATACAGTTGCTTATCATTAGTTCAGAATGGAAGACTCCAGATTTAGCAGCAAAAGGAACCATTTCAGCCCAAACAATTTGCTGTAACAAAGCACTTGCATGCACACAGCACCTCACTCTAATATGCAGAGTGTAGCTGTGCTGATCAAGGAAAGGCTCTTGCAAACCAGCATACTTTGAGAATGCAGTGTGGAAAAATTCCCTCGCAGTAAACTCCTCCTTTCTGAAATGTCAGGAGGAATCTGAGTTCCTCTCTAACCTAACCGTATCAGAAACATCATGTATTTAATTGTGTTTATGCTAAGGTAGGAAATAATCTGCGTTATCAATCAAACAGTGTTGGCAGCAAGCTTCGCTTTCTGTACTGCTCCTAGGCAGTAGAAGCTTAGACTAATGCAGGGAGGTTTGTTCCTCAGACAACACATTTTAGCATACTAAGTTTCATAAATATTTGTGTGTGTATATTCAGCATGAAAGTGACCTTTGGTAAAATGATTTTTTCCATGCACCTGATGATGGAGTTTGCATTACCTCTGCAGTCAGAAATCAGACGAAATAAGCAATCTGGGAAGAAAACAGTATTAGTAGTTGCAGTATCCATTTTGAGGGTGAGTAGCAATAGACTTGTGCTGAAATCCTTTTAAAAAATATATTCTTGCTTGCAACACGCTGCCTACTCCAGCAGGCAATTAGTGAGGTTCGTACCAAGTTCAAACAAATTTTAGGATGAGCATTGTCTTTTCAAGGTGAAGGGAAGGATTTTTTCTGCTCAGAGAGGGATATATGTATATAGGATCAGCATGGCGCTGCATATATGATTTCTTTCTCTTCAGTCTAATGTCATCTTTATGGTAGGAGTAATATATCTGCTTGTCAATCAGCTCCCCCTTCCATTTTTTTTTCATCTTGGTGAGAACAAGCTCCCATAATGAGTGAATTGCTGTGCTGGATTCCTGATGAAAGGCACATCCCCTGAAAAACCTACTGGCTTGCTACAGATATGAACTAGTAAAATCCTTCAAAAAAAGGTAATATTAAAGTTGGTGATAGACTGCTAGAAGTGTGTAGTTGTTAAATATAAGTAAGATACCTTCTCAAAAAGTCCGTTTAGGCTGGAGACTGAACAGATACCTTTCATATGCAGTTCTGATTCCTCCTTCTGCCCCTGGTGACAAACACAGACGCCGAAGCAGAGTCCAGTAGAAAAGAGAAGATATGGTGAAAGTTGGGCAAATTGCTAGTGTTATTAGTATTAGAACAGCTGGTTTCTAGTTCTGGGATCCCTCCCACACTATCAAAGAAATACTGCAGATTTTAATGTGAATTTAGGTTTTGGTTTGTTTTCTGAAAAATCTGCATTCTGGTAAGACCTGAACAGAAATTTGAGGTTTTATTGATATGCTATACTTCAAAATGGTGCAATTTTGGCATTTCTGTAGGAGAAAAAGGTAGTGAGACAGACTGAAGGGGAAACAGACTTGCTCCATACCACTTTGCCTCAGGAATGTTTAAGCAAATTTGAGTAATAAAGCCCAGGGATAGCAACTTGCAAAGTGGGTATTTTTCCCCCTAAATTAGGAAAAAAACTAGGAGGAGGCCACCAGATGCATTTCCACTTTTCAGAGGAGCTTAAATTTACGTCTCTGCTATGCAAAGGTGTGTGAAACAGGGAATTTTAAGTCACATTTGACTCCCTGTACTTTTCCAAAATGTTTTTTCAGATGTGTCACAGGCAATATTTCTTACTCATAGGACACGTTGCACTGCCTGGGTGACAGCCGCAAATCACAACTGATCCAGAACCCAGATAGAGACATTTTAAGAAACCTATTATCTATAAAATGTTTTTGGCTGATATTGATACTGAATGTTTTTCATTTTGTAGATAATTAATATTTTTCTATAAATAGAAAGGCACGCTAGAAATATGAGACAAAACCAGGATTTTTTTGGTAACAGCTAAAATTTACTCAAATTACATACTGCCTTTCAGTTCTTCATATCAGCAGCTGATCTTTTACTTAATAATAAACTGCAAATAACCTGTCACAATTGCAACTTAATAACTGATCAGTCAGTCTTGCATACTAGGGCCAGGCCCACAGATGGCACTAGGAGGGACTCTGAGCAGATCAAAAAGCAGGCTCTTTGTAAGGAGCACAAATTACTATGAATGATGACCTCCCTGATTCTGCGTAATCCACATCAGTTCAGCGTTGTCAGGACCATCACTCAAGCTTTACCCACAGCTAACTAAGAGTCACGTTACCCGCAGTGAATTTAAGGTGTCCAGGTGGATCTCAGTTTTTGCTTTCTGCCACTTAAGTAAGGGAAGGAGAAGAATATGTTTCTAGAAGACCCAACCACCATGCTTGCATAGCTCCTGCAACCCTGTATAGTCCACTTCCCAATCAGCACTGCAGATCCTTGAGTCCTGACACACTAAATGTAGACAAACTAAACACCTGTGTTGCCATGGTTATTCTGTGTACAACTCTAAGTCTGGAACAGCTGAAAAATAACTAACAGCATGTATTATGCCGGAGCATAAAGGACACGGTTCTCTTTCCCCAAGGACTTTTCACAGTCCAGAGTAGAGGTACCTTGATGCTAATCAGCCTCAGGACAAGTAGTCCTTGAAATTTGGCCCAGACACTCATCTATTATTAAACAACCTTGGCCCTTGAAACTGTTGCTGTAATGCAAACTCAAACGAGATGATGGTTGAATCCACATGATACAACAGTACTATGAAAACACATTATCACACTTCTAGATTTTTAGGGTATTGCTGAAACTACTAGCAATTACTCAAAACTTGTAAAATACATGCATTTCCAGTATCTGTGTTTAAAACCAGTGATGCTCTAATTGAATCACATTCTGCCACCAGCCGGTACATTACAGCTGAAAATCGAAGCATACCAGTCTGGAATCCATTATACATGCTGTTGGTAAATCCTGGGCAAAATTGCATCAATTTAGCAGGGAAAATTAATTGCAATGATGTATATTAAGCATTCTATACCTATCTAGATCTTGATGCTAATTACAAATTAGAGACCAACAAAGGTAATGAGGGTATCTGTCCCAGATCATACTCTGGTATTTCATTTCACTATTTGGTTTAATCCTGGATTAAAGGATTGAAGATTTGCCAACTACAAACATATGGAAAGAAGTCAACCTGAAAAACTCTTATTTGTTTTGACTGCTTGAGAAAACAACATTGTTATTTATCAAAAAAATTATATAACTTGTATGTTATGTAATTATATTGCATCAAAAATATATGTCAATATTCAACATTAAAACATTACTTATGTTTTAACTTGTGTTTAACTATATGTTAACTTACGTATCAAAAATATTGTATAATTTAAAAACCCACATACAGATGCTACTGAAAGTTTTAAAAGTACCTTAGCTTTCTTTCCACTGGGATGTATTCATTCTAGAACAAGACCTAGAATAAACCAAAACAAAATTACTAATTTGAGAAGGCACAGGTCTTGATTTAAGGATATCTTAGCTTTAGTTCTGGCTTTGCCATGCAGTTTTCAGTTTTTTATCTGCATGTCTTTCAACAGAGCTTTCTATCACACACCAGTCTGTTGTGAAGTAGCATAGAGCAGGACTTCCCTTGTGCTTTTTTAACCAAGTGTGAAGCAACAGGATGCAGTCAGTTAAGATGTTCTCATGTGAGATTACATTTAAAAGCTGAATGTCTATACTGTTGCTTTCAAAACTAGTATACTCAAATATAACCATGTGTTCTGACAGAAACGTGTTAAGCCTGCAGGAGGGCAAAGCTGACCTTGCACAGACTCCTTATAGAGACCCAGTCCTGCAGTAAGACATCTTTTACCACACATACACCTCACAGCAACCATCATTTCAGTCTGAGTCTTTGACACTGGCATGGCTAATCATTTTTTCAGTTAAATTTCCTAGTTTCCCTCTGCTAGCACTGTACAGCTGTAGTGATGGCACCATGTCCCGAGATCCAGATACTGAGCTAAAATCTTGGCAGAAAGCAGAGCTGAGAAATGGTGCTGAGCACTAGAGTGAGCTTTGTTTCATCTCTTATACTTGGATGTCTCTGACCACATCCAAAACCACACTTATTCGATTACAATCTAGATCATATTTTGCTCTTGTCCTGCTCTGCTTTTCAAAAAAACTCTTTCAAATCATCCCCTCCACTCTGGGGAACAACCTTTCCAAACATGCATCTTTGTGAACTGTGAGGCTCACATCTGTGTGTCCAGTTTATCATTTTAGGCAGTAATATAAAGCACTGTTCAGAAATGGGAGGCTTTGAAGACGTCTAATGGCTAAGAAGTAGCTGCAAGGTAAGAGATGCTGTGATGCAACTAAAGATCTTCCCAAGGTTGTGAGCTCGTGGGCAGCCCTACTCTCACGCAGCGCAGCCTCAAGGTTATTGTTTTGTCATAAGCTCAAAGAAGGAAGTAAGGCAATGACTCTTTACAGTATCAGGTCTTTTGCTTCTTGTTCTTAGAGCTTATATAAAATGAAGATCCAAGCAAACCACACTTGAAGAGTGGAGAGAAACTCTAATCTGTAAGTATACACAGAATGAAGAAAAAAAGGCTTTGTTTGCAGAGTTTTTAAAAGAATGTTTGCAAGTTTGGGGCGGGGGGGGGAAGCATTCAGTGGTCTATTTGTTTTATTTTGAACCCATTTTCTGCACAAATGCTTTCTCTTTGTGTTTTGTAATTTCCTAGTAAAGGACAGTATTGCTTCATTCTTTTCCATATTGCTACCCTGTAGTTTTACACTCTCTTCTAAAATTGGGATGCAGTGCATTTGTTTGCATCCATCTATTTGTGCGTGTTTGATATCACCCAGTCTCTGCAAGGACCAGAAGGGTTCTCTCTCTTAAGAGAGATGCTAACGAGGTAAATAATGATTTTTGGGAACACTTCATGGTTTCTATTTTTTTGTGTAAAAATAGTGACAATCTCAAATGAAAGAGGACTAACTCAACATGCTTTTCCATGCAATTTGTTCTTCAGTGGACTGAACTGAAACCACAAAATATCAGTATGATGTTGACACAGCCTGCAAGACATGAGCTGTTGAATGAGTTAGGGGAATCATGAAAACTTGTTTGAAAAAAATAGCTGTCTAAATGTAAAAACGTGCTTGATATTTAGTATCATTTTATTTTTAATGTTTTCCATTAAGCAGGTTCTTATACTTCAAACTTCAGGTGTGTGTGGTTATTTTGAAATGAAGGTAACGCTGCAATTATTCTAGTGGCATAGCCTGCATTACCATAACACAGCATGGAATTAGAACAAAATGAAATGCAATTACAATGCCCTCAACAGAAAACATCTTTGAAACTAAATGAGGATTCTGTGAAACAAATGCAGATTTTAAACAGACTTTCATTAAAAATTATTTGTATTTTGCACTTCCTCCAACCTAGTCTAGTTCAGTTCTGACAAATACTCATTTTTCAATTTATTAAGCCTGTCGAAAACAGAAATCTTTCATTTGAATTGAACTTTTTTCTCCTCCAAATTCAAATGAAACTTCTCAGTTGGGTGCATGCAGGCAGCAAATGCTTCTTCTGCAGAACCCAACTGTCAGAACACATGAAAATCTGTGTGAAGCATGCCAGTCTCTCAGCAGATGTGTATGGGGGGGATAAATTTTGCAAACACTTGTTATACAGAGCAGAGCTCACTGTTTGACAGAGATTGTACGAGTGTCATCATTTCTGACAAATGAGGTGGATTTTTTAATAAGTTGATATAATGTTTATGTAACATAATGGTGACTCATGGACCTGGTTGGGAAAATAGCATGCAATGAAGAGAACAAGCCAGTGACAGGCTGATCTGGATTGCTAAATCAGGCACAAACTAGCAATAAGCATTTTACCCCTGCCAAATGCAAAGTTGTTCATCTAAGAACCAAGTACAAGCATAATGGCAGTTCACTGAGGAGCCACAGGTATGGCTGGGATCAAGGGAGAATAAGCATCTTCTGTCTCATATCAGGTCCCCACTTCAACAGGGGAAGTCAGAATTTGACAAAAGGATTTTAAATCTGAAGACAGCGGCAGAAGCAGGAGCACATAAAATGCCTGGAAGCTGAGGTTGTACAAATCCTGTCCAGGTTAATCTTTTTTTCTTTCTTACTTTTCTTTTTTTTTTTTAATAGTAAGATAGATAACAGTTAGACAAAAGAGAAACAGGTCCCTGAAGGTTGGAATGAATATTTTTTACTTGGAAAATTTTGACAGAGATCAAATTGTTTTCATAAACCATAGAATCACACAATGGTTTGGGATGAAAGAGGCCTTCAAGATCATCTAGTTCCAACAGCCCTGCTACGGTAAGGGACAGGTTCCACTAGACCATGTTGCTCAAATCCCCATCCAACCTGGTCTCGAACGCAGACAGGAACCAAGCATTAAGACTTTTTCTGTCCTGAAGAGAGCAGTCCAGGAAAGTCTCACAGACTGCACTGCACAGACAGTCACATGAAATGAGTGTGATGACATTATCCACACTGACAACTGACAAATCTTGAATGCACAAGAATCTTTTTGCTGATCATATTTCTGAAAGAAACCAGCCTCTGGCCTGTTGGCAACCTACCTCCTTTGTCAGACTAAAACAGCTATTTTTGCAATTGTCCCCCAGCCCTTGGCACCAGCAGCTGCTCTGGCATCCAGATGAAGTGGTGCCCACCACCTCGTGGCTGCTCAAGGCTCCTGTCTGGCAGAAGTTCAGCGAAGTCATGAGAGGCTTAACACAGAGGAGCACCAAACCTGGCTCCAAGACTTGAGCAATATCACTGAACTGTCAGTTGTTGGAAGGGGTGGGAAGGCACAGAAACAAGAACAGCTGTGTCTTGTAAGGTCCACATTAATTCTTTTTCCACGTGCCTCCTGCAAAATTCTGGCAAAAGAACTTGTTAGCTGCATTTCAGGTCAGTAGGTTATAGCTTTGTGAGTGTCAGTACTAAAGGAAACCTCATTTTGCCAGAAAGCAGCATTTCCTCTGTGAGACATACCCTGTGTTATGTTATACTCTGTATTCATCACGCAATGATGTTTCAGTGGGGTGCCTGTACTACTGGGGAGCTGATAATTTCCTATCACAGCTGTTAGTAGCTTTTTTTTTTTGAAGATTAATGAAAATTACATATCCTGCAGAATCTTACTATGTAGGGATTTAATGATGACTGCAAAATTCTGCAGAAACCTGAATTTCAGTGACTCGGTTGCCTGTTCGCAGACAGAAATAGGCCTCTTGCTGCCCCCTTCATTGCAACGTCTGAGGAAAATATCTGACTTCTGCTTATCTGTTCTTACTGCCTTCAGTTCAAGTTTCACTGCTGGGCTCCGAAGGGAGACAACAAGAGGTTCTTCCTCTCCAAGTGTAGCCTTGCTGTTGGGGCTGTTCACACCACACCACATTTCCAGCGTGTAGCCTTTCCCCACTGTGACACTTTTAAAATATGTAAACTTTAAATATGCATTTAAAATAAAAACGGTGTGATAATGACACTTTTTAGAGACATCTTTTCAAACTGAAGTTTAACAATTCGGAGAAACTGATGAAGAGCTCTTGTTAATCCCTTCTGACTTTCATGGTTGTGAGGATGAAACACAGTGTCTCAGAAACGAGAACAGAACTGGAAGGATCTTGCACCATATCTGATGCAAGAGCTGCAGTGTGCCAATCTGAAGTGACTTTGATAAAAAGTTCCTTCACTGCAACCCACTGCAATTCTCTTAATGTACTGGAATTAGTTGTCCACATAACTCTGAAATGTAAGATCAAACACAAAAGGTCAGTAGTGCCAGCAACCAACACATCAGTTTGAGATATGGCACTGATATTTATACTGATTATAATAAGATATCTGGAGTCTTAGATACATTGGGATAGGTAGAGAATAACTTTTCAATGTATGAAGAGATCTTGATTACTGTAAGGGTAAGTGCTTAGAAATATTGCTAAGAAGCAACACAAAACACCTGAGGTGCATAACAGATATTAATTCCCCGCTATGAGCAAAGCCAGTTTATAAAACCGTTATAGGCATTTCCTCTTTTCCGTAAAATGAGTGGACTGCTAAAAAACTATTTCCCCTCCCAACTTTTGGCAGTTCGTGCTACCTGAAAACATGAAAATAAAGCTGAAACACCACTCATACAAAGAGACTGAGGAACTACTTTCTGAAGTGAAAAGCATTTGAGGATTAGATGAAGAATCACAAAAACTCAGCTGGGAGAAAACCGCCTCTTGTGTTGTGGGATTCACTGGTGAAATGGACGACTTACCAGAGTCAGTTTTAAATTACAGTTCAGGTAGTTGTGGCAGTATAACTGGGATAGTACAGAGCCCAACACTGTTCAGTTTTCTTTGCTTCTTTTCTGTAACTGTAGTGTGAACATCCTCTGGACATTTTTATAGATGCAAATATGCTTCAGGATAACACCCTACCTGAACTCTTCCCATCCTATATGATCCTGTAGTACGTAAAATCCTAACAGGAGCTGCATTTAGATTTATAAGAATTCTTTTTAATCTCTCTTTTAGTCAGTAATATATTAAAAACATATAGCATACTTTTAAAACTTGCTGTTAACTTGCATCTAGCTTCTGCTTGGGCCAGACAGGATGATTTACACTCACCCAGGATGTCTTTTCCTAATATTTTCTAGCAGCCCACAAGATAAGTTCCACTAGACCATGTTAAGATATGAAATGGCCCTGAGCACCAGGACAGTACTGCCCACGCTTCTCGGCCTGGCAGGATCTAAGCAGGATTTCCGTGGAGTCTGGGTATCCATGGTGTTTAATCCCTTGCTCAGAGAAACTGTCCATGGAGAAGAAGTTGGCTGTAATGTGTTCAAAACTCAGCCCTTGGTAACAAACAAAATTTGTAGCTTAGACAGAACAACATATGGTAGTTATCTGGCCCTGGGAAGGACAGATTTGTGTTGCAAATAAACAAATTGACGATTGAGTAGCAGAATTAAAACAATATCTCCAATCTTCACTGTAAAAGTATGCAGATGCTCAGAAGAGAGGAGAACTAATAACACAGCACAAAACCATGACAATGATGTAATTTCTCTAAGGATCATTTCTCCCCACGTATTATTGATTCATGCTTGTTTTTAGGAGTATGGCTGGAAATGTCTTAAAGACTAGAACAGTTCTCTGCCCAACCTTCTCATTCATTTTCCCCTAGGCTGAAGGATGTTTGGATAAAAGTACAGGTTACAGCTACTGATACCGTCTGTGAGATTTCAGGATTATTCCTCGAGCAAGAGCCAGGTGGGAAGCCCTTCTGGCTTTTTAGGTAGGCCCTCTCATTCCTACCTTATCTTAGTCTTTCCGTATTCTTTCATTTATAGAATACGTACCAGGAAGATTTCAGGAACATGACAGAAGGGACCAGGAACAGCAGTGACTCCTCTTCTGCTTTCGTTCACACCAGCACCATAAGTGCCATCCTGGTCACTGTCTACTCGATTGCCTTTGCTGGAGGTGGAATTGGGTCCATCACGATGTCCTTCGTGCTGCTCAAGATGAACACTCTGTCTGTGACCACGACTGCCATCATTAACCTGGTTGTCGTGCACAGCCTCCTCCTCTTCACAGTGCCCTTCCGTCTCCACTATTATGTCAAAAAGAAGTGGGTATTTGAGATGCCGTTTTGCAAAATGGTGAGTGCCATGGTGCACATCCACATGTACCTGACCTTCCTATTTTATGTGATCACACTGGTGATCCGGTGGCTCATCTTCTTTCAGTGGAAGGACAAGGTGGAGTTTTACAGGAAGCTGCACGCCATTGCGGCAAGTGCTGCCGTGTGGCTCTTCGTCATGGTCTTCGGGGTGCCGCTCTTCTACTTTGAGTATGGACGCTCAGGCTTATACAATAATACAACATGCTTCAAGTTCCACAGAGAACTACAGCAGGAGAGTGTGAAAGCCCTGAACTACACCGTAATTGTAGCTGTCGCCCTCATTTCTTGTGTCCTCTTGGGCTTGCAGATTTTCATCCTGGTAAAAGTGGCACGAAAATTTTCCACCTCCCTCTGTTCACACCAAGAATTCTGGGCCCAGGTGAAAAACTTGATTTTCATCTGGGTTATCATAATTTTTTTCCTTCCCTATCACCTGTTCAGGGCCTACTACATACAGCATGTGAGTGATTTTGACCAGTTAGAAAGCTACAATGAGGTTTTTTTGAGCCTGACTGCCCTGAGCTGTCTGGACCTGCTGTCATTCATGCTGAGTGGAAGCCGCTTCTTCAAGCAAAATGTGGGGATGCTCCTCAGGAGGCTGCCTTGCTGCTAGCAGCAGCCTCCTGCAACGTGTGCAGGACCCAGCATAGGACAGTGATGGGCAGACATGGCAAACTCCCTCCTCAGCAAGTGAGGGTGTGCTCTGGAAAGAGTACAACACACTCGCACAGGGCTGTGCACATCAGCTTCCCGAAGTAATGGAACAAACTGCCTCCAGGGTCTCAGCTGGTAAACGGGAAGGTGACCTCAGCAATTTCCTCATGGTGCTACCCAGTGAGTTGTGGATGGACCTGGAGAAGAGGGAAGAAAAGTCATTGGCTCTTCTGTCTTACTGTTTTTACATCAAGATTTGTGAAGTCAAAGGCACTAGGAGGAGACTTGAGAATTGCAATGTAGGAACACAAATAAGAAGCAGGTTTTTATGGACTAAGGTACAGATTTTTGAAACTTAAAATCTGTATCATTTTCCCTTACATTTCTTATTTATTTCCCAGAAGCCCTCATAAAATATCAGGGAAGATATTGTTCTTCCTGAGTAGGTCCATTTCTTTACTGTAAAGAGAAGCATAACTTTCTAAGTGAATTGAACAATTAAACCAGCTATTTAAAACTAAACCAGTGATAGATAGTTATTTCTTAAAATATTTTCTGAAAATCACCTTTTGAGACGGTATCACTGCAGCAGAAAAGAATTTTGTTATTTTTCTCATGTTATGAAAAGATGTCTAAAAAAATTATACATTGTTACTGAAACGGACATTGCAAGTTCAAACAAAATTCTGTATTATTATTCACAGAATTGTTCAATTAAAAAAATAATATTTTACATTGACGACAATTTTATTTAGATCGTTCAGACAGCAGTCTTCTCTTCAAAAGGCAAATATTTTAGGTATCCAGGGTAGCAATGCTTTTTTGTAATCTCATGTTGATTTTGTGCATTTATGAAGTTTATAACTAGTTATTCACAGTATCTTTAGCTTGAAAGCAATTCTATAAATTTTGTACCCTGTACTGGTAGAAGGAATGAAAATATTACTGCTTAGATTGGAAGGATGGAAAAAGCTAATAGACCTAGTGTAGCTAAAAAAGCTTATTATATTTCAGTGAGGCATTGTCAGTTGCTGTCTCTGAAGACAGAATTAAATTCCACTAAAAAAGATGAAAAATTCAGTAAAATATTTCTGCGAAAGACATTCAGGCTTTCACAGCTCAGCTGCTTTACACCTCTCCCCAAAAAGGAATATAAATCTCCAACTGCTCTAATCCAAGACATCAATGGCTAATATATCTTTCTTCTTCTTGTCTTCTGCATATGGTCACATATTTTCATCTAGAGCTAGTGGGATAATAATTTAATCATTTAACTAATTAGAGGTTATCAGCTGATCAGTTTCCAGTACATATTCTCCTCGTGATGCTGTTGAAATACACCTTTTCACACTTGTGAATCTTTCCATTCCTTCCTGCTTCACCTTCAACATCTCTTGCACGTCAGACAGCAATAAAACAATAATTGGTTGATCTTGTTGTATCTGTGCAATCTCATTGCTATGCTCGTTGCTTTTGGTCCCACCAAGATGGTTACTTTATGGTATCCCATCTCTTCTGCAGTCTTTCTACTTTGTCTTCCTTCCTCCTTGCTTCAAGGTCCTTTATATCCATCAGGATGTTTGATCATAAAAAGGTATTTTCAGGTCAGAGGATGAGTCATGCTATACAACACCAAAAGCTGGAAATCACTCAAGTTCATAACATGAGTGAGATGTGGGGCAGCTCTCATGGCTCACACTTGGCAAACAGCCTGGATCACATCTGTTAAGAAAGAAATGTGAGAGCTCGCAGTGTGTGTGTATCCGAGAAAAATCTGTCCAAGAAGGCATTTGTTCCCAAAGGATCACAGTGAAAAGGACAACAACTACAGATTCAACAGATTCAACAGTAGTTGGGGACCTACAGAGACTTTCAAAACATGGAAGGAGTCAACTTGAATGTGTAGTTCACTACCAGTTAACTGTGTGTCATTAAGAAAGCAATAAACTGCTATGATCCAGATTTGTTTTGAAGCTACACAAACAAATCATTTTCTCTTTGTGGAGGGAGAGGATGGAAATTGGCATAACATTTTTGTTTCCTCCCGTAGCAACATGGTTGGTTAAAGAAAATGCCTTGCATGCATTCTGTAGGCATTGCATAGCTTTGTAACATTATGTTATAACCCTTCTACTATAATAAAGTTATTAACAAAAAAAATGACTATGTGCTGAAAAAGTGAAGTCTCTCTTGCAAAAATGCACATAAATGAAAAGTATTTTGTATCTGAATTTGGAATGAAACATAAAACATGTTTTTACAAACAGTAAACCGTACTGACCGTACAGCCCAACTAATCATGTTTGCCCATGTGTTAAAATCACAAGTTATTTAATTCTTGTAAAAATGCACACTTTCACAGTAGCCTGTACTGTAGCATCACAAAAAATAGTGGCTTTTTTTTCCCAAATAAAAATTGATGCTAATGATGTTAATACTAACTCAGCATGATAATGAGCAAATTAGGGGGTCCAATAATTCCATGGTTTAAGTTGGTGATGTTATCCAGCACCAAGTCATGCTTTTTATGGGACTGTCTATGCAAACTTTATGTCTACCACTTGTCTTGCTTTGTGAGAGTCAGTGTCTGAGAGAGAAAGCCTTCCCCTGAGAGAATGAAGCCTCTCTCAACTCTGCCAGGAACTGACCACTATAGAGGAAGGGGAATTTCCAATTACCATCATCTGCTTGGTCAGAGGCACCACAGTCGTGAAGGAGACCCGTATTTTGCTGACTGGATGACAGAGGGTAGTTCTAGGCTAGGAAACAACCATGGACACAAACACAGCATTACTGAAGGACATAGAGGGGATAGGATCTGAAGAATATGACTGGGAATGAGGAGAACAGAGCAGAATATCAGCATATTTCTGCCACACAGCAACAAGGTAAGGTGACTGTGCATCTGGCCTTCATCTCGGGTTATTTATTTAATCCTTAAAGTTGCTAAAAGGTGGCACTCTCACTGATGGGAGCAAACTTGCCCTGAGCCACTCCTTGTTCCCACTCCTGCATCGCTCTTTCCATATGGCTGAAATTTGCTTGCTTAATGTCTTTCAGCTGCATTAGTTCTCTCTCTAGCTCACCAGGGAATCATGGAAAATCAAGTCAAGGCAAGGACAAATACAGTAAGACCGCATTTTGCGGCAATCCTGATTTGAGGCTTTTATCAGATTGTAATTCTACTTGTCTAATTCCCCTTAGGATGCAGATCTTTTCTTTCCAGGCCGTTTTCCACAGTCTATGTCAACTGACATTTCCATTTCCATGTATTCCCAATAACCAGGGTGCCTTAGAATAAAGGTACTGGTTGAGGAAGAAGGTACCTCCACAGCTGCAGGCCAAGAAAGGGGTTTTGGGGATTTCAGGCACTTGATGCTTTCTCCAGGGATAGAGCGAGATGGGCATGAAAAACCCCGAAGGCAGCAGAGGCAGCAGTTCCTGAACAAAAGCCTCAACACAGTTGCAGAATTGGACATTTCTGACCCATACGGTCACTCATTTCTGCTGTTTTCAGAGAAATAGGACTTTGTGTGCATTTTCCCCGTAAGTAAACCCTATGGCTAGGACTTGATTGGAAGCAAGGGCTGGTTTCAAAAGTCAAGGGGTCATTAATAAAACACCAGCCTGACTTCCCAGACAAAAATTTCAGAAAATCGAACTAAACTTTCTGACACTCAGTGAAGTAATTTTCCTCACTTGCAAATAGCTGCTTAATAAACCAAATTTTTTGCTGAATAGAGAAAAACCAATAAAGATAATATACAGTGTCCATTCCCATATTATAGGCTACCTATAAGTAATATATAGTCCTCTTTTCTCTGGTGAGGCACCAGACATGCCAGCTGGCTGCTTTCACCCTCAACCTCAAACTTCCCTCTTGCCCAATGATGCCTCCAGTTTGGGAATGCCAAGCTGGTTTTGCTCATCAGCTCTGGCAGCCATGCCCTCAAGGAATTGTGTGTCATTCACATGTTACTGGGGCTCAGAATCACGAAATCAAAGACTGGGTAAGGTTAGAAGAGCCCACAGTGGGCCATCTGATCCAACCTCCGTGCTCAAGCAGTCATCCTAGAGGACATAACACAGAATTGCATCCAAATGGTCCTTGATATCTCCAGTGAGACAGACTCCACAACCTCTGTGGTCAATCTGTTCCAGTGCATGGCCACTACACAGTAAAGAAGTTCCTCTTCATATTCAAATGGAACTTCCTGTGCTTCAGTTTATGCCCATTGCTTCGCGTCCTAGTGCTTGGCACCGCTGAAATGAGCATGGCTCCATCCTGTTGGCACCCTCCCTTCAGATACTAATAGACATTGATGAGGGCCCCTTTCAGACATCACTTCTTGGGCTTAACAGGCCCAGCTCTCTCAGCCTGCCCTCATAAGAGAGAGGCTCCAGTAGAACTGTAGAGGTGCTCATCTTCATAGCCCTTCGCTGGACCTGCTCCAGGAGCTCCAAGTCTCTCTTGTACTGAAGAATCCAGAACTGGACAGCACTCCAGATGTGGTCTCACCAAGGCTGAGTAGAGGAGCAGGATGACTTCCCTCAACCTGCTGGCAAAGCTCTTCCTAATGCACCCCAGGATACCACGGTCCATCTTGGCCACAAGGGCACTGAAGCCTCATGGACACCCAGGAACTCCAGGTCCTTCTCTGCAGAGCTGCTTTCCATCAGGCTGACCCCCAGCCTGTGCTGGTGCAGGAGTTTATTTTTCTCCAGGTGGAAGACCCTGCGTTTGCCTTTGCTGAGCTTCAGACTAGTAGTCTCACCTGATTCAGGTCTTTCTAATGGAAATGGTGCCCATCCCACAGCTGGGAAGGGTAACGCACAACCAGCTGGGGGCTCAGTTATCAAATCCACAGGCAACCCCACCCATAGCAGGGTCATAGACAGGAAGGGACACATGTTCAATGCTGACCACAGAGGCAAGAGAGATGTTGGCAGAGAAATTTAAGAGTATCCCCAAATGCTTCATCTGAATCTGTAGGAAGCAAGACCCCGACTTGTGCTCGTCAGGGGACACACACTAAGGGAAGGAGTCACGGAAAAGAGCTCACAGCCTCTCATGTGCTTTAGAGTTCTGCAGCGTGGAGAGACACAACAACCAGCCAATGGTTGAGAGGGGTCACATACACCAATGGAGTGGTGGCACCATGATTTCTAACAAAGACATGTAAGAATTGCACATAGGCCTTTGTCTTCCCAGTACTTTTCCCCAGTGGAGCAAGACCTCACAGAGATTCACTATTAAGATAACTACAAAAGTATGAGAGAAAATAAGAAAGGGCAGACTGTGTCTGCATTAATGGGAAAACATGTGATGGATAATCTTCAAGCATACCCTTGGAGAGGAGAGTCTCACCTATCTGGAGGCTGCATGGAGAAACACAGATGGGTGCAAATTCCACATACATGGAGACAGATCACAGTCCCTGTCCTCTGCTACAGGAGGAGCAGCTGAATGAGAATCCTATCAAGACATGAAATGTGTCCATACACTAGAAACAACATCACAAAGTTTCACATAGGGAAAAGCAGTTCATAAGTTAAATTCAGCTTACAAGAATAAAACTGTCTTTACAGTGAACCGGCATTCAGAAGCTTAAACCTGAACAGCAGACAATCTGTATATAATATCATGAATCTCTGAAAGTGGGTATCAGAAAAAAAAAAGGTTGGCAATTTGCTGTTCTTTCATGAAATGACGGTTTCAGCTACATATGACTGGGTTTATTTCAGAAAATAATGGCCATTTTATCACACGACTGGACCACACCCTTTGCTTGGTCATCACCTGAAATACCTAATGGTTTCCAGCATTTCACAAAACATCACCTTTTATCACTACTGTTCTAGTAGGGAAGGTCGGGTCAAATATCAATCCAATGGAACAAAAAATTAAAAATCACTGTAAATTTTACAAAGTAAAGTTGACCTCAGAAGAGTCTTAATTTTAGAAAACGTAATAGATGGTGTGCTCTGTAATATACTGTGGGGTTTTAAAGAGTCTGGGAAATCATACGAAAACAGCTCTTTCTGTTATCTTTTAAACCGACAAGTTCAAAAAGCTAGAGATTAGATATTTTGCATAATATCTGCTTACTATTTTCTGTCATTTCACAAAGTAACTGGAAGTCATTCTAAGAAATGATTGAAAATTTTATTAATTTTACAAAATATGTGGTTTCACAACATGGTTGTAATGTACGTCAGAAATTGGTGCAAGAGCAGTCATACATAAACAGAGGGAGTTGAATCAGATTTCTCTCTAATTGCTAAGTAATCATTCCTGAAGTTGCCCCAGGACTTTTAACTTAAATTTAGAGAACAACTGTACAAAAAGAATAAGAAATGCTCCAGGTACATGATCCCAGAGAGAGAGTATTGTGCAACTATTGCTGGAAAAAAGACAAGAAAGATAAAATCCCAACTCAAAGTTCAGCCATGAATACTATCTGCTTAGAAACAAAATATGGAGAACCCACTCTCTCTGTTTTTTTGAGTGTGTATTTATCACTGTTTTCTCCATTTAGATACGCAGAATTATTTCTAATAAACGGCTTACTATTTGCCTCATTTCAGATATGAAATTCCATATGCGAACACACTGGGAAGTTGATTGAGAGCAGGCAAACAGAAGAGGAGCCTCCTTTATGTGAGCATCGAGGATACATACAATATGATCATAAAAGCACATATGGCCATGGCAGCCACGACTGTGCCACGAAACACTTGTCGTCTAAGTATTCAAACATCACCAGAGATGCTGTTGAGCACTTCGAATCCTTCTGTGTAGCGTGCCAAGAAAAGAGAAGGCACTACTTGGAATGGTTTCCTGACTGGTCTGTTCCGAACAAGGAGAACTCAGCATTGGGTAAATTGACTTTGTCAATTTGCGGTCCATGTGTCTGGGCAGCTTGAAGTGGATAATGAGGCACCAGGAGTGCATGACCAAATTTTGTGTTCTCCATCCACTTACGACTGAAAAAAAATCAGCTGAGGTGGTTCTACAGCTTCTTGACATCGCTCTCACTTTTGAAGACCCTTTTGTATAGCAGGATCACGATGGAACATAATTCATTACTCAGGTAATGCAAGAACTACAGTGTTTGTGGTCTCAGCTCAGCTTCGAGCATGGAAAAACAGAACACTCTAGAAGGAAAGAACTAGCAGAGCATCCGAACAGCGTATTAAGGAGATGCTCACAGAGTGCAAGGCAGACGATGATTTGTAGGACCAGTCAGTGGGAATATGCTTTGTGCAGTTTGCTACGAATTCAGCTCACCACTTGGGAGGAAAACTCAAGCTTACAATTTGAGCTTATATTGCTTTTAATGAATTTATATGGGCAAAACTATGTATCAAGTTTTTATCAAAAATTAACCTAAAAAGTGAGAAATAATAGTTCACTGATTTACCAGTCTGCATGTGTGCAGGAAAGGAAGGGATGAGGAAAGGAAGCTATTGGGGTCTTTTGTGGAAACTGGAACAACCTTAGCCTACCAACAATGCTTACTATTCCATGCAAATATAGAATCATGATATTGTTTATGTCACCCTGCCGTAATGAAGGAGTTAGAAACTGCTATACTTTGAGTTTGTATTGACTTTATTGCAAAAGTCTTTTACAGTACAAATTTAATTTCATTAGGGAGCAGAGTTAATTAGTGGAGCTGTTTCTCATTACTAATGTAACCCATATATATGCAGAGTCTCATTAGCTCTGCTGTTACCTCCTCTGTATGCTCTGTTATAATAAATAAAGAGGCAATTTACTGTAGCACTGCTCTGATATTCAAGAATATGCTCCTTTCAGGGCCGCTGAAGGGACGTTGCACACTTTTGTGTGCTTTACTTTGTCTCAACAATAATCAACCTGGAAACTCAGTCACAAATAACGAAATGAAAAATCATCACACTTGAAAGTGGAGTTCTCATTCTGTCTGCCACCAACAGGAGGCTGTAAATCTGAGCTGATACCTGTTTTACTGAGCAGTATTCATGTTCAGTCGACTAAGCAGTTTGAAAGGCTGAGCCTTCTCTGGTGGTTTTGAAGAGTTAGAGCTCTTTGTGATGCAGCAGTGGGGTGTGAACAATAAACAAGGATGGCAAACACCACCACCAAACTTAACACAACAAAGAATGTGAAGTACAGGAAGCTGCAAAATTACAAGAACAAATAAAACACATGACAAGGCAGTCAGTTCACAGAGAAATAAGTAAAGACAAGCTGTGATAAAATAGAATCTGCAAAAAAGATCTCAGCTGTTTCTTGATTAAATACCCCAAACTGGTCACTCATGAACATATTTAAGTACACAAGGGACACAAAAGAGTGGTAGCAGAGATACACGAAGAAATACAGCCTGTGAAATGTATCACCATAACAACACCTATTACAAAAATGTGTAGGAGTGTGAAACCACTGCAGTACTTGTGAAGTAAAAATGACAAAAGTAATAATTATATTGGACCAAGGTGGTTTCATGTAGTTTAATGTCAAGGGGTATTTTCGCTAGAACAGAAAAATCCTGAGATGATAAAATAATAGCAAGGACAAAATCTTGTTCTGGAGGTCAGGATGTGTGTAGGAGCAAATGATAACTTAAATTTGTGTTACAAAATGTTCCGTGTTAGTAATTGCTGCCAGTTAGTAACTACATTTAGTAACCAAATTTAGTAACTTGAACATTCACAAACTTGTGAACACAAAGTAAAGATGTGGAAGGAAGATTCACCTCTGTAGTATTGAGATGAGTTAAAATCACAGCCAAAAATAGATAGTAGGAGATCTCTCAAGATCATGCAGTCCTATCCTCTGCTCAAAGCGTGGCTAAACTCAAAGTTAGATGAGCCTGCCCAGGACTGAGTCTAGTTGTGTTTTGAAAATCTTTAAGGATGGACAATACAAATACCTTCTCTGGGCCTTCTGACCCCCAGCTACACCACTCTCAAATTGTTATGAATATCACAGAATCACAGATTCAATAGAATATGCTGAGTTGGAAGGGACTCTCAAGGATCAGCGACCCTCATGGATCGAGTCCAGCTCCTGCCCCTACACAGGACACCCAAAGAATCACACTATGCACCTGAAAGTGTTCTACAAATGCTTCTTGAGCTCTGTCAGGCTTGGTGCTCTGACCTCTTCCCTGGGGATTGTGTTCCAGTGGCCAACCACCATCCTCTGGATGAAGAACCTTTTCTAATATACAACTTAAACCTCCTCTACCAAAACTTCAGGACAAGCCACAGAATACACTGAACTGGAAAGGACCNTCTCAAGGATCAGCAACCCTCATGGATCGAGTCCAGCTCCTGCCCCTACACAGGACACCCAAAGAATCACACTATGCACCTGAAAGTGTTCTACAAATGCTTCTTGAGCTCTGTCAGGCTTGGTGCTCTGACCTCTTCCCTGGGGATTGTGTTCCAGTGGCCAACCACCATCCTCTGGATGAAGAACCCTTTCTAATATACAACTTAAACCTCCTCTACCAAAACTTCAGGACAAGCCACAGAATACACTGAACTGGAAAGGACCCACAAAGTCCAACTCCTGGCCCTGCACAGGACAACCCTAAGGATCACACCATGTGCCTGAGAACATTGTCCGAACGCTTCCTGAGCTCTGGCAAGCTTGGGACCACGACCATTTCCTGGGAAGTCTGTTCCAGTGCTCGACCGCTCTGTGGGTGAAGAACCTTTTCCTAATATCCAACTTAAACTTCCTCTGACACATTGAAGCCATTCCGTTGGGCCCTATCACTGGTCACCAGAGAGAAGAGACTGATGCTGCACTTCTGCTTCCCCTAAGTGTTCGTAATCCAAACTTTGTTTGTTGTACCCAAAGCCCTTACTAAGAAAGAATAAAGTGATCTGACAAACAACATGCATGGGGCTCCATAATCTTATCTTTCTTCTTATTTACAAAGCATATTTTACCAACAACCACACAGCTTGCTGCCCCAAGGCACAATTAACGAAATTACAGCAGGGGGGAGACTGACCACCATTTCCCCACCCTGCTGAGGTCCCTCTGAACAGCAGCCCTAGCTTCCAGCGTGTTACTGCTTCCTCCCACTCAATGCTATCCACAAAGCTCTGTCCTGTTACACAGCTCGTGGTGAGGATGCTGGAGGTTGCCAGATCTAGCACTGAGGAGTTTTGCTTTCAACTGACTGCCAGCTTCTCCTGGCAGCTCTTCTTTGGAAGTCTTTCAGTGCCGTGCTTGACTCTCACATCCTTGCTCACCTGATATGCCCCATCTTCCAGTGACCAAACCCTTTTTAACATACTCCACTCTGTCCCTGTCTTCTACCAAGTGAGAGTTTTGCTACTAGAGACAGATGCTTTTAGGAAAATATTAAGTAAGTATTGTCCTAATTACTGGTTGATTCAGATGAAAGTTTTACCCTAGAAAGACTTTTTTCTGGATTAATCAATATTCCAGAAAAACTTCGTGAACTTATTTTTTTATTTTTTTCCAAATAAAAGCCTTCATTTTGAAATCATTAATATTTTGTTACATATCCAGAATATTTAAACAGTTTTCTTCACGACTGTATTTTTCTTTTCCTGTAGTGGCTGGGATGAAGCAATTTTTCTCCATAGCTGCCCATATGGTGCTGTGTTTTAGATTAGTGGCAAAACAGCGTTGATAACACACCACTGGTGTAGCCCTTGCTGAGCCAGGCTTTCATAGCACTGACACCTTCTCTCTTTTATGAATCTGCTCCTCTAGCCTGTGGGCTGGGGGTGGGCAGGAGGTGGGGATGGGACACAGCTGGAACAGCTAATCTGAACTGTCCAGAAAGATATTCCATCCCATAGAAAAACTCACTCAGCAGTAAAACTGGGCAAGGGGAGTTTTGCCGAAGTAGCTGTTTCTCAGAGACTGGTTGGCATCAGTTTCTGGTGGTGAATGATGATTGCTTTTGCATTGCTTAATTTATGTTTCCCTTTATCCGCCTTCACTTATTAAGCTGTTTTTGTCTTGACCCAAAATTTTCTTGTCTCTTTTGCCCTTCCAGTTCTCTTCCCCATCCCTCTGGGGCAAATGAGTGAGGGCTTAGCTTAGCTGCCAGCCAGAATTTAAGCCACATTTTTAAAGAAGGAGTTAAAAGATGGTAAAATTCCTTAAACTTGTGGTTTGGGTTATACCAAAGAGCTTTAGTTTAGAAAATAAAATTGAATTTTAATACAATCTTATTTTAATCCAAATAGTTAAATTTGAACATGTAAAGCAAAAAAATTCCTAAGGCTCAAACAAGAAAAGCATGTTATTTATTCATTTTTTAATCAGGAGGATCTGAAATATCAGAAGGATCTAAAAAACAACTTTTGAACTAATTAATCTTTAGCATCTCATAGGTAGCAACTGGTTTATGGTTTATGCTGGCTAACAATGTTTTGACAGTCTTGCCTAACAGCATGCTTAGTGAAAAAAAAAGTAAGAAGAAAATTAATTGGCCCTTTCGGTGTCCTCCTTTGAACTGAGAACATAATCCCTGGATTTATTTTTGAGAGTTTACATCTTCTAATGTACAGGAACCAAATTTCGAATTTTTTTATTAATTAGGCCTTTAGGTTTATAGCTAAATATAAGATTTAAAGATGCTTATTTCTACTAAAATTATTTCTGCTATTTTGCACATTGAAAATTTACAATTGAAGTACATAAGTCAATGAAATTTGAAATGTATAGGTAAACTTTCTCCCTGATTTTCATCTACGCTCTAGATCAAATTATTATTAATCATAATTAAGGCAAATTTTTCTCTCTCTCAGTCTTAAGTTAAACAACTAACTGAATAAATACATAAATGGCTTCTCTCGTCCTTTGTTTCTAGGAAATACTGGTGGTTGAATAAAAAGCAATTAAGTTAATCACTCCATTTTAAACATTCCCCTCCATCGTATTCTTTTGTTCTACAATCTATTTTTGTTATAATGGAAAGATAAGCTCAACAGGACTCTGATAAACAGTTCAGTTGGAACCGATCACATTTTCTATTTTCATAAAGTTGGGTTAAAATATGTTAATTAGCTGCATGGCCCATCTATGCTCTAGGGTAGAAATATTCTTATAATTACAGCAACTGCTCAAAACCTTGAACTGAGGAAACAAAGAAATAGTGAAAGCTATTGAATTAATCTGTTGTAGACAGTTTGATGGCACTTAGGATCATGATCATTTTAGCATGAGAGCACTCTGGTTGGTTGTACATATTCTCTTTGCTGCGTGTTGAGAGTATGGGCTATAAACAGACATACACATGGCATTCGTTGCATTTTGTTCCCATAAACAGCGTGCATAATGGAGGCATCGAGATTTCCCAACTAGCAAAAAAGGCAGCAGAAATTACATTGTTCTGCTGGAACCATGGATGATGGACTTGCCAGCACAGAGGTTCATTGCTGGCTGCTACTAGCATCGCTGAATGAGACAACAGAACCATTTCCAAGGCAATGATTGGGAGGAAGTACACTTTAAATATAAGATGAGCATCTCTTTTTAAATCCCTTAAGATTATTCCTGTCTGCACAATGCTTTAAGCCACTTCTATTGCTGAGTGCTGCAGAACTGCCCTTTTCTCTGCTGTATTTTCTCCTGCAAGTGGTGGTCATCCTATGGACAAGGCTCTCTGAAGGTGAGAGCATCAGTTTTTGTAAATATAGGGCTCCATCCTCCGCCAAATGCCCCCAGCTTTGGAGTTTCCTCTGTTCGTGGGGCTAACCTTGTCTGTTCTTCCATGGGCTTGAAGGAAGCAACTTCTGTGGTGGCATCCACTAGCCAAAATGTTCAAATTTCAAACCAGCTTTTGCTTCTTTAGGCATCTTTGGATATCTCACAGGAAATTAAATCAGAAAACACTAATAGCTTGCAGGAGTTTTTGTATTCAGTTCTCTTTTTAGTGATAGGAACTAAAAAACCCTCTCCTTTCAAACCAGTCCATTTTCTGCCACTGGGAACAGAATGAAACATTATCACTATTTTTTGGAGGTGCTCTAGGTGTTCTGTTTCGTACTGATATTTAATAGATTTAATTTCCTTTGTATCTTAGAATTCACACTACTGATATTCATTCCCACTCCCTACCACCCAACACTCATAAGGATAAATGCTAATTCTTTTTTTTCTGATTTGCTCACAGGTTTCATTCCTATGGAGCTGATATCGGATACTTCAAATTCTCAATAGTTCAAAATCCTCTTTTTTCTTATTTTTTGATTAACTGACTATGGATGTGTATTTTGATGAAATTGGGATGACGGGCCTCTAGATACCAGACTCATCTAAATTATAAACTAATTTACTGACAAATTCAATCATTTTTCATATTCAGAGTCTTCATCCTTGTCTTCTAGTGCTCTCTCTGCAACTCCATTCAGAACATGAGCAATCCTTCTTTCAGAAAAATGGGATACTCGCCTCAGTAAAGATAAGGTTCATTTTTGTGAAATGTGGTCACAAACACACAGTTGTAAGATCTTGGAGCATTTAAGATCAATGGGAATTTGTGAAAACAACCCAAACTCAAAACCCAATCATGGAATCATAGAATGCCTTGGTTTGGAAGGGACCTCAAATATCATCAAGTTCCAGCATCTCTTCCATGAGCAGGAACACTTTCCACTAGACCACGTTACTCAAAGGCTCATCCATCAAAATCTTGAAGACCTCCAGGGATGGGGCATCCACAGCTTCTCTGGGTAGCCTGTTCAGTGCCTCACCACCCTCACAGTAAAGAATTTCTTCCTCATATCTAATCTAAATATCTCTGCTTTCACTTCAAAGCCATTACCACTACCCTTATCCTACCTCTACATGTCCTCGTAAAAAGTCCCTCTCCATCTTTCCTGTAGGTCCCCTTTATGTACTGGAAAGTGCTCTAAGGTCTCCCCAGAGCCTTCTCTTCTCCAGGATGAACAACACCAGCCCTCTCAGCCTGTATTCATAGGAGAGGTGCTCCACTCCTTTGATCATTTTGTGGCCTCCTCTGGACTCGCTCCAGCAGGTTCACATCCTTCTTATGTTGGGGCCCCAGAATGCTGATGCAGTATTCCAGCTGGGTTCTCACCAGAGTGGAGTAGATGAGGAGAACAATCCCAAAACCAACTTCTCCACCCCACTTTGAAAGGACCACCTTTGTATTTTGGGCACCCTCCATGCTCCCTGTAACTCGCTGAAAACTGCTGTCTTGCTTTCCTGCATGAGTTAATTGGTTTATGTGCTTCCTTTGTAATTGCTTTTTAGTTTAATAAAGATCAAGCCTTGCCTAACTCTGTGTCAAGCAAAAATTAGTTTCAGGGATCTAATTCCTCAAGACGCTTGTTGGTTCTCTGTATTAGTATCAGGAAAGAATTCAAGCTCTGTGGCTGTGACCTTATTTATCAAGCAGAACATGAGAAACAAGGCAAAGTAGCATTGTGTGGGGCTATTCTTTGAGACACAGACTTCTGAGAAAGGCTGTGAGACTGAAACAATGGGAAGTTTGAAAAGGACAGTGAGTAGCAGCATGGTCAAGCAGAAAGGAAAGCATTTGGGATAAGGAAAAATTTATGCTGTTGGTGCCAGATCCTTGACTCATATGCGGTTTTTTGCAGCTATTCCTAAGTAAAATGGCTTTATAGCCAGTAATATCAATTTTCTGGAGTAAACTAAAGCAACAACTTTAATTGCCACTACAGGTGTTGGAGGGCAATTAGACCAAATAGTGGGATAAAACTATTTAATAAATCTTCTAACTTACTTCTAAACTGATATGTACCAGGACAGGAGAATAATGACAAGTGACTGAATTTATAATAATAAATCTCTTCTCTTTGCACTAAACCAAATAAGTAACAGCTTTGTTTCAAAAGGTAAGTCATAGCCTGCCTGTGATATAATCTGCCAAATTCCTCCACAGAAATCCATTATATATTACTTCTATTTATATAAAGCATAATGTCTACTTTTGAGGCATACTGAATAGGTATGACTAAGGCAGCTACATATTATGATTTCAAATAAACAGAGAAGTCAGACAGTCTCTTCCATCCAGACGAAGCCTGAGAAATCTCTCAGTAAATCTGCAATCAAGTAATTAGAAGAGTAGTCCAGGAATCTGAAAAGTTCTGCTAAACTTGTTGACCATTTGCTGGCTGAAGTTAGTAAATTCTTCATGATGCATGGGTGGGAGGGATTGGCAAATTAAAGGGATCATCCTGTATGTTCGCTAACCATGGAGTATGATTTTCTTACTATCCAGTACCTGTGAGTCATGTCTGACAAGGTGGGAGTGAGACAGCCAGAACTGTGATTTCATCTGCAATCCCAGAAAAAGCACTATGTTAAAGCATAACACAGGTATTCCCTATTATACCATTTTTTTTATGACCTATGTGTAGCTCAGTTCTTGTAAGCAGCTAGCAATAGAGGGTTAATATTAACAAATCATTTAAATTATCACCAGTTGTCACCCTAGTTTGGAAGTAGCTAAAACAGAAAATCTATCCTGTCAAAGGCAAGACAGTTTTGTGGCTGTTCCAAGACAGAAAGGAGCTCTTAAAACCATATGAGAGACCTTGGTTGCTATTATAGTGACCAGAAAAGATAATATTTTTGTAGACTGACACAGGAAGCACAGGAAATCATGCAGACATGAAATGTAGAAGTCAGAGTTCTACCGTGGACCTAGTCCCTGCTTAGAGGAAGTCTGCTACACCCATGCATGGCCACCAGCAGTGACACTTCCACAGAGATTCATCCCACCTCCGAACATACAACGGGCCTTGTTTCTCTTCTCTCAACTGCTACTTCTCCTTCTTCTGTTTCATTTTTCCATCTCAGTAATTGAAACCTTCACTCTTCTTCTTCTTTGTCTTCTGTTTACCTCAGTGTTGAACCAGATATGCCCAGTTCTTTCCTTCCTTAAAATCTATCTGTAGTTCTAGCTTTGACCTGGATCTCTGCTGTGTACAGATGCATTTCTCTTTCAGTCTTTATTCTCATCACTGGTCAAGGCAAGCTGTGTGCTGACTCAATTTCCTGTCGTACTCAAATAACAAACTAACCTAAAAACTAAACTTAGATTACAGGGCTGAGTTGCGTGATTTTTTTAAAATTTATTTTTTTATTTAACAGAAGAACATGAAGATACAAGGTTAGCCCACTGAACAGCATTAACATACAAGCTTCAAGGAATGTTTCAAGGAAAAAGAGACTGAGAAGTACGAAAACATCACTGGAGAAGTTCAGTTTCTGACCTTCAGCAGTTTTGGTGCCAGCCAACACCACTGTCCTCAAGGTGACAAGTGAATTATCTATGCAACACCTTTGCTGGGTTTTGGCCTGACTTTACATCCAAAGAGCTCGGACTAGACTCAAGAAGGTAATAACTGCACCAAGCCCTTGATATCAGAGTCCAATTCAGCTCTGTCTGGCTGTCACATAGCAGCTACACGAGGAATGCAATTTCTTCATGTCTCTTCTGATTTTATTAGTTGGTGGTTCAAGGTTTATGGATTCCTTCAAGCTCTATGGACAAGGCAGCAGCCATTTCCTTGCTTCACCCAGAGGCTGTGGCTGTAGTTTCATGATCATTCTAACCCGTGGAAACCATCAGTGTCTGACATCCAGGCTGTTCACTACCTTCCTGTGCATTTCTGCAGAACCAGCTGATCATTTCGCCATCCAACCACCATCACTATAGTGTCAGGCAGCAGCCTGTCCTTATGTGGGATTAAGTGTTGCTGGAACCACAGCTGATGAGTACCATTACCCAGACAGCTGTTCTCCAGCAGTGCTGATGGAACAATCATACATTTCTTTTACCCCAAGCCCACAAATACATGTAGTGTCCAAAATGGGCATCCCTGCTGTTCTGAATTCTAGTCTAGATGAAATGGTAACTGCTCTCTCAAAGCTTTCAGGGTTTGTCCCGAGCATGTCTCACAGATTGCTGTTTCCCCATTCTTGATCACCCTCACAGACTTTCCTGTTTCTAACTTTTTGTTTTTTGAGGTTTTGTATTTATTTAATTCTAGTAGCTCTCTTTCACATCTTGTTCTTCGTAACACTGTTCTTAATAGGAGACATGCCTCTTAAAAGGAGCCATCCTCTCATCCGCAGAAGAAGGTGGCTGGCTGATGGCAGGAGCAATGCTAGTTCAGCCCCGCTGGAATATTGTTTTTATGTTATTGTTTGCTCACAAAACCTTATGTGTCGCCTATCATGTTTGAGTAGGGATGACTCCTATTGAAGTCTAGAACTGTAGTTGAAAAATAAACAGGGCTAACATTTTTCTGTTTATTTTTTGGTCAAGAAACTGCTTTTTAATGTCTCTACAAGAGATGTGACTCAAAGTCTTTTTAGCGAGCTGCCATGTACTAATGATATGTTTTAGGGTCTTCATCCATGCTTTTGGTTCAGGAATAATTTTCAAGGCCCACTGACTTCTCTATGTCTTTTTTTAATGGCAGGAACTCTTAAGTTGCTTCTCATATATGTTTACAGCTTGTTTTACTTATAATATTTAAGCAGTGAGTAATCCCCTCTGAATTCTTGACGACCCAATAACATGTTAGAGTGAAATCCCCTGTTAACTCTGCTAAACACTCTGTTATTCTGGAACATTTAGCTTAATTATTAAACATAAAGCAAGTTCAGGGGGAAAGTGGATATATAAGGAGAAAATCCTTTGCTTAGGTGCACATTTCTTTCCTTGATCGGTGGCACTTCTCACTTGTTTAGCTGCAAAACCCAGTACCTTGTAGTAGTTGTTTGGCTCAGGGAATCCCTGCCCATCTGAGCTTTAAGACTGACCAAATTGTGGTCAGAGGTTATCCTGGCTAGATCTGTGGTTCTGTTCTACGTGTCCCAGCACAACGACGGTCTCTGACAGCTCAGCAACTTTTCCAGTGGTTTTCTCTGCACGATGAAAAGAGCATTAGACGTTGCACGTATGAGATTGCTATCGCAGTGAAGCAAAAAGAAAGGCTGGTTCCTTCCTGTGTGTGGGCTGAGAAAACCCTCAGTCGTTCTTGGTCGAACAGGTCAAAGGCTGCTTATTTCACTCTGTTTATGTATGCCATATGCTACAGCTGCGTGAAATGACACATTTCAGGGTGAAGTCACAAAAAGAAGAGATTATAAGGTAAAATTCAAATATTTTTGCTATAAATAGTGAAAAAATCATAGTCTAAGTGATATAAAATGTTGCCATTGAACTGTAATTATGCTGTTTAGAACTAAAACCTGTACATTCTCAAAGCTACTTTGAAATATTAACAATATACATTGGAAAATTAATTGGTTTTGTAAAACTTTTGGTATAGCAGAGTTTCTGGGAAATTTCTTGTTCTTGCCTCGGGAATATTAGGCAGGTAAATAATTTTAAACATTTAAATGCTTTAAGGTCATGAATTTTAAAAGGAGTTGAACAGAAAGGTTTATACCAGTCTAGACTTTCTAAAGATGCTTTGCCTGATGCTTCATAAATAAGACGATTCTCTGAAAATGTTTCGCAGTTGCAGTCTATCACTTTACAGATGAGTGCAAAGAATTAAGAATCACCAATCAAAACAGGTTTACTGATTTCAAACTTCAAAGGAATCAGAGAGAGAAGACGCTCTTAAGAAGACGCTGCTTTCTTAGGAGATAATTTTTCAGCTCTCACTTTGTTCTTTCAAAACACTTTCTAAGGTAAGGATAAATTTCATTAGCAAAATATCTATCTACCCTGTGAGCTATCCCTGTATACTTGTACAGAAATCTGTATGCAAGTCCGCATTTCAAGTTAAGTCTAAATAAGAATGCAGCTGTATGTGGCTACATTCAACAAGTGCCAAAAGAATTATATCTTTCAGAAGATCATTCCTAAATTAATTTTTACCTTTTTGTCACTTTTCACAGCAGAGTAGCTCAGGTGTAGCAGATTCTGTAGCAAAAATACTTGCAGATGAAGCAAGAAGAAACTGAATTTTCATCTGCAGACCTTTATTTTCAATTTGCTCCATGTATCTAGAAACAAACCGTTGCTGCCTTATGAGTATTCTGTACTCATCCAGTAAGATGCTAAAAAGATGGATCAGGTGTCATCATAGAGTATCCACACATGATAGGTACAACATTTTCATATTTCAGTATTTTCCCACTTTCAATTCTAGCTTTGTAATATGAGTGCAGATAAAACTCACACAATTTGCAAACAAACAGTGTCTTCGTTATTTCAAATGGCTGAATCTAGAGGCAAATAATTGGAAAAAAAATCCTAGAATGCAGTTTAGTAAATCAAAATCTCATTCATAATTATGTAAAACGTAGTTTTAACCCTGAGAGGCATGGGTTATGGGTGTCATATGCAGTATCACAACAGTTATAAGGCTGTAAACTACATGGGATAACATCATTTCAGACGCAATTCAGCAGTGTCTCTTTAGGAATCTGTGCTATTCCAGCTAAAAATAAAGGAAGTAACAAAGAAAATGTTTCACTCCTATTTTTCCTCTTCAGTAACGTCCAAAAGAGGAGCTTATGAGGATGCTTAACAGCTGCATTACCCAACAGAACCATTCCTCCAATGACACACTGCTGGACTCCTCAGAGAAGCTCCACGCTGTTCTAATAATCTTGTACATCATCAACCTGGCCGGCGGAACCCTCGGGGTCGTCATGATGTCCCAGCAGTTGTTTCAAAGGAGATCACAATCTGTGATGACCATCATGATCATCAGCCTCCTGGTGCTGCACAGCTTCATGCTCCTCAGCATCCCCTTCCGCCTCAGCTACTACATTTTGGGGGAGTGGAAATTCGGGAGGTTCGCGTGCAGGCTGGCGAGCGCCATCATCTACCTGCACATGTACGCCACCTTCGCCTTTTACGTGGCCATCATCATAGCCCGCCTCCTCCGCCTGGAGCTTCGGAAGTGCTGCACCAGGGCCTGGGTGGGGGCTGTCTGGCTGTTGGGAGCGCTGGTGATCATGCCTGTTCTTCTCTCATACTACGGCACCTCGAGGACCTACCGCTCCTCCGAATGCTTCCAGTTCCACAGGGAGCTACAGGAGGCTCACATGGTGGTCACAAACTACTGCCTGATTGGGATCTTGGTGGTAGTGTGTGCTATGCTCACCGGAATCCAGCTGACTGTGATCTATAAAGCAGCTGTGAAATACTGGCCTGACATTAACTCTCATGTGGAATTCAGGGCTCAGGCAAAGAGTTTCTTCTTCATCTTGGTACCATTAGTCTGTTTTATGCCTCATCACGTATTCAGAGTATATTATATCCAAAACTATGACCTTGATAAAGACCATAAACTTCTCCTCTACAACGAGGGCTTTTTAGCTTTAACAACAATGTGCTGCTTGGATATGTTGTGCTTCATAGCAGGAATAGCCCACTGAAGTGTGAACTACCAGGAAGCCCAGCTGCAGTGTGTCAATACTGGCTTTTGAGAGAAATAAAACTGTGTTGGGATTTTCCTGAGCTAGGAGGACTGATGAGTTTATGGCATGTCTCTATAGGTCTACAGCATTGTTTGACTTTTGCAGACCAGTGAGATTCCTCTTTCACAAGCTACTCTTTTTTTATCTTGTCTCTAGAAGGCAGACACACACACAAGTCTTATTCTAGTCTTGATCTAAGAGTCATGCCTTGAAGCTTCGTTAAGATTTTCCTTAGCTGTCCTTCCCTAGCAATTACAGCACAAGTATCCATTCCTTTGTATTTTTTTCCTCAAAGTGTCTCAGTAACCGCAACCAACTGTGGCCAACACATCGTCTTCTCTGAAGATCTAACTTCTTCTGGCAATTGTGATATTGAAGGGAAGAGATGGAAGAAAGAAATTCCTTTACAGGATATTTGTACTAGTGATTTTAGATAGCAAGGACATAAACTCTATTCAAATGAGAAGCGTTCACAGAATCACAGAATGGGGCAGGTTGGAAGGGACCACAGTGGGTCATCTGGTCCAACCTCCCTTTGTATAATTTATACAAAGTATATATTAAATTAAATTATATGAAAAGTAATCATTATCACAACTTCACCTTTACTTGTGTCATTCCAAATCCACAAGCAGCTCACTGAATTGTGATAATTATATATTTAGAGTAAATGAGAGCAGGACAGAATTCAAAACTTCTGCCTTATGTTACTCTCCCATCAGGACTGGATCCGTGGTTGTTATCTCTTAGGTCCATTGTAGCCAAAAAAGTTGCTGTGGTTCCGTAACTGGATCTGGAATTCAGCTGAGGGGAAGGATCAGAGCCTCTCCAGGACAGGGAAATACTTTATTGGCCTTCAAAAACCTTTGATGTCTGGTCACTTTCAGTTGTCTGTTGATTTATTATCAAATGCCATATCTTTTCCATTTATGCATGTAACAAAACAGAACCAGTATAAACTTACTGAACAGTGCTTAATCAGTTTGGCATACTCTCATGTATGTGTATACAAACTTATACTGAAGTATATCTTTTCTCCACTAAATAGATTATATTCTTTGGGAAGCACATCCGTTCTGGGAATCTCTGTTTTATCTTCATGATTTAAAAGTTCTTTTAAATGATTCATTCTTCCTGCTCTGCTCAGTGCAGAAGTTCTCTAACCCTTCTGCTGAAGGCCCCAATGTTGTTTGCTGCATCCCAGCAGCTTGAGGCCAGATTTCTCTCACCTCAGACTCCTAGGAGTCACACAAGCCTACACTTCCTCTTTCACAGCCCCGTAAGTTCCCATAATTTTTAGTCTGGCAGTCTTTGCTACAGAAAGTGCTATGATCCCTGGATTCAAATGGATTAAAGCTTGATTTGGAAGGATTATAAAGTACACTTTTAAAGTAATGCTACTAATACCTCAGATTGATGACATTTCTTTGAATGAAAGAACTTACACCTACTCTGTCAATCTTGAATAAATGTTTTTGCCTTGACATTTCCATAAAAAAACTTTGTTGAAAACTCCTGATGGTTTCAGGATCCTTTCTGCCTCTTTTAAAAAGAGTGAGGTGTCCAGAGTCCAGCAGCAAGTACCAAAATCTGAAAATCCTGGTCTTATGGCTTCCTCTACAGTTACCAAGTCCACTCCTATTCAAACAATAGATTGATCAGCCCATGATTTTCAAAGGCAGCAGGTGGACCTAGACTTCAGTATTCCAGAGACAAAATGCAAAGAGACAGATTTTAAAGTTGGATCTACCAAAGCCTTTAGAAAAACCGGCAAAGCTGCAGGTGGTACAAGTACACTGTTTTTCCCTTACAGTACTCCTGGTGCTAAATAAAATATCTGTTCCTTGAAGAAATGCCCTGTGTCACTGCCTATTCTCACTGACCAATGTTTCCAAGGTGGCCTACCCGGTAAAGATCAGAGTCATCTGACCTTGCTTGTGAGTCTGCTGATCATCTATCAATCCACCATAATGGTGTGCCAGTCTTGGGGAGAAAAAGGGAAATTACATGCATGTCCTCAGCCATGCGAACAAACCATGTCTTGATGGCCTTGCCTTTGCCATTGCCTGACATTTTCTACCTGTTCCTGGCTGTGTACCTTGCTGAAATAACCCTGACCCACTGACTTGACTTCCTGGTGTGATGCTGAAGCTGTGTCCATCATAGCTGTCTGGTAGCCACAGGCTGATGGCCGGCACTGGGCCTGCTCTGCTTGCCCTGCCTGGGTGCCATGGGGCTGCATGCTGCACCAGCTCTGGGTGGGATGGAGTGAATTTGCACAGCACCAAGGCTTTCTCCCTTTTCCACTCTGCCCCACAGTGGGTAGGCTATGGGCAGACAAGACAACGGGAGAGCGGATGTGTAGATCTCACTGCGGTCCTCCTAATTCAGAGGATAATGGATTAAGCATTGATCTCAGTGTTGTTACATCTAAGACTCACATTAAAGTGATAGAGATAAGCTCTATTCAATACCCAGTCCCCTGCTGAGATCTTCAAAAGCACTTTAAAAACTGGTTAAAATAAAAAATGATCACTCTTCAGAAGGATGGTCGGAGAAATAAATTCTGAAAGGACAATAATATTGAGCTCAGATTGTAGGGTACTGTTCCTTACTATGAATTATATAATGACGTCCCCTGGAAAACAGTTAAAAATGTTGATTTGAATGCCATTTGCAGGACCCAAGTAGTTCTGGAGGTAATTATAGACATTAATAATTGCTCTCACATCAAAGGATCATGTAAAATTGTAAGCCATTTAGTTACCCCATTCATTTTTAATGTTATCCAACAAAGACCAGGAAAATCCTCAGATGTTCTGGAGCAAAGAATATCAAACTGCTAAGTGTATCTTCCGTTGCTGTTCTCTGCATGAAGTCCTGCATAAACAGAGCAGGCAAGCAGACCAAAACCAAAATCCCATTTGTATCCCTGACTTCCTGAATCAGTTTGTTGGAAAGCTTATAGGTGGTTCTTACCGTACAAATGAGCGTGTTCACTGCTGTCACAGCTACACTGCTGCTACAGGTGGCCTGTTCCCACCTAACCTGAGCATATCCTTTTCAGCTGTGCTGAGGGTGATGCACAAGAGACATGTCTGGTTCTAATTCATATCTTCCTTCTGATTCATCTGTTCCTTGTGCCTGCTCACAGAGAAAGGTCGTGTTGATGGTGGTGTCAGATTGACATGCCCCTCTGCAAACAGGCAGAAGGAACAGACGCATTAGGAGGAAACCAAGGCACACTCCCGCTCCCTTTTTTTTCTTCTTCACTCGAGCGATGACACTCTTATACTCTTAACACTAGCACATACTGTCATAACTAGCTTTTTTTTTTTCCTGTGTCAACCTTAAAACTAAAAACATATTACAGTCCTTGCCATTTATCACATACTTTGCAGTTTGGGGCTTTGAGTGCCATCATAAGGCACAGAGCAGCTATCTGGCATACAGAGCAGAACTACATGTGGGTAAAATTATGAAAGAAATTGAAAATTGCTTTATCCATAAGCACATGGGTGAAAATATTGCAGAAAAGCTATGGGAGGGCAGCATTTGTCACAATGATTGTTGCACAGAGAAAAAATACCAGACAAAACTAAACCCAGAGAAATAATGCAAAAAAAACTTAAAAAAATATCAAAGCTATAAAAGACCAGCTAAAAAAACCCCTACAATTTCTTCATGCCTTCTTTACTACGCTGTTTTCAGCTGTCAGTGAGGAGCCACATATTAAATCCATGGTAAGTCAAGACCATGCATTGTCACACAAAGAGTACCACATAAATTGTACAGAAACATATTGTTCATCAGCCAACAATTTTGTGATAAGACTGACAATCAGAGGACAAGAGCCGTCGCTCAGGAAGAGGATGCTGATCTTGCACATGATGAAAGAGTTGCAGCTTCTGACTCTCTTGCGACTGAGATGGCATCCCTGCCTGCAGAAACTCTCGTGCTTCAAGGAGATGTATACAATCATTTATGGAAAACCACACATGAGCACCGAGGTACATGTAGAAACACATGAGCAGACTTGCACACAGCAGAAGAGGGGAAATCTGGGCTCCAGATGAAGCAATTTTCTCTCTGACAAGGAAAGATGTGATGGGGGTTCTCAGTGCCTTAGTGCTAACAAAAGAGTAGTGCTAGCAACAGCTGTCTGCTTTTATGTCCTGGCAGGCAAGGACGGAGATGATGAATGTGTCAGAGGAAAGAAGGCTGCAGGAGATAGACTAGAAGACATTGACTTGCATGATGATTCTTTCATTCATTATTTCTCTCAAATATTTGGAAAGGCTCATCTGTGCTTTCCAAGACATAGTACTGCTGCATAAAACACTTTGTAAGTTCTAAAACTCCATGGAAATAAATTGCATTATTCTACTGAGCAACAAAATACTAAAAAAAAACCACTATGAAAAGGTAGAACCTTTCAATGATATTAAAAAATAGCATAAAACACATCCTGTTTTATTTTCATACTCTGCTTGGCAAAAGTATCAAACCCAGTGACACATCTTGCATTAGCGCACCAGTACAGTTTACTCAAAGATGTGATAAAAAATCCTTCAGCCATATTTTTTAATAAATCCTCTTCCTGTAGCTATTCTTCCTCTTTCATTTTCATATCCTCTATCTGTGGAAAACCCCTCTAAAATATTGCAATATAGAAACCAGCATGTGAAAAGTCTTCCTACTGGAAAAAAGCTGGAAGAAAAGGGGAATTTTCACAAGCTCCACATTTTGTTTTTCCATTGGCATTATTGTTCCAGCTCCCTTTCCAAAACTTAAGTGGGTGACTGCTTCTGTATCCTGGACGGAGCAAATGAAGAAGCAAATTCGGAAGGAGGCCTTTCAGCAATGAGGAACACCAAGATGACTCATGGACTCATCTCCTTCTCCTGGTGTCTCTCTCACTGTCCTTTGACTCTGCTGTTAAAGCACGAAATGTCAGGACACAGGCTGGTGGTGCCTGTCCCATAAACAAGGCTGTGCAACATAAGTCACCAGGAACTTTCCTGCTCTGGCTCTACCTCTACCTTCTACAGTTACCCTAAAAACACTCCTATCTGTAAAAAGGCACTTTTCTTTCCCCCTAGCCCATAGAACCTTTCAAAGCAGAAATAAATTTTCAGACAAGTGGCACGTGAAATCTGCCAGTCTTTTTCATCTCAAATTTCCCCCTTCCCTTGACATTTTACCCACTAACTCCCTGAGAAGAGTAACATCAGAAGAAGTTACTACTGGATTAGTTAAAACTTCTTAAAATTTTAGGCTGATAAACAAAACATATCTGTGCAACCTATGTTCCACCTTTTGCTTTATAACAGATGATCACATCTAATAACTTACCGTGTGTGTGTGGTTTAGGCTCAGATGGCAACCAAGTACCACACAGCTACTTACTCACCTTCCTCCCCTTCCCTCCCTGGTGGGATGGAGAGGTGAATTAGAAAAAAAGCAAAAATTGTGGGTTGGGATAAACACAGTTTAATAATTAAAATAAAGTAAAATATAATAATAGTACTAATAACACTAATTATGATAATAAAAATAATAATTGTGATGAAAAGGAGAGAGAGAGAGAAAGAGAGAGGGAGAGAGAGAAATAAAACCCAAGAAAAACAAGCGATGCACAGCACGATTGCTCACCACCTGCTGATCAGTGCCCAGCCTATCCCCCAGCAGTAATCAGAGGGCTTCCAGCCAACTCTCTCCAGTTTATGTACATACTGAGTACGGTTGCCTGTGCTGTGGAATGTCCCTTTGGACATTTCAGGTCAGCTGTCCTGGCCATGCTCCCTCCCATCTTCTTGTGCACCTGGCAGAGAATGAGACACAGAGAAGGCCTTGACTTAGGGTAAGCACTGCTCAGCAACACCGAAAACATCAGTGTGCTATCAACATTATTTTCATCCCAAATTCAAAACACAGCATTGCATTAGCTACTAAGAAGGAAATTAGCTCTATCCCACCTGAAACCATGGATTTAGCATTCAGAACACCTGAATGAAGAGCCCTTTGTAAGCAGTTCTTACTTCCTTTAAAGATGAGTGGTTTGGTATCATATGGCACATGGTTCATCTCCTCATTGTCTGTTTTCCCTTCCTTTTCATCTGTTTGGTGAAATACTGGTTTTACGTTTGTGTGTGGGAAAACTAACTTACTGAGCACCAGAAAGTTCAGTGTAATTTTTCCAGGTTTCTAGACATGAGCTAGTCTGTTACTGATTACCCTAATGCTTGACTTACTTGATTTGTTGCCAGCCAAGTTCTGGCAGGAGGAAGCTGGAGAGTGTAAAGTTTGAGAATCATTGCCTTAAACCAAAGTTACAGTGTGATTACAATCACTTTCCAGATTTATACAGCTTTAAAGCTTATTTGGTTAACAAAAACTCTTACTCAGCCTGGTGTCTGCCCACAGATGTGTCACCTGCAGTTTAAGAAGGTTCCCACCATGCAACCATCTCTATTCAAAAGCTTTGTTCTAAACCCATGCCGTATATATGGAATGGACACAGCCCTCTAACTCACAAGACAATATTTGTGCCAAAGCAGCGGCTTTTTTTTTGAAATACCTAAACAGCCTTGATGGTGGATTCCTCTGACAGCATACTCTGTATAAATAAGAGAATAATTTACAAAATAATCTCACAACAGCAGTATCTGCATGTGAAGCAAGATTAAAATCGCATAGAGGAAGGAATTCTTAGAAGTCTGCAAAACTGAGACAATGAAAACAACAAGATTTTCTCTTTCATAAAAGAGAAACAGTTCAATTGTAAAAGTTAGGCCATTAAAAGATTAAACAATGCAAGGGAGAATGGGAAAAGAAGGAATAGTGTAACTCATAACTATCTACTTGTTTATTGTTTAAAATGACAGAGAAGTTAAGAGAGAGCAAGAGAAATAAAAAGACGACAAAGAAAAGGGGCAGCTTAAAATGTGTCCCTGAAGTATTGTAACAAAATCTGAGGCATCAAAAATAGACAACAATTGCTATCTGACAAATAGAGGTTGCTGAAAGATGAAATGCTAGGGACATATTAAAGACATTTTTAGGAGAGTCTTGGTAGACCAAAACCATGGATTGCCCTTGCAGGAGTGGAATTGCCCTCTGAAATCACCTCTGAAATCAGAGTATCTCTATTATTAAGTACAACGATAACAAATTCCATTAGTTTTCTTTTAGAATTTTTCTCTTACTAGCACTCACAAAGCTTGAAAAGGAATTCAATTAAAAAGGAATGCTCTTCTCTCATTATGAGACGGAATAAAATCTTTTTAATCAGATCTTGTCTGATCAGACAGAATAATAATCTAGTAAGAAAGCAATACATCCTCTACACCTACTTCTGCAGCGGTGAGCTCCTCATGAGATAGCTCCTGGGAAAAAGCTGTCAGCTCACCTTTGTTCCTGCACACCCACACTGCATGAGGCAGCAGGGATCTGATCAAAGCATCCCAGGCTTTCTGCCAGCAGGTAACAGACACTGAACAGCCTCCATGTGCTGACATTTCCCTGAGTAGTTGCCATCAGGGAAGGCTACAGCTGAAGTGGCATGGAGGCACTTCCACCACAGCAGTGTCACTCTGTAATCCAGGTACAGAGCACAGTCATGTGCCCGGGACACTTCTGCCTGGGGGATTGCAATGCAGGAACAGCTTGAGGAGCCAAGGAGGAGTAAGGAGGTGGTCTGACTTAAGCACCTAATAGGTGGAGGTTATGCCAGTCATCAGGCCGTAAAGCCACGATCCTTGGACTTTAGAAACACTCTTCTGGCACATAGCTAGGTAAGCTAGAGCTTGGTGTGTTTTGCTGAGTTTATAAGTTAGAAGACAGTCCACAGGGCTTCCCACCTATAAAATCTACACACAGCTACAATCCAGCAAGTTTTGGATCATCAGCTCTTCCTGTAAAACCAGAAGAAAATAACCCCCATTCCTTACTGCTAAGGATAAGCCCCTACCTTTGTTTTCTGGTGAGCAATATCCTTGCAGTAGGAGCATTTCACGAGGTGCTGCCAGCTGGCCAGTGGAACATAGCTGGGCACGTGTTGCTGGCAGGGTGGGCAGTGGGAATATGAGTATATAAGCAGCTAGCAGAACCAACAAAGCACACTTTCAGAGAATTAAATGAGATGGACTCTAGCCAGTCAGAAAAATACGCGAATGCATATTAAAAAATATGGTAAGACTTCGAGAAGTTGAAATATACCATTAATCCATGTGGTAACCTGAGAAACTCTTTCTACACAGATTTAGAAGAGGCACTGGCAGGATATCTCAAATAGATCTGACAATCATGCAAGCACCCAGTTTGGCAATCATTAAACAACCATGTTAGCTGCTCTGGGGAATGCCTCCTGAAATCTGTATAAGCTTTCAGAGAAAAGAACTCATTGACCTCCAAACTGAAGTGTGTGTCACACCACAATACCGTGAGAACACCCTGTCACTCTGATTTATCGCTCTTAAAGGGGCTATGCTACTACATGTCCTCAGATAAACCAGTGGGCACCATGAAAATGCACAGAAAAATAATTTTCAGGACTCTCAAAGGAATTAACAGAGCAGACTTCTTCACTGGATTAATTTCACTTATCCGCCTCCATCAGAGCTGTAGAGAACTCCCCCTCTTCTCTTGCCAAACTCTCTTGTGTTGTTTAACAGCGTTACAAGTGCAGTTTGTTTCCAAATGATATTGAGGAAGACTAATACTATTAGGTATGGATACGTGCAGTACTGCTGTCACACTGTTCTGCCTTGCACAGCTCCAGACTGGCTCAGTATGAACCAAAGCCCGAGCAGTTCTAGCTGCATAATTGTTCTGTTCCAGCAATGGGAAGAAGGGACAAGTAATGATCCACGTCCTATTCTGATGAACTTTATTTTTCCTATCTAATGTTTAGACCTCCTCTCCCCGTCCATCAAAATGCCAGGACCCACCAGAGATTCTCTACATGCGGAGGTGGTGTGTCTCAGAAATGATACATATATCTGCAAAGAAGTAAGGCAGGAGATGTCAGTAAATTACTTGGCTGGTGCCTGTACTGAGTTTGGAGAAGCTTTACCTGTGGTGTGCTAATACACCAACCACTCCCCACTGAATGTTCAGGGAAGGCAGACATTTTGCAAGACTGTTTTTCACTACGTCTGAAACACAGGTGCAAGCTGGGTATATTGGACCTCACGTCCTCTGCATCAGGAAGGAAGTGATCAGCAGGTCTGCATGGTAAGAGTGCTGGTGCCAGCAGAGACTAAATGGCACATAGTATTAACAGCACTTATATCCCTAAGACATTGACACACATTACTGGCAAGAACAAAATCTCAATTTTCATGACAAAGAAAGAATGATTTCAGAATTTTCTGAGAGCTACAGAGAAATGTCTACCATTAAATTCTCAGTGGGAACTGAAGTGCCAGAATTTCGCAGAGTAGCCCTGTCAGTCTTTGACTTTAGCTTCACGTTTTCATATGCAGCAGCCTGCAGCTCCGGACCTACTTGTGGCAGTGATGGTTGATTATTTTCTTATTACAGGGAAAGAAGTGAGGGTGGTCAGGATGAATGGAACTGCTGTGCATCCCTGGAAGCATTCTTGGACACCCTAATGTGGTGTAGATTGTGTCACCGGACCACATCAACAATCACCTCCAAAAGCACATTCTGTAGGTGAACCTCTTGCTTTGGACTGATATAATCTCCATATGCCAAGCCAAGAGAGGACTTGCATCAGCCCCAGGTGACTGTGCATTGAAACAACAGGCAGTGGTAAGCACAAGAGTTGTCAAAACTTTCAAGGCTATTTGTTATAATATTGATGCCCCGAGACCGAAAAAAGCAAGATGTCCTTGCAGTTTCGTCAGACATGGTTCATGACAGCAGCAGCAGAGAGAACATCATGAAGTTTTTTGAACTCTGGAGTCAGTGCTGCGGAAGATGCTGAATGTGCTGTGAATTTCTCGGATGTGTCCTCTCACTTCTCACAGCAAATGAAACGTGCCGTTGTAAGGGTGAAAATTGATCAAGACCGGCAAGGCTGCACCAGGACTCTAAGAGGAACACAGCTTATCTCTGACTCTAAAATTGCCAATATCATGATGATAGGTCAGAAACTGACTTTGCATCTCCTTTGAAGCAACTTCTGACAACAAAAGAAAAAATCAAAAACAAAAGAGAAAATTCAGCTAACCAGCTTTTAGTTGGAGAGTGGCTGGATCAACCAGATGCTGAAACAAGCAAAGTTTATCTAAGGAAAATGTGAGCAGTTTGGTGATATTAATGGAAATTAAAAGCTCACAGCTATATTTTAAAACATTTCATTTCTGTCAATGTAAACTCTGCTGGAAGTAATGCAGAAGTGGTGCTAACAGTCTGATCCACTGATGATGAGGAAAGCTAGCACAAGATCACACAGCATAATAATTTCATAGGTGAAGAAATATCTGTTGCCCTGCAGCAAATCTGCAGCAGGGTGTGTGTAACATTTCTGGATTTATCTGCTGTCCAGCATGAAGCTGCCTTTCTTTTAAGTACCTAATGACACCTGTTTTTTAATTAAAAATGTAAGAATCACTGTAGCAACTAAAAATCCAGCCACATAACTATTTCTTTCTTTTGACTTGACTTCTGTTTTATCAAGTAGTTTTTCCTGCAATGTCACGAAGAAAAAAAATCTTCAGCTTTGTCATGCTAAGTGTCACACTAGTTTTATTGTGCAGAATGTTGTATGTGCATAGACAATAGCTATGACAACATGAAGAGCACCACACTACGAAATTTTATAACAATGCAGTTATTAACTCAAGTCACTCAGACACATTTTCCAATGACTGACTTGTATGTTTGATACCATAATCATTTATGTTAGATGACTCAAAATGCGACACCATTAGAAGCCTTTTTGACTTAATTATTTTCAAACTTGTTTAACAGAACTGTGGTACTTGGTGGTATCGGGATATTTTTTGTTGGTTTTAGTGCCATGAAAGATTCAAGTGGGATTACTCATCAGCACTGTCTTCCTTTTCTTCTTCACCATGCTCTGTTGCGTCTGCCCACTTGTCAGCTTCTCAGAAAGCATCTTACAAGCTTTCATGTGTGTTTCTTCCTCAGCCATGGCCTAATCATCAAGTGACATTCTCAGACTTGCCTGGATAGTTTCTATGCTTCCAACATTTTGGTTTTAAAGAGGGGCTATCAGGTTCTTCACCATGAGCTGAGCTGGCCTCTGAATGGATTATGTTTCGCTATCCCTCACAGACACCACAAAAAACCCCTCCCAGAAGAGAGATCTCTCGTAACAGTGGAGCTACTGCAAACCAATTATGTCAAGTAATCTACTGGCTGGAAAGCACACTCTGAAAAAGAGCACCAGTGCATAAAATTTAACAGAGTGTTTTTAAAAAAGATTAGAGAAGGTTACAAAATCTTTTTTCCATTCAGCTATAATGAATCACTCTGCGGCTGGTGTTATCTCTCCCTGTTTTTCCACTGTTTAAACTTCCCGTTCGTCACAAAGTCACTCACTGCTGCTGTGGCCACCCAAAATATATCTGTGCAGTTTAAGCCAGTTATCTTGAAGAGATGGGTACTTTCAGCAGGCAGTCCAGCCCTCTCAAAAATTGGTGTTTCAGATAAATAGGAGAATTAACATCTGAACTCACCAATCTGTCATTACCACCACTGAGAGAGTCCAGACATTTGTCTTATTCTGTCTAACTTCTGGAGCCCACCCAATCTCCATCCATTCTTGGCTTCAACAACCAAACCAAATAACCACCCCTCTGACACTCCCAGATCAAACATTCAAGCTTTCTGCTCTTCACATTACACAAATTATTATAAATTGCATAACTGATCTAATTTCCAGTGCTTTACAATTTGCTATTCATGGCCTCATCATACCTTTCTATATTCTTCTGGAATTGTTTACCGTAAGTGAACTACAATGGGCAGTGCAATGCTGATATATCCTGAGGTCTTTGAAAGGAGCTATGCAGAATTCATAAACGGTTTTATTCTCATAACAGTGAAGCTAGTGAAGAGATGGAATTTGGTCTCAGGTTCCTCAATATCATTCGCTAATCACAACACACATCAAGTTGCATAGCACGTAGAGTCAGGATATGCTTGAAATCAGTCACTATATTTAAATATAAAAGTAATCAGCAAAACCAAGAAGATGAGAATCTGAGGTGAGTTGTAGTTGAGTTGCTTCATTGAGGTTTAAGAATTTATTTTTTCCCTCCCCATCTCTCCTTCCGAATGGTAAATTAGTCAGCTAGAAACCTACACAGTGAATTCTCATGTCTGTCTCAGTCTTTCTGTCCTTTCTCACAGAAAGGTAGCCCTCCATTCATAGCTTTACATTAGTAAGTGCTGCGTTTAGAGTAGTAATCTTCGCTTTACATAATCCTCTCCTTTACATACTCCCGCTTTCAATTGGGAGCAAATGCTAAGTTGATCGTGCATTAGATACATACATAAATGTCAACCAGCTCGGCTGTCTTCTTCCTCCGCTTCTCAGCATTGCTGCAATGGATGATGTTGAAGTGCATCAGTGCTGACACTTATCCTATTAAAGCCCTGGAAATGCACATCACTGCTACTGTAATATTATCATTCTTTGCATTTTTCTCTTCTGGCTGAACAGGCAGTATGATTGATGACATAAAGCCTGGTTAAGCAGAAAGAAGCTACTAGTGAAATAAGCACTTGAATGAGTCACGAATAAAGATTTAAAGGCAAGCCAGAACCTATAGCTAAACATAGGTTATAGATAATTTTTTTTAAAGAGCAAATCCTTCTTTCAGTTATAACTGAACTTTGACTTAAAGGAAAACTTCAGAAGACAAAAATACACATACATGAATCAAAACTATCCAGCTTGAAATCCAGTGAGGCAGCATGAATTCTAGAACCTGAAAGATATGAAAGGATGATAAAAATACAATCCAAACTCAAAAGATAAAGAGCATCACAAAGTGAGAAAAGCAAAATTTAGCATACACACAGACTGGGAAAAAAAGGCAGAAAGGAAGAAATATTTCTTCCACAAAAACAAAGAGACTGCCACTCTGTGGCACCGTTTTAAACAACATTTGTAAAGAAGTTTTTTCTGTGACAGAGAAAGGAAGGATGAGAAATGTATGGGTTTACATAGTAGCCACACTTCATTATTTTATTTTGGTTTTATAGTTATTCTCAAAATCACTGTCTTATCATCTGAAAGACATATATAAATATACATATACATACATATAGTTTCTCTTAGCAAACAGAAAAAAATAATAATTTCATCAAGTCTTACTATTGAAACACTTAAATTTTGAACTCTGGTGGTTTTTGTTTGAAGGGTAATTTCAAATTTGCCACAGAAGGGAGTTGCATCCACAGGTATTATCAAACTGCTGTTGCACCATTACACACGACCTGCGTGTTTTTGAGGGATGCCCATTTCCAGTTGCCAGAGCTGCTGCCTCTGCTCACCCTTTCCCAGTCTCTTCCAATGCAGTTAATGCCACTTGCTGGTTTTCTGCTGCCAGTACAGGTTTCTGTGATGCACTCAGCTCTGGAGAATAAGCTCAGGACATCCCACTCAGGTCAGTAGATTTGGAAGTTAAGATTATGATAAAACTGAATCTCAAAAAAGAAAAACAAAAATTATTCCCCCCTCTCCAAAAAAAATTTACTTCAATATAAAATCTACTAATTCTGGAAATAGACAGATTGGCAGGAAATACCAACACCACAGTGAAACAGCAGCTTGCAGGCAGTCTAGTTTTGCATTAAATAAGTATTGTACATGTGTTTTCTTAATTGTGTTAGTACAAAATTCCTACTCTTGTAGGAAAATGTGAATATGACAGAGGAAAGCATCACAGAACAAAAAAATTCAAGAGAAAGTACCATTAAGGATATTATTCGAAAGTGCATATTAATTAAGTACCAAATAATAAATTTTTCTAACAAAATATCTGACATGTATCTGAAGAATCCACCTAGATTCTCAAATTTAAAAAACTCAGCAGTTTATTCCTCCTTTTTTCTAGTTGGTTCTTATTTTGAGGACAAAGAATCTCTAAAGAAAGAATCTGACTGCAGGAAGGGAGAAGCACTGATAGCTGCACTGCTGCTTGGGTGTTTATGTGACATTACATGTCTATCACTCCAGAACAGTAGGAGAAAGTAAGTGTGAAGTTTGAGTACAAACTCGTTACCATTCTGTCAGCTGTCACCATTTCCTCTCTCCAGTCCTCCACCATTCATAATTCTCTCCAGGATCCAATTCTGCTGAGGTACTAACACGATTTACAAGCAGCTCAGGATAGATTATATCAGTTTTTTTAAAACTTCTGAAATGATTCATAACCACAAGACTCTGGCATTAACCACATCACATAACTCCCCTGTCTTACTGTGTTGAACTTTCGCAATTAAAAAAAAAAAAAAGAAAGTACAAAGAAAGCACAAAGAAAGAGCAGGATGAACTACTCCAGGCAGAGCCAAAACACTTCATTTTACTTTTTAAAATGCTATTGTATTTTTGTTTAGAAATTTTCAACATTCTGGACAGCATATGTAGAGTAAATCTTGTCACCTTCCTCCCCATGCAAAAAAAAAAACTCACAAAGCCAGGGTGCCCAGTGCTGGGGAAGGACTCAACAGATTAAAATCTCAGATTGGCTTGGAAATTTTTTGAGGAGCTCAGGTCTGTATATATACCAGAAACAGAAAATTATCATTTAAAGGGAAAGAATATCCATCAATATATTTCTGGGTGGAAAAACTTTCTTGCTGTGGATGACGCAACCCTGCTCAGCTCATACACAGCTTAATCAATGTGACACTTCTAGAATTTCTACACGACGTTTCAGGACCAAGAAAAAGATATTTTTTCCAAGCACGCCCTTACGAGGTTTTAATGGTGATACAGATAAACTTTATGATGAACTTGCAGTGCTGATAAGCAGCGTACCCACAAAGCTGCCCCCAAAAGTCACCTTGGCACTTGTGGTTCACACACTGAGCAGCTGAATTGGCACAAGGTGCTCCAGGCATCTCCAGCAACCCTGGCAGCTGTTGTGGCAATGAGTAATTAAAACATATCCACCTTCATTCTAAGACGTAGCAGGCTCATTTAAGTTGTTTAGTTACTTCATCTGTTGAAAATGACGTTGATGAAAATCTTGATTATCTAAAAGTGATTGATGGATTCCACGCAAAGAAAATTTGCAAGTGGCACTATTTATAATTAATCAAACGGATTGCAAAAGATTCTATTTAATTTATATAAGAAGTTCAAGATAATTACTCTTGTCATATGATATGCACATAGTTTGAAATATGAAACGCAGTTTTCCAGGATGTTGTTCTTAAATGTATATGCATATTGATGCTAATTATGAAATTCAAAATTATTTCTATATTAGGATTTGTAGCATTTGTTGGAAAGTTTATCCTTTTTATTTGCAAGAGACAATGTTTTAGCAGCTACTTTTAAGTGTATACATTTTACTTCCCTACTCATTTCAAAGAACACACTAGTGAAACCTGCTGGATAAATTATTTTACTAAAACAAAACAACAAAGGACAAGATGGAGGCAAAGAAATACCAAAATCAGTAGCAGGAAGAACATGACATAACTGAAAAATGCTGGAAATTCAAGGGTGATTTTCTGAATTAAGTTCAAATGTTGAAAAATAATATTGCATCCTTCCTGTAGGTTTGCGTTCTGTTTGTTTACACATGCACACAAATATCATATACAACCTTTCTCTGTATTAATAGTACTAGATTTATATTATACTGTAGGTTTCACAATGACTCTTCACTCAGTTATAACCAAGGATATGCTGCTTGCCAGTGAAACAGAATAATCTGCCTTTTTAACGTGTGCAATACAGGGTTTACATCCTTACCACATCATATGAGACTCCAGTATTGGATGTTTCCAGGTGCTCTTCAATTAAACCATAGTAGAAATTTTTGGCAAATTTAATCAAAAGCAAGCCCAAGATTCTGCTGGTATAGTTGTCTATGCCACAAAAATTTAAGTTTCATCTGTATGCAGACGAAAAAAGTGGAAACACAAGAAAGTGATGATTAATCACTGCAGTTCAGAGGTGCAGCAGGCTTGCTGCACAACCTTGAAGGTGCACTTGGTACAGGGCTAGGGCTAGCTCACCACAACACTCAAATAATTCACTGCACTGAACCAGCAAAGACTTGCAACCACCCTGCTTGCACTTTTGGAAAATGATCTGGTTTGCTTCTCCCCCTTAGCAGATCTTGTACACACAGTCCTCCTCAAGGTGAAGATTTGTACCTGCATCTCCTCTGCCTGGGAAGTGTTCTTCAGCACAGTGCATGGCAGGTGGGCATTCCCCAGGCTTTTCTCTACAGATAAAGCCAGGCTGCATTCCTTATTTCGTAATGCCTTGGTCTGTTTATGCCTTTCATGACCAAGGATGTGGTCTGTGGTGGGTGCCAGAGTGTGGCAGAGCCCTGGAAGCCCCACACACAAATGAAGAAGGGGCAGTTTATGAAAGTTCCTGCCTCAGGGGTAGCATGTACCCACACACATTCCACGTGCCTGCTGAATTCAACCTCAGCTGGCAGCTGTAACCACTTTAAAGTGCTTGCCATCAGGGTGCCAAGCATGACAGGGAGCAGAGGTCCCAGTGGGGCCCACGGCTGTTTGCCAGCAGGCAAGCTCTGGTTGATGCTATTTTCTCTGCTGCTGTTGCCATAGGAGACTCTCGGTTGAGGAGGAGCTGCTGACTTCCCCCCTTCCACCCTCCTGTCTGCTACAGCACATTCCCTGCCTCTGCATATCTTGCCTCACATAAAAAGGCACCTGTCTCCAAACCTCAGCATTCAGCCTCCGTCTCTCCCATGAGAAAATTTAAGGTATAAACCTCAATTTTCCTATACTGGAGGAAGCCCCAGGCCAGATCCTATTGTTGAGCAGGACAGTTTGAGCAGGACATCAGCATGTGAGAGAAAGGCCACTGGGTTGTTCTTGGGGGTTGGCATGATGCTGCTGGAGAAGAGTGACACAAAGTAAAAATCAAAAGAGAAGCTGGAGACTGTGGACTTGCGACTTTCTCCTCCTGATCCAGGCCTCAGATTTGAAGACCTACTGGAGACCAACACAGTGACTTTACACATGCCAAGCTACAGCTGACTGAGGTTTCAACTCTGTGCTCTTTTGAACATCGCCACTGTCATTTTCCATATCTTGAGAAAATGGGACATGATACTCAGAACTCCTGTTGTCCCTAAGGAGTCTCAGATGGAGATGAATTCTTCTGACTCTTGTTTCAGACCCTCTTTGGCTAGGAGAGAGGCAGACATCCTCCTAGCACCAGGCCCTTCTCGATGGCAAAACCAGAAAGGTGTTTTATAGCATTGACATTAGTATGTCCAGCAGAACCTAGAGCACAGACTGAGGCTTGCTAAGACATTGCCAGAGCACCATGTCAGAGCAAGCATGGCCATATCCATAGGAATGAACAGCAGGGTTCCTAGAGCCCTGCCAACTTTCATATCATGAGCAGATGTTTATGAAAAGTGCTGGCTGTCAGGATAAATACTTTTCTGAGACCACTCACCACATTTACAGCTGATTCTGATGCCAGAAGCCCAATGCCAGGGACTATACTTGCACACGGTTCAATTCAGTATTATAAATGTAACCAGAGTGTAATGATATAGAATGGATGCTGGACAGACATTAAAAGGAAAACAAGAAAATCTGAGAACTTCCACTAGGCTTGAGCAGACATCTCTGGTTGTTTTCTCTCAGGATAACTGTAACTTGCTGCTATGGCTATGTTTTACTGCCAGGGTTCCTACACACACACAGACAAAATGTTTTAAAAGTTGTGTGGAATGTTTCGGTCAAGCTAAATGACCAAGTCACAGGGATGAATCCAACAAAGACAAATATCTGTATTTCAGATTCTTCCTTAGGCAGTTGTTTTTAATATCAAATATTCTCTTTTGAACAACTTTCTAGGATTAAGGTGTGTTGAACTCACCAAGTTGCTGTCACCACTCCTTTCTAACGTGGATCACACAGGGAAACAAAACAATTGAAACTGAGAGATGTGGTAGGACACTGGGCCTGGAGAGGAAGTTTTATATTGTAACTATTTTGGAATATGGCATTTATATTTTAACATGAACATTACAAGTGAGTTTGAGATGCAGAAGAAAAATTTTCTGACTTCATAAAATGTGTTGGTTAAAACTCTAGGTGTGTTGATGACTGCATTGTGCTATACAGAACACTTGACTTGCATCAAAAATAACAGCTGTCACAAATTTTATACAATAGAAAAAGGCACTTCTGCCATTTGTAACTAAAGTAACTCTGCTTCTTTGTGTGTTTCTGATGCTGAAGATTTCAGGCAAAGTGGTGAAAGTGAAATTAGCAGGAGACATGCAAAAGTTTCAAATTTCTGAGCTTTAATTAATGAAAGCTCATAAGGTAGTTATGAGATATATTAACTGGGCATAATTGAGAGCATTGAACAAATATAGGTGAAAACTATGTGCGGTGAGATTTTAAAACTAATTTTATCTTTGCTTTCAAAGTTGAAAGTGAAGGAAGATTTATAGCTACTCCTATAAAACACAGAGACCTGTTGTGTAGATATAAAATACTGAATTTAGAAATGTGTATAACACTATTGTATTGTTTTACAGAGGAAAGCACTGAAACTAATATTTGAAAGAACCTTTACTTACTTTTAACAAGATTACCATTTTTATAGCCTATAAAAATTATTTCCATAATTGAAATAAAGACAGAACCTCTCACATTTAAGAATCAAATAGCTGCCGGCAACATGATAGAGCTTTTGTATATGTAGGAGAGGAGAAGGAATAATTTAAAAGAAATTATTAGCAAAAGTCTCCCAGATAGGTGTGATGGCCTTATAATTGCATTTATATATTTACATACTGTGTTATCAGTACCACATAGAGCTCTAGAACTAAAATATGCATGGAAAGAGAAAAGATTATAAGCCTTCAGTTTGGCACCAGAGTGAAATTCATTAGATTTGGTCTTGAAGTCCATTAAATTTGATCAGTGAGGATAATTCACTGGGATATATAGATATTTCATATCTGTCTTTGTGTTCAAGACCTGCACAGGGGAAACAAGTTTGTTGTACCTCGAACCTCTATGATGATCCTGTGGGACTAGCAGTGTGTTTGGCACTGCAGTTGTGCGCAGTAGGGGTCCTTGCAATCAGGAACACCTCCTGTGCACATGAAGAGTACACATGCAGTGTGTACAGCAGGGACACGGGAAGGAAACCACGACAGCAGAGGCAAACCTGGTTCTGAGATGACTCAGAGGTGATTTCTGATCCTCTAGCACACGCTGTCCTGGAAACCCCAGGAGAAACCCAAGCTGCAGCTCACAAGTAGGATGAGTCTTCTGGCCACAGGCTTGCTCCGTATCATCCTCTTCCAGTAGGACCTTTATCTATAGATTAAAAATACATCACCAACAGCATGAAAACTTCCTATTCCTGCTCACAAGTGGCTATTACACTCTGTCCCAGCGACCACCCTGTTTGACGTATGAACACTCACTACATGACCAAACCCCTGATTTTCTTTTCCCATCCACAGGAACATATGGCAGAAATGATCGCTTGTGGTTTAACTCATGTTTCTGTCATATACTGGGGAGGCACATGATATTTATCCCTCAAATTTATCCCCTTAGCAAAAAACATGGTCTGTGCCAGGTGCAAAGCTTGGCTACTGCCAGCCTGTGCAGCTCTGCTACATGCAGGTAAATTCTGCATCCATTAAACAAGTTGAACCAGCATAAACTCTTGGATGCGAAACTGGCCCATGAAACAAGACACAACATTTGAAATGTTTCTGAATGTCACACCAGTACTCACCATTTCTAACCAGTAATCATCTAAGGACTGGGGTTTATTTTTGAAATCTTTGGTTGGCTAAATGTTGTGATGACTTAAGACATTGTATCAAGACCTGTTTTCTGGCACTAATAATTTTATTAACTTAGAACAGATATACAACAAATTGTTTAGAAATATGTAGTCTTTTTTACTTGCATGAATTGGATCAGAGCCTGAAAGAGTCAATAAAGAGAAGAATTCAGTGTAATTTTTTTCCTGCAGAAGCTTGAATAAATGCAACTTGAAAAGTTTCATCTCCTTTGGCACGTTCTTTAGACTCAGAACATTTCAACAAAATTTTGTTAAGATTTAGCCTTCCCAATGTCATCTGTTCAACTTCCTCTGCCTTGTGCACTCTTTTTCTTTATAAGCTACTCATTATCCTACTTTTTCTTCTAAATGACCACAGAGTGCCAATTACTGGGGAATTTAAATGCAAAACCAATACAAACTTACAGAAGCCAAACTGTGCTCCAATTGCTTGATTATTTTATTCATTATGTCCATAAAAACATACCTCAACTAGTCTCTGGCAAAGTTTTTAGTGGCTCTTTTACTGTGCTAATTTCCGCTCCTATCTTAGCAAGGAACTGTACTTCACATGCTACGAAATTCTTTACCCGATAGGGCTGTGCAGATACTAGCCTGTCCCACAATTGGAGTGTAAAAGCTTATTCTGCTTGGACTACATCACAGTTCAAGTATTCACATAATTTTCCATCATATTTTCAGGCCTGGTATTCTCTAATCCCCTAAATCTTTCCTCAAGCAAATTTTGGTGTTCACCTTCATGTATCAAGATGATGCAATTGTTTGATCCCCCTATATTTTCTGTCCTGCTGGGAATCATTACCATGAGTTTAGTCAAGCTTTTCACATATAATTTTCACATATTCAGATTGTCTCTGCAAATGAAGTTCTCCCCGTCAAAACAGGATTATGCAACAAGATTTTACTAGCTGAAGATCCCTAAAATATAGAGAGGTCTGAGTTCAGTTGAGCCATCTTAACAATTCTGGAGGTTCTTAAACTGGGTCTCTGGAGATCTTTAGGTCTGGTGAAATAGAAACCAATGCTGTATCTTTACCAGCTAACTTTGATTAAAAACACTTATGTGGACTGCAATCCATCTTTGTTACCTGATATCATGGGTTTTGCTCTTCGATATACAGGAAGATATTTTTCTTCATTTTCTTACACTTTCTAGATCCCATTGCAAAGATCAGTCTTCTCTATCTCTCTTTGAGTAGAAGGCTAACCTGTATACATAATTAGTGGAAAACTGTACTTGAATCTGGTGCATTTAATACTGGCAGAGAGCAAACTACTAGTCTGTTTTCAGGTGGCTTAGGTATGATGCAAATCAGAGTTACCAGTTCCTTGAGCTGTTGGAAAACACTCGTTATGTCTCACTAAACTCTTGTGTTCATGGCTTTGCACATGCTACAGCTACAAAGGATGTTCCCAAAGTTACACTCTAATATTCTATAAATCGGTATGTAAGGTGTTGAATGTGTTTCATACACTCCAAAGACAAATCAATATACAGACAAGGAAAAACAAAAAATGAATACATGAAAATATTTACACTCAAATTACCAAACTCAAAACTTTAACAAGTGTTGTAATTAAAAATAAATAAAAGTATCATGTGTACATCCACAATTATTAACCATGCTGTTATTCACATAATTTTGAAATTCTAGTGTAGGGTAAAATAAAAAATTCCCTGATTTTTCTTGCTCTAGGGAAGCAAGTCCGAGAGGTAATAGCCATATTACTTGGAAGGATTAATGTCTGTATTTCTAAAGACATCTTAATCACTAAATTATCCCAGTTCCTTTTCATCTGTTCATTTATATTTCACACAAACATTCATGAACCTCCCTTGTGGTACAAACTCTGCAAAAGTTTAGGTACTAATAACTTCGTTTAGGGCTACCATTTATGTTGTTTGCAAGGCAAATTAGGGAAGTGTACCTACCACTGACAGAGTTGGGTCATTCTTGGAAAGCAAGCTGTTAAATCCATTGTGTCAGTCACCACGTATGAGCTAAACTAATTATTCCTCAAACTTCCACAACTGGAACTTGTGGTAGTCTTGGGCTGCCACTCGGAAGAGAACTGCCTGGTTTCGGAGTCACCTGGTCTCTCATCCTGAGAGCACACAAGCTGGAGTGTCACAGTAAGTCCTTACAGAAAATTGTTCATTTATTTATTTTATGCTCTTTCTTTGTTTACCAAAACAGTTCTACTGCACAGAATTACCCCACCAGCAGCTGTCTGGCAAAGATCTGCACTTGCAGCAGCACAAATCACATTCTTCAGTTTTGCACTTTCTAAACCATAACACCTATTTTTTATTTCAAGAAATTAAATTGCCCGCCATTTCACATACTTGCTTTCTGTTTTCTGGAAAAATATAAGAAATTAGAAAGCTGTTCCACTGCTATCAGATCCATGGTCAACATATGACTGATGCAGAAAAAGCCAATACAAACATACAGAGCTTTCAAGTTAGAGTGGCTGCCACACTGCCAGGCTAACAAGAGTTCTGCAGAAGAGCTGGGAAGGTCAGATGTTCTCTCATCATCAGCAGTCCTAGAGTGAATCCAGGCAGAGAGGCAGGAGGAACACCAGGACATGTGCAGGAAATCTAGCATGCAGAGGGCATAGATTGAATGCACTCTAGCACCAGTATGCATGTGGACTATAGAGCCACAGAGGAGACCACAAAAGATTATAAATTAAGGTGATCAAGGTCTCCACTGTGTTTACAAGCAGGTAGTCATCAGGGCTATATATGCATTGGCTTCTGAGCATGTAGGGCACATAAAAACACTGACTGGCAGGGAAAATGCATCTCTAGTTTCATCTCAAGGGTTACAAGTCTCAGCAGGGTGTACAACTGTTTTCCATTACTTTGTAAAAGAATGTTAGTAATTTGGAACTAGGTCACTCTGGACATTAACAGCTTATGACAAAGAGCAGACCTGAAATCAAGTGGTATGCACAAAATGGAGTGAAACAGTTTAAAAGTTACTCAGAAAAATTATACAGTTATTCATCATGAATCCATTGTGGTTTATCCATTGCATATTTTCATTATGCTTTTTATATACATTATACAAAACTTGAATCATTTTGATTCAGGGAAAAACCTCGTAAACTCCTAACCCCTTCTCTCTGGATGCCTTTTATAATGACCATGAATACTGCTGGTCTGCATAACCTAAGTATGTCATCATTAAATTCATTAAAATTTGATAGAACTATACTCCCTAACCTAAAGGATATTATTTTTTATTTTTCGGCATTTTGAAATACCAACCCCCTTTACATTAACTATTTTGTGATATCCAAAGCATACATATAATTCATTCCTACAGAGCAGTTAAAGAACAGGCTGTGTCAGCCTTTTAACATTTGGTACACGAGCATTACCTCATTCTAGTGTTTCTCTTCAAGACTTTTTTGGGGAGGGTTTCTTGTAATATATAAAAAAGTGGTTGTTCATGAAGAAAGTGGTCTGGATAAAAAAGTTAGCAGTTTGTGAAGGAAATTCCAAAAATATAGCCTAATCTTTGGATCTTTAACTTCCACATGGCAGTTGGGTTAAATATCTCATCTTTCATAGTTCTTTCCAGTTTTGTACGTCTATGAAGGTTTCAGAAGTTGTTTTCCTACTTCACGCAGGAAAATAAAGTTTATTCAATGGCACCCCCCCACTTCCAAGCAGACCAATACAGAGCTTGTACTAGTTCCAAAGTTAGGGTTTTCCAGTAAAAAATGTGGAAGTGATTTATGTTTGCCATATAAACACATTGTTTCCAATCTGAATACAAAATCTCTCTTGCCATCCAGTTGATCTAATCCAAGCTGTTAGGACATAGCACAGTCTCAGCACTGAAAACTGCTGCAGCTCTGTGGAAACGTTGCCTCATTCCTACTACTGCAGAATGAACATCCTTCAACTTGGGAAGATTTAACTGTGAGGAAGAACATCTATTCTAGTGCCTCTAAGAGCTTGTTTTCCCTACTTTTTTCTTAGTATTATTTTCATTAAATAAAAGTTACTTTTCCTTTGGGGCTTTGCAAGTCATGCTATGGTGAGCAGTACCAGAAAGCTCAAGAAAAGCAACAAAAAAGTCACTGAAATTAGATTTTCTTAAGATGTGGTAGATACACATGACAGCACATAGTGTGCCTCGGCAAGGTTTCAAAAATAAATTGGATGCACGGAAAATTTATAGCTCTGTAACAACATGCATATGTGAAACGAGTGCAGTTTAGAGACATCAACATTTGATTTGTGAACATTCTCAAGCCTTTACCTCCACAAAGAAATTCCCACCAGCTGCGATGCCTTTAAGAGTTAATACATGAAAACAGCCCTATTGTACTCTGGACCAATTGTGGTTTTACGTGTATAAATAAACTTTGCCTTTATCTTCTGTGACTTCTGGGGGGCTGCTGAGATGCAAATGTTCATCTTTAAAACGATAACTTTGTTCTGCACCAGTGTGATGACAGACCTGCACTGATAGTGTATGAGCATGGGCAGTCACCACTATTTGGCTTTCAAGACCCTCTTTTGGTCACCAGGACAGCCACTAAAAGCTTCCTCTTTTAGTCTCTGTTGTCTCACAATTTGCAAGTAACAAGAATGAAGGCACATTACTAATTAGGTGCCAAGACTAATTTTCTCACACGTTAAAAGGATAAGGCTGACTTTCCCTAGGGTAAAGGAAACAGGAGAAATGGGGAGGGAAATGGTGACGCTTCCTCCCACCCTTGCGTTCCCCAGCTCCCTCCCCATTTCCCTCTCAGCATGCCTGTAGCTCAGCTCTCTTTGTCAACCCCTGTCTGACAAAATGTCAACCCCTGTCTGACAAAACGGGGTGAAGGATGGCCTGGGTAAAGGATGGGGGAGGCCGTTACGGCCGTTGGGTGGCGGTTGGGCGGCCACAGAGCGTCCCCAGGTGAGCAGCTGCTCCAGCACAGGTGTAAGTGGGCTGGGGGGGCCTGTCTGCTCCTGAGTGGACCCCCACCTCAGGGCTGAGTGGCACCCAAGCCACTGTGCTGTGGTGTGCTTACTGCGGAGGGCGAGTGTCAAACCACAGGATGCACAAGTGTCTGGGAGCTCTTCCTGGTTACGGCACCTGGTGCAGAGCACTGTCAGCCCTGAACTGGCCTGTGTGTCTGTGCATTTCTTCACTTACACGTTTCTGTGTGTGTGTGTGTGTGTGCATGGGCAGATGATCCATCAGAGTGTCACCTAGGAACTCACAAGGATCCACTGTCACACACAAGAGCTTATGCTCAGGGTGTTATGTGTCTGTATGCAGGTACCTACACACAGCAGCATGTCAAAATCTCACAAGCTCTTGGGTATCTTCATGTGTATGTGTGATGAGGGTTTGTGCTAACATGTTGAATGGCTGTCTGCAAAGACTGTGCATATTTGAATATCAGTATGACGGTGTATCTGAGTGTGCACCCAGGTCTATTTTTATATCTGACTAGTTCAAGGAAGCAGTTTTGGTCGTAAAGAGTGTAGTAAGAGATGCAGAGTTTGCACATCCATGATGAAGCGTGGATAGAAAAATGCCTTTTGTCAATGTTAGAGAAGCCTGTTGCCCATATCATAGATAAAGGAGAAAATGTGCTTGTCTGTTCAGGTTTAATCAGTATAGTACTGACTGCATTACTGAGAGAATGTTATGTGAAAATTTTATTTAAAAGTATAGATGTCACGTGTAGCTTCACGTCTGTCACATACAGCTACTATGCCAGACTAATGTGCACATTCGTATATTTTCATACAGCAGCACGTGTCTGTTCTGCAGTGCTTTGCTGTGCTTTGCCATCTGAGTGTGTATGACTGCATATTTTTAGCTGGGGAGCATGTGTAGAATGATTGGGATGTATAGACCACTGTCATGTATTGGTTTATGTTTTGTAGAACTGGTCTTGCAAAGAATTGGTTGTCATTGCTCAGTAGGTAACAATGAAAGATAGGTTATTTTGATGAAGATTTCCCACTAATATGACATATTTCCATCTGCCAGTTGCCTCTAGTGTCAGTAGTCAGCATCATCTCCTTAGAGTCTTTAAAGGACAGGAATTAAAGCCACGTTTTGTACCTCTACCTGGTTTAAAAGATTTGAAGAAAGCCTGCATTTAAAATTTTAATCCTTAACAACACTTTTAGATTAAATGTGAAACAAGCATGAGAGTAAGAGCTCTCGCATTGGCTTCTATGCCTCAGCCTGTGATCTGAAGGGAGCAGCTTTGCTGAGTGTATCAGGATAGTTCAAACCCTGGACATATTTGCTAGTTGACTTGTCAAATAGCAGTGCCAGAGGAGGTCATATTCACGGGGGCACTTTCATTTTCCCCAAGGCAAAGACCACCATCTTAACCAAGAACTCTAGAAACTCAAGCTGCTCATGCTGAAGTCAAACTTCATCCACATATGTATCTTAACTGAGACTGTTGTTCTGTCCAGTTCACAGTTAATTATCTATCATAAATATATGAAGGGCATTATTTATTAATGACAGAATGATTAATGTATCAGGATTCAGTTTGGGAGTTTAGTTAAGGGGCACAAGTATGTCATTGCTTTTTATGCACCCCAGCAGACAGGAAGACTGACTTGATGTTATTAGAGTTGAAGCTCTTTAATCAATATTTTTCTGAAATACCCCGGTGTTACAGCAGCTGTCATCCCATCAAAGTCCCTGTGGCTATTCTGAGCAGAGTGATTATAAGCTTGAAAGATTGTTGAGGTCACAAGTTTTGAACACCCTAACAGATTAAGGTACTAAATTTTCTTCTGTTTCTTGTGCCATGTAGGTTTTGCAAACAAGTTGTATATTTCTCCACAGAATTCTGAAGTGGAGTATTAACTACCATCATTGTAGGGGCTTCAGTTGAGTTAATTGCTAAGGGAATCAGAAGGCAATGATACTTTGAGAACCGTAACAATCAGTTCTGTATGTCACATGGTCTTTTAAAAAGCCTTCAAACTGCTTTGGATTTTAATATTTTTCCTATAATCACAGGGAAATGGCAGGCAAGAAGAAAGAAATCCAGCTCCAGGTATAAATCCTAATTATTTGAACAACTTTAGAGAGAAATAGAGGTTTTTTCTGCCTTTTTAGAATGTTAAAATGTTAATTTATTTTGTTTCAGACCATAATAACCAATCAAAACCAGTGGGATGAAATGCTGCTGACGAAGGGTATAGTAGGTATTAACAGCTGATATTTTCTTTTTAATCTCTCATATGTACAGGTTTTCATATTTATATATTATCTTTAATAGATACTCTAGAAGACTAGTGCTATATCTTTTAAAGAAAGGCTATATTAATATATATTTATAAATGTATATCATAGAGTCATTGAATCATAGAATTGTTTCAGTTGGAAAAGACTTTTAAGATCTTATATTAAAATTATGAACATAAATTATCTTCAATGATAAATACGTGTCAAAATCATATTTATCTAAATTTTCTTTTTATATACTGTTACACACTAATGTTTAGAAAATACCTTTCCAATATGGTATTCTCCATGGTAGGGAGTTGGACATTTCTGTGTGTAAAATCTTGCACAAAATAAATTAATGCTGCAGCATTCTAGAGATTGCATGTTCTATGACATGCATTATTCCCAGTTTTCGGTGCACTTAATCCAATAACTATGTCTCATATGTCTCCTAGGAACTGTATTTCAGTAAAAGGAACAAATCTGTAAAGGGATCATATCTACAGAGGGATAGTAATGGGCAAAGGCTCAGGGAGGTAAAAATCCTGTAGAATAAAGGATAGATAAGAATGATAAGGATAGATAAGAAAATAGATAAAGGATAGATAAGAAAAGATAGATAAGAATGAAAACCAACAGTGGGAAAAGAAGAAGAGAAAATAAAAGGAAAAGGAATATGAAAGAAAAGTTGCTATTTGGATTAATCACCTCAAATAGTATTCTGAAGTAGGTTTCCAAAGTCAAAAGTAATTGAAATAAAACAGTATGTGTCTGTTAATGTATCCACTGAATCCACTGATATATTCATGATACATTCATTGACTAGAAGAGGACTGAAAGATCCATGTGAATGCCTTTCCAGTGCTGCTTAAACCCAAACATAAATGTCTTATTTTTTAAGTTCCACAAGTCATCTGTTTGTAATTCCAAACTATCACATTTTAGTAATAGATGTGTATCAAGCTTGGTGTGGTCCTTGCAAAGCTGTACTGAATTTATTCAGAAAACTGAGGAACGACTTTAGTGAAGACAATGTGCTACATTTTGCCGTGGTAAGGACAAAAATCCTGTGTGGGACTTTATTTACATTTTGATTTAAATATATCTTCTGATCTGCATATGCAGAGCTTGCATTTTACTGGCCTTATACCGAGTTGCCATAATTTTAGCCTGGTTGCTTTCCCTGCATATGACCTCAGAAGCCTTTGTTTAGAAGTAGATTAGAATACCTATCACACATAAATATGTTAGAAGCTGTCATAAAAAAGAGCCGATATCCCACAACTTTTATTTTCCTTGATGAGATTGCAGAAATATTCAAAAGCCAGACTATATGACTTTCAGTTTTAAATCTCTGCATTAGGGACCATTGCATTTAAAATTCTTACATCCCTGAAAACCTGTTGCATCTTTTTTGCAAATGTTACCTTGTATTTCATTTTTAAGAGAACAAAAAGGGGGAAATTACTAAAATTATCACGATACTGTAGTAGTAAAAATATTTGTTTGCACTAGAAGTATATATATATATTATATATATATATATGAGTGTATTATATCTCATATTTAAAGTACATAAGTTTGTTTCACAGACTCAGTTTCTCCAAGATGTTGACCAAGTTCATCCTTTTTCATGTTAGTGAAAACTTTAAAGTCCATGGTGAAAGGACTTTTCAGAATAAACATGAAATTTTTATACATGAAAAAGGCAGGGAGTTATGTTCCGAGGCTACCTCACATGCTTTCATGCAGTTGACCACATTTCACAAAAAACTTAATACACTGAATAATCTCTTCCATCAAGACTACATGGTCTACTTCCTCATTTATATATGTTATTATAACCTACATGAGAAAATAGTATCAAGCGAAGATATTTTTCCATGATTAATTGCTGTAATACAAAGGGAGGACAATCCCATGTTATCGAAATAGTTCTTTCTTCATAACTATAAGGACTGTTAGTTGTATTTAGGACTGCGGTTTGAGTTTGTAACACCAAAGTATATAAGGTTGGGGATTTCCAGCGGGTAAAAAGGTTTCCTTATATATATGCATATGCATACACACTTATGTAAGAAAATAACCTTTTTTGTCTAACTTCAGGCAGAGGCTGACAGCATTGAAAGCCTGAAAGCATTTAGGAAGAGCTGTGAACCTGTGTTTCTTTTCAGTGTTGTAAGTACATCACATCAGTTTCTTTTAATGTGCTGCCCACACTTTTCAGTAGATTTTAAAATAGGTAATGTGCTGCCTAACTTTCCAATAGATTTTAAAATAGATATGAAGCTGTATAAATCCTATCTTTACATTTTACATGATGCATGATGGTACTATCAAAAGTTGTTTGCTTGAGCTGTTTCCATGCCTGAATCTGCTGGCTCTCGAGCACATTTTTGGTTGTGGCTCTTGCACATACAGCCACAGAAGAATTGTGGTAGTCACTGTTTTGGTAGTTAGTGAGAAATCCAGGTAAGTTTTCCAGGTTCGCCTTACATAAAGTGCCTACACGTGATTACACTGAAACAATTATTTTATGCACACTTTTCATCATGGAAAAAGAGTTTACATTTCCTGGCATTGTAAGATTTTTAAGATAACAAATAAAATTGTGTTTTCACACTTGAGGAACTGTAGCAATTAATCAGATATTTATTATCTCTCACTGATGGACACAGCAAGCTGGTTCTCCTAGGACACCATTGTAGAGCACTGCTCACTTAAGAAGAGGTAGGGGTTATTTTAACTTTATGGTGCCAGTATTTGAATTTCCATAAGCAGGGACCAAGAATAATGATACTTTCAGGACACTTTTAGGTTTGAAGCTGAATGCTGCCTAGAGATGTTAGCAGTATTTTTGGTCTCCATTAGCTTCACTACTGTGCACCTGAATGTGGTAAAGAATGAACAGAAAAGTCACAAAAAAATACAGAAAACTCTATGTTATAGAAAGTAGGAACAAGTAAAATCCATATTTGCATTTGCTTCCAACTGCACTATTAGTGTTGAGCCTAGAAATAAATATGGAAAATTTGGTAAAGAAGGAAGCAAGGAATTAAATGCACAAAAGTTTCATTCTGAAACAATAGAGGCAGTAGTAGCTTTGGTATTCCCTTCAGTGGGCATAGGAAATGATCCTGTAGCTGGAAAAAATTAGCAAGATATTACATGTTTCAAAAATTCAGGCAAATGTGTAAATTAAGTGATGAAAACTCACTGAGAGTGTTATTTTCTCTTTTACAGTATGGCAAAATTCTTGCAATGGTGAGAGGTGTAAATGCTCCTCTTATAACTAAGACAGTGACAGAACTAGTGCAAGAAGAGAGAGAAATTGCAGCTGGAGAGAAGGAACGCACTGAGGTACTCACAAACCAGATACTTATGTATAAATGTGTATTTTTATTACATTTACACCATTTCTCTAGATGTCTGTGATAGTGTTTCGATAATGTTTAATTTTTCGTATTTTTGTCCTAACAGTAAAATGATATACACAATGCGCTTTTTTTTCAGAAATCAAGTAAAATTATCTGGGTTCTAAGACACTTTTAAAGATCATCTAGTCCAAACCCTCCTGCCACAGGCAGTCTCATCTCTCACTAGATCAGGTTACTCAAAGCCATGGGGATTGCTCTGTACCTAACGAACTCAGTTTGCTACAAAAAACAAAGGCCATTCAACAAGTTTATTCTATCACCTTTGCCTCCTGACTTCCAGGTGACATGAGGACGTAAGGACAGCTCAGTCTGACCTCAATACCCTGCACTGCCAAAGATCCCATAGCTGGAATTCACAGTAGTAGCAGAGTTAATCTTCCCTCGTTCCTTGTTCTCCTTAGAACTCCCAAATTTCCATTATGGTACTTTATAAAAACTTAACAAATTTACAGGTTACCCTCGTAATGTAAGAAATTGAGAGATGGACAAAATGCCACCAGCTTATCAATGTTTTAGCAGTCTTTTTTCTTTCAGGGCTAAGTATTTTTAATATATAACTTAGTAATTGCATCATATGAAACAAAGACATGGGAAATAGAGACATCTCATTGCTTGTTTTGTCAAAATGGAGATGAAAGATCTCCACTTACAGCAAAAACAGCTTTTTAACAAACTGAAACTCAGTTAAGGAAAATCAGACTGACCAAAGGTCCTTCTTAGAGTTGTTTGTTTACCAGGGTAGCAAATCCATTTTTGCATTAAGATAAGGGTGTTGTAAAGATGTGACAGCTGTGTTTGGTGACTCTACTTTTGCAGTGGTGATGTACTTTTACTCCATTTGCAATTACCCTAGGTAGAAGAACTCATTTTTCAAGAAGAAGGTTCATCAGAAGGGTCTGCTGAGGAGGCTGTAGAGGAGGGTAAATAGATTTGATTTATTTTAGAAATGTTAACAGAAAGAAAGAGAACAAATGTCTTTTGATTAATAATTGTCTATGTCTAGCACTAATAGATATTCCTTTGGCTGAGTTGATGAAAGGCTATGATTGAGCTTTCTTCTGTAAGGAATTAATGTATCGGACTGTCATCATCATTTTCACCCCCACACTCGGAACCTTCAGACTTTAGACAGAAATTATACGTGCCAGGGAATTTTCCTGTGTAAAGTTAAGGCCTGGAAGTCACTTCTACACAGTCTCTGTGTGAGCTGTGTACTTCTGTTGAGGCAGAATACTAAGATGGAGTCAACCTGAGAGGATTGGAAGAGTTAATCTGTGAAGCATCATGGCTTGCCTTCTATCTTAGATTATTTTAATTAACTCACCAGATTAGATCTAAGAACAGATTTATATAAGAGCATAACTCCACAGTAGCAGGATAAGCTTCCAAAAATATTGAAAAATAAGCACCATCCTGTTTATAAGTCCTGTCTGTGATTTATTTCAGGTCTGTCATTAGCTGAGACCTACATCTTTTCTATTTTTATTGTTGTCTGTGGCTACTGAATGTTCCTACTGCTTCATCTATGCAGAGAACGCCATTCTGCAACCCTGAGATGGAACAAACTCCTCCATCCTCTCCTTCTTCTTGATCTTGCTTTTTTTTCCCCTGTGAGAGGCATTAGATCACAGTCCTTGCATCCCTTTTCCTTCCTCTTCATGGTTTTTTTTTTTTTAATTGTATGGTTCAACTGACATATTCTTGACCTCAGCTTTAGCCTATATTTTTTCTCATAAACCCTGTGAGACCTAGTAGTACAGTATTATCATTTAGTAATTATCTACAGACTTCACACTAATCCCCAAAACCTAAACATGACAGAAAATCAGAAAACAGAGCTTTAGCTCAGGCACAGCTTCGGGTTAGGGGATCTCTGAGACACTGTAATACACTAACATTTGGCAGTAATATTTTCCTTAACACATGCAGTTGCTTGTAAGTGTTTCTAGTGTTGGTAACAAGTAGTAGTCTGCTATTTCCACTATCACTATCTTAAATTCATCTACAGTTTTTGGGATCTGATTGAGTTTCATTCAAATGCTTAACTGTAAACTTCAGGTCCAGTAAAGATGATTCCCTTTATTTTGATGAATATATTAATTACCACATTATTTTTTCCCTTTTTCAGAAATACTCACTTATTCTGTTGGAATTATAAAACCTGATGATGTCTTAGAGGGACGTGTAGAAGAAATCAAAAAAAAGGTAGAGAGAATTTTAAAATATTCATTCATTCTATTTATTTAAGAGGCATAATAGCAAAATGTAAGGTTAAGTAGATCTTAATTTATGCCCAGACTTAAGAACAGAATCTGATAAGGCTTCTCTGCTAAGGATGATAGCACAATAATTTTTACCTGAAATAAGATGACATTCAGATTTACACTATTGCTTTCATATTCTATGCCAGCAGAGTTTAGACATTGATTCATATTGTTTCTGTTACCAAAAAAATGCCTCATAACAATATATATCAAGATGAAATTATAAGAATTTTAAAAAGTGTTATGACAGAGACAGTGACATTTACAGGAAAGGGAATTTGTTTCTGCAATTACTCTACCTTAGCTGGAGAGGAAGGAAGCTCAGTAAAGGCAAAAAAAAAGGCAACGCTTGAAAACAATTTAGCTGGAGCAGCTGCTACTTGGCTCATGAGATGTGTTTTCCTACACTGGTTCCACAGTCAGCCTTGTCAGGGCAGTCTGAAAACACTCAGCAGCTCCACAGGGGCCTTTAAAGGGCAGAGTGCTGGTACACGGGTTAATATTGGTGTATCATCAGTACTGGGGCTGGATACTGCTTTTGCTGCTAAAATATCAGTATATGGTGCAAACCTCATACCAATGGACTTTGAACTTTGATGCAAGTCATGTAAGTGTGCATCACTCACTAATACTTGAATTTAGAGCAGTAACCTAGCTTAAAACAGAAAATCATAAAGCAGATTTCATTTTTTCTTTATCTGCTGTTTCTAAAGCCAAGTAGTTTAGCCTAATACAACAACTGTTGACAAGTGCACATTTATGTGACTACTATGTTTATAATATAATTCATAATATTTTGCAACATAAGTTGCATGTTAAACACTCACAATGATCAAAAGAAGTTTATTCAATGTGAAATAAAAGGGATTATTAACTACTGAATGAATGTACTATAATGCATTGAACTGCACTATATTTTTTCACAATCATTAACTTAAGGGTATTGTAATCCTGAATTTAGTGAAGTGCTTTGAAAGGCTGGAAGTTCAGTTTAGGCAAAGATAACAGTTATATTTTGAATATTTCAGAGAATTTTAAACTTAAGATAGCTTCCAAAATCAATCAGTCTTTAAATTTACAATAACATATGATTTTGTATGTATCCATTTTCAAATGCCCATGAGTAATAACTGAATAATTGCAGATTAGAGATGCAGGATTTGACATTAAAGCAGCAGAGGAGAGAATGCTTACTGAAGAGCAAATCAGAGAGTTTTACATCCGGAATAAAGAACAGGTAAAAAAACCCTAAAAACCTAAATGAAAGGAGCAGGTAAAACATGTAATTGTTACCAGATGTGCTTGCAAATCTCTGTATGGTAAATTTTAAGTATTTTGAAGAACTGAACTAATGTAGATTTAGTACATAAAAAAAGAGATATTCTCTCTCCCTTTTCTTTCCCTGACTCATATAAATATCACTAGGTAGCAATCTAATATTTCAACCAAATTAAACTGACCTCCAATTAAATGCTAAAAGATTTTGTTCTTCTTTCTGTTATCTAAACATACATGATCCTTAGACATGGTGCTAAATTTATAACACTATTTATCAAAATAACATTATACTGATTTTAAAACATGTTATGACAGGGCCAGTGACCTTTGTAGGAAAGAAAATTAGAGTGCTGCATAGATTATTTCTGCAATTACTTGACCTTGGCTATTAAGTGCTGAAATGTGGCACAAGCCCAAAATCCAGTGTCATCTATGTGACAGCGTGTATCTATTTGACATATATTTTTCCAGCCAGAAAATAATTGATATTACATAATATATTTTTTTATTTCTTTCCAGATTTTATCATGGGGTAGTTCTGAGAATAAACATGTGCACAGGCAGAAAGAGAAAGCATCTCAGTTCAAATTTATCTTTTGTGCCTTGTCCTATATTAGAGGACAAATATAGCTAAAGACAGATATAAAGTTCAAGGAAAGAATTAAATTAGGCTGTCCACCATTAAATAGCAGTGGTCTAGCAAACTAGCACCTGGATATGGTCATATTTTCCAGCAGTGTGATAGCTAAAATTAACTCTTCAGAAAGATCTGAGTTAAAAAATGAAGTTGCTTAGCAAAGATTTATACCTTCTGCTGTATGTGTAAGATAGACAGAAGCTGGAATTATATGCGGACAAATAGTTTGCTTGATATTTTTTGAGGGACCAATGGAAGAATTAGCCTAATCTAAAGGAGAAGGTGGGAAGGTGTTCCTGTGGCATTCCAAATGAGTAAGAGTGAGATGAGATGGTTTCTACTAAAGTCAGAGAGGAAAAAGAAAACTGATAGTAATCACTAGATGGCTGCACTATGGTTTAGAAAGGAAGTAACAGGGAGATCTTGTAAGAAACTGTGAAGAGCTTGGTTTTAGCAAAGCTGCGATTGTAGGTTAGACAGAGGCAGTCTTGAAACAGAGGTAAAAGTAACTCATCTTCATGTGAACAGCAGCCAAATTTGAGACTAGTTAAGTGTAGAGGTAGACATGAGAAGAACGAAGACAAAAAAAGCATACAATGTTTGCTATATCACAGAACCATAGAATCACAGAATTACAGAGTGGCTTGGGTTGGAAGGGATCTTAAAGATCATCTGGTTCCAAGGGCAGGGACAGCTTCCACTAGAACACTAGAACAGGTTGCTCAGAGCCCCATCCAGCCTGGCCTTGAACAGGGCTCCAAGGATGAGGCATCCACAGCTTCTCTGGGCAATCTATTTTAGTGCCTCACCACCTTCACAGTAAAGAATTTCTTCCTAATATCTGATCTAAACCTACTCTCTTTCAATGTAAAGCCATTCGCCCTCGTCCTATCGCTACATGCTCTTGTAAATAGTCCTTCTCCATCTTTCTTGTAGGCTCCCTTCAAGTATACTGGAAAGCTGCAATTATGTGACCCCAGAGCAGGGTGAACAATCCCAATTCTCTCAGCGTTTCCTCATAGGAAGGGTGCTCCATCCCTCTAATTGCCTTGGTGGCCTCCTCCGGACTTGGTCCAATGGGTCATTTTCTTCACTTTTGTCATTTGCATTTTAACCTGGAAGAACATCTAGTACTTGTTTAAAATAGTCATATGATTTTCTTTATCTCAATTAACTTTTTTTTAGACGTTTGTTAATGTTGTCTCAAATGATTGATAAAAGACTTCCTTAACAATCTAACAGGGTTCTGAGGAATATATGTGAATGCCAGTTTGGAACAGGAGTGTATGAGTTCTTTAAAAGCATAATTATATCATTTCTGAAGACAAAGTCAGAGTTCCTGCAATTCATACACGGGGAAATTATGTTTTTTAGCCTGACTTCGAAGAATTTGTTCAATTCATGATGAGTGGACCATGCCATGTTTTGATAATCACTAAAAAAGAAGCAACTGATGCTATTCCTCAGTGGAAAGAACTACACGAAACAAGTGAGTCTGGTGAGCCTGAGGAGCCACCCAAGTAAGTACCAGCAAAAATGTGTATCTGTGATTCAGTCACAGTGTTCAGAGCACACCATAAACCAAGGCATGTTCCTACAGACACAGATGTGCCCATGTGTGCAGGATCCAGGGAGCAGGCAGAGTTCGTCACCCAGTCCTTCACAGGACCGCCACTAGAGATGCAACCCCAGTTCTCAAGGGAATTCAGAAATTCCTTGCTTCCTAGTTAAAGATGACAAGTAAAGGTCATTGATCTCTTTGAACTCACCTTCAACGGCTTCTCAGAACGAGAACAGTGATACCCATCAAAGCTGATGTAGTCCTTGCAATTCTGGTTCACCCATACTAGGGGACTACCCGCACCGCTGATGGAAGGTTTTTTCCCATGTTTACCCCTATGTTTGTTGGGAAGCTGTAGATATGGCCTGGGGCAGACCAGGGCACACGTGAGGCGTGCTCTTCTCCCTGGAAACACTGTAAAAGCCAGAAGAGAAGGAGTAGGGTTTTGGGGTTTGTGTTCCCACCCTGCTTCAAGATACAAAAAAAATTGTAAGGATTAGCTGTTCACAAGCATGGTATCTTGAAATGTGTGTTTTTCTCCTATGCCAAGGGTTTGTAGTGAATTTTAAGGATGATAGCTGTATACACAGCCTCAGACAATAGAGTGGTCATAAAAATTCAAATATTGAATCAAGTTTTATATTTAGACAAGACATTTACTTAAAGCAACATGAGCTTAAATACTTTATCCAAAAAAGAATTTGTTATAATAATTGACATTTTTCTCGATGCCTGTTTCATCCCTTTCTGCATTAATTTAGTACAGCTGGGGAATACCGCATTTTCTACAAGTGGCCAAGAGGGACTTTATTTACATAGCTAAATAAACAGGCAAGAAACAATGAGAAGTGTCTCTGTTAGAGACAACTCTGTAGTGCTATCATTTTTATGATCATGCTGTACATGAATTAAGCACAAGCCTTCTATTGATCATTCATTATACACTGTACACTTCTCAGTAGTAATTCTGTCTCATGAAACAGATAAACTATTTTGGATAAGCTAGAGGAGAATTGTTAAAGTGGCCTGGCTGAGAATTCTCCTTCAGAGCACAAGATCAGGCACTTTTTGTGAAGATTAGTAATCCTCTTCTCAGAAATGTTACTTTACTCATTAATCGGAATTTAATAAAAACTTTGTTTTGCATTCTACTCTTATGCTTCACTAAATTTTAAGAAAGTACATTTTCAAAAAGTCAGCTTGTTAACATTAAGCAGTGACTTAAATACTGTATTACTTCATGTTTCATCAGGTTGCCAGGACTCAAGGAAACTGAGAGTCTGGTAAATTTATGTGATGTGCAAGACAGTGTTGAAGATGCCAGCAGACAACTTGCCTTCTTTTTCCCAAATTTTAATGTAAATAAGGCAGAACAACAAATTGAAAAGACTTTGGCCATAATTAGACCTAGTCTCTTAAAGGAAAGGCGAAGTAAGTGTTAATAACTGTATTTTCTATCAAGAGTGTATAAATACTCTCATATTCTGAATTTTGAATTATAAATTCTAACTCAGTTAATGAAATGTTTTTAGGTTATGCTGTCTCTCCTGCATTAGGCCAGCAGTAATCTTTGTCTGGAATAAAGTTATGAGGTTAATGTTTTTCATATATTGAGAACGCAAATGTCAATGATATTTTGTTCCTTTGGTTAATTTTTCAAAAAAGTCTGTAGATGGAATATCTCTAGAAGACCTCTCAGAGAAGCTAATATTTTCAAATGTAGTACAGGGGACTAGATTTCCCACCATAATAAAGTAGCTGATATTCTTGAATAGCAGGTCCAAGATAGATCAATGGCAAGGGGAAAAATATCCAATCCAAGACGTTCTATGATGCATAAGGCAGAGCTGCTCAAGAGCAGGTCAAAACGGACTGTGTTTTTACAGATTAAATCAAAAAGTTTATCCCATTACATGAACGTTCATCCAAACAAGTTTACTTTTCTTCTCAGTCATATATTTGCATTTCTTCCTGGATTTCAGAGAGTATTTTTATTTCTAACTTGAGAATCTCTGTACTTGAAATAACTTATACACAGAGCTGAAAGACTAAAATTTTGACCTTTCCTTGTGAATTTATTTTCCTTATGGTTGTCTAGCATGTTGCTTAGAGCAGCAGTTCTGCAGTTTACGTGTAGGTAATTACACATTAATTTTGTAGGTAATTTTGACTTGTGCCAAATACTGCTTACCTACCCATGTGGTCTTGTAAGACTTAGTTAAATAAACATTTCACCTATTCAAATTCCTTAGACCTTCTTTTCCTGGTAGTAACACGTATCATATTCTCAGTCAGGAATTCCTACTGAGGTTTCTGAAGCAAGAGAAAGCCTTAAGAAGATGAGGATCAGCTTTCTGAGTGTCCGGGCAAATAGTGCTGCCTCCTAGCAGTTGCTTTCTTTAAAGAACAGCAGTTTCCTGTTCTTTAGTTAGGAAATAAATTCACCCATAAAAATTTAACATTATCATTGAAAAGTCCATGTCATTTCTCTACAAGTGTGCAAATGAATGAATGGATGGCAATTTAGCATTATTTCAATATATTTAACAGATTCCATCATGCAAAGGATAAAGGATGATGGCTTCCAAATAGCAATGCAGAAAGAAATAATTCTATCTGAGGAACAAGTACGCACATTTTACAAAGAGCATGTAGATCAAGACTACTTCCCAGTCCTTCTAGAGCAAATGACCAGGTACGTTGAGAGAAAAAGGAGAATGTAAATTTATAGAATTTATATAGAATCAGATAAGACTGAAATTTTCACATTAAATAATTACTGAGTCATAGACACACAAAATGGTTTGGGTTGGAATGGATCATTAAGGCCATATAGTTCCAAACCCTTGCCATGGGCAGGGACACCTTCCACCTGAACAGGTTGCTCAGAGTCCCACACAACCTGATGTTGAACACTTCCCGGATAATACACGGCTACAAGATACATATGTGTCTAAAAGTTTGGTAGAAGACAAAACAGGATCAGATAACTGCAGATAATGGAATAATTTCCAAGTACAACAAATAAAAAACCCAAGCTTTTAAAAGTTACTAGCTACTCCATATCACTGTATGTATGATGTCTCAGTGGCCAAGTCCACTGATCCGAGTGAAAAGAGTTTAGGTCTTCTCTGAAAGGCTGCATTTAGGTTTTCTGTAGGAGAGCTCTGAAATCTTCAACCAGGCTGTGTGCTGGATGCCTTGGGGAAGAGAAATAAATCATGTTTGGATATTCCCTTCATATGAAGTTGGGACGTGGTTGGGGCATGATCAGTATTTCTCTGCCCTGCCATTGTGATAAAACACAGTAACTGCAATTTAAATTCATATTTAAGCCCCATGAGGTTTTATCAGCCTGTACCTGTTTAAACAATCAGATCAGTTTTAAGGTCCTCCAGTACCGGGTCTCATTCTCCTAGTCTGGACTATATATAATCAAATTACTTTTTAAAAGTACCAAGAGTTTAATTTTTTTTTTTTATTAATGCTGCTTTTCCCATTGTACAGTGGTCCAACTCTTGTATTGGCTCTAACACGAGAAAACGCTGTATCACACTGGAGAGATTTACTAGGCCCAAAGACTCTTGAAGAGGCTAAGGAAAATCCAGAGAGGTAATACTCACAGAAGTAAACCATCATTCACAGCTTCCAACTTGCTTTCGCATTCCTCATCTCAATCCACATTCCAACTGGTGTAACTACAGTGCCATCATCTGGAAACAGATATGCATTTCTGCAGTTTTTTAAGAAAAAAACTACTTTTCTTAGAAGTAGTAGTGTATTACACATAGCAACTGTAAAATTCTTGGAGATATAATGGCTGCTAAACAGAATTAAAAGCTGAGTTTAAAAAAGTGTAATGAAGTGAAAGGGGAACTCTTGAGTTAGAAAAAAAATGTTGGTAATATCTATTCTTAATAGTGGGGGGGTTTTCTTGAAATACCACCATTTTTTTTCTTGAAATACCACTAAGACTTTTCTCATAGCTTATTGAAAACTTTGCATCAGTAGTATATTTTATTTGCAACTAAGTTTCTCCTACACATTTTATAAATGGACATCATAGTTCTACCTGCTTATCATAATGCTCTAGGAAACTGCCATGGTTTCATCTTACCTGCTGCTGACAGAAGTGCCATTCCATTAAGAAATAGGTGGTACTTCTTGGAAATATAACAACACGAGTGTTGGGAGGGAGGGTGTTCATATTTTGGATCTCCAGATCGACACTAATTTATACTCCCTGGCTTATGGCTAATTATAGTTCACAGCTCAAAATGGCTATGCTTTTAAGTAACTTCACTCTTTTAATGGCTCTTAGTTTGCGTGCACAGTATGCGATTGAAAACATACCTATCAATCAGCTGCATGGCAGTTCTACACCCAGCGACGCCCAGAAGGAACTAGAGTTCTTCTTCCCTGAGGAACAAACCTTTGCATTAATCAAACCCGATGCTGCTAAGACTCATAAAGGTAAGGCATTTAGAAAGCATGGGCTTACATCTAGTGATGTAATCATTTCTACAAAAGATTAGCAATGCACACTGCAGTAAATCACATCAAATGCATTCTTCTGATTCTCTGAAATATGTTTTCTGTGCAGACAAACGCTTTTACATGGCTTGAGATCTCAAATGTGACATTTCTTTAGCTTAAGCTGCCTATAGGTCTTTCTTCACTAGAACAGTGGTGAATTGAATGAAGAGTTCATAGCTAAATTAAACTGTTGAAAGGCCAGGCACTTCTGCAGACAAACTGTCCAGCATCCCTATTAGTCAAAGGAGAGAGACACTTGCCAAACTTATATTACTTATTTCAGACAGGTATCTCTACCGACTCAAAAGGGGTCATTGCTCAGTTAGATGCATTCCCATCTTTGGTTTAACTTACTGTTAGTCTGAGAGAATAAGGAGGAAAAAATCAAAGTAAAAAGAGCACTATGCACAATTCGGAATCTTGCCCTAAGGATGTTTGCTGCCACTTCTCAAAAATCCTCTGTCTAGACCCCCTACTTTGCACTATTCTATTATGTCCTAAAAAATTTCAGTAGTCTTTCTAATGTTAATTCGTCATTGGCTTTTGTGAGTCTTTCTTTCCCTCTAGTAACAATCCAGATTGATTTTGGCAGCCGGCTGATGTTTGATACAGCACTACAACTACAGTCCACATTCTGTTCAATGTGAGAAATAACAGTGAATGCTATTGGTATAGTTTATTACAATCTGGGTTTGACACGTGCATCAATAATGCAGTGACAATGGTTTCTGCCTATTTTAGAGGACTGTTGAAGTATTTCATATGTTGTCCATATTTGGTTTGATATTGTAAGAAGAATTCTAATAGTTGTTGGTGATTTTTTTTTAAAAAAGCATCTAGTATTTTCTGAAACTTTTAAAGTTTGGGTGTTTGAGGTTTGTACTTTTTGCATCTAAACGATTTCAATCAAAAATGAGATTGTTTGTTATTCTCCTAGATGAAATTATGAAAAAAGTTAAAGACGCTGGATTTAGCATCTCAAAAATAAAAGAACAAGCTTTAACTCGTGAAATGGCTGCACAGTTTTACAAGGATCACGAAGGAAAACCCTTTTTTGAACAGTTAGTGAATTGTATGACTGCGTAAGTGTCTTGGTTTACAGTACTGAGGTATGTAAGTAGACATCACACTTTCTACAGTGCCAACAAAACGTGCTACACCACAAGTGGTGCGAGGATTTTACAACCTGTCACTCTTTCTGGCAAGTTTAGTGGCTTCCAGCACAGAGTACTCTTCCTTTAAAAGGGAGATTTACAATTCTTTTCAAACTTATGGGTACTTTTATTTTGGATTTTATTTTCTCTAAAAAGGAACTCCTTTCCAATGGAATTCTTATCCTCCTCATGCAGGACAAATATCTTCCTCATAATGTTGTTAGTATAGCTGATAAAAACAGTCTTGCTTCAGAAATTATTATCTTTTGGACAGGAAGACCGAATCCAAATATCTGATCATCATAATCTCTTTGGCTTTCAATTATGGGATTTCTCCTTAAACAAAACACGCAGAAACAAATTTTAATATTTAAACAGCTTAATAAAATTAAGATTGTTCAATGCTTATTATAACCCTTCATGGTACCTCTGACATGAAAGCAAAGTCTGCATCTTAGGAATCTCAGAGAAGTAAGAGCTTCTTTATATTCATTTTACAGGGGTCCATCAGTGATAATGGTCTTATCAAAGGAAAATGCTGTGGAAGAGTGGAGGCAACTAATGGGTCCAACTGATCCAGAAGAGGCAAAGAAGATGTCTCCTGAATCAATTCGGGCTCAGTTTGCACACGATATTTTGTCTAATGCTGTTCACGGATCATCTAATAGAGAACATGCACTGAGAAGCATTGAGTTTGCATTTGGAGAGCTGGATGCAGACTAAACAATTAAGATTCAACCTCTGAAAATTGATATTCATGTAATTAGATGTATTTGTTTACCCAACCACTATATTTAAAACTACATAAACACACTTATTTTCCTTCATACTCCATCCAATTTTAGATGGGCAGTTTTTATTATCAGCTCTTCCATATTGCAAATTATCAGTGTAACAAGTAACGCCTGCTAGAACTTTGACATTAGTAATGGTTTCTTTATGTATGCTTAGCAGACGCTTTTTCTTTTATCATTTTAACAGATTTATGCCTTTCCAATAGTTCTAGGATTCTAAAGTGTTTTGTGTACAGCTACCTTAAGAAGTACAAGGAAGGACAAGGGTCAAGGAAGGTGATTAAAACACTATTAATGGCACATCCACTGTGATGTGGATCGAGTTCTGCAGTTCCAAACGTGAGACAAATGGGGCTCCTGGGCCCACTGGCCAACTGTATATGTGTGCATCCCTGGTGAGACTGCTCTGGGCTATTAAGGCCTATTGGTTCCCTCAGGGCCCTGAAAAACATTTGTATTGTTTATGTATCCTTTTCCTACATATCTTCTAATGATTACTGTCACAGGTAGGATAATAAACTAAAAGGTCCTTTCCAGTCCATTTACTTAATTCAAATATATCAGAGGAACTAAAATATAAAGCCAGCTCTTACATAACAGCTATTCTTGACATGTACCTCCTTGCCAAACAAACGAGTTCATATCCTGTCCGGTCTAACTTGGCTGGCCTTCATGAAGAACACAAATATTATTCTGTAGCCAATGTATTCTCACTTCTGCTGTCTGAGTCTGTTGAAGGCTGAGATTCTAAAGAATGGCATTCACTTAAAGCAATTTACTTACTGATTATAAGTGTGAAGTCTAGAAAGAATGAAGTCCTTCTAATACTTTCCTTACTGTTCCTATTGTATTTAATATAAATAGCTGCTATAAAGAGCTTCCTGACAAATATTTCTGTTGTGATGGGGCATTTGTTATTATAGACATTGCTCCAGCAGAAGTTGGACTGAGTATTCTCCTGGTGGCCCATTTTCACCTACAGCTGCTTTACTGCCACAAACTCAGCTTGAGGTTTGCTAGCCTGTAGGAGGTTGTAATTAGTGCAGAATTTATATGTTGCCTCAGTGAGGCGAGTTCTGAGAAACATACTTCAGTATTGCTGTATGTTCTTTGGCTTCTTTTTTACTTCAAAAACTCATTAAAACTGTTCATCCTGGCATTATTTGAGCACTCTGGGTCTTTTTTGGTCCTGGCATGCTGTACTTTAAACCAAGAAGCAGCCTCAGAAAATAGTAGATTGTTTGAGTAGAGCAAATTTCATATACATCAATTCAGTTCATTTCTTCAGATCTTTGCTGGAGTTAAAGGCTTCTCAACCAGTGGGACAAATACAAAGTTGAAAGTTTAGGTGGGTTTATTTTTTGACAGGAGCAGAAATGTTGAAAACAGCAAAATGCTTTTATGTCTTATTAAGTGTCCATAACATGTCTGGTGGAAGTTCACAATCAAATAGCTTGATAAGTATCATACATGGGTTATGAATACTGTGAACCCCTTATTGCTCTGATCTGAGAAATTTCAGTTTGCTGTGGGGGTACTGTAGCTCTGCCTCTGCCTATTTAAGCATGGTAAAATTTTCGTATACTGATTTATTGCTCTTGCTTAACCATTATCCTTTATATTGCATCACATCACTCTCAAACAATATAATATTTTTGTCAGTTTGGTTTAACTATTGGATGTGGAAGGATTTGGTCTGTTTGGGGTTCCATATTCACGTGTATCAATTACAATCCCAGCTTTGTGCTTGGTTAAAGTGATCCAGTAGATTCCACTGAAATATTATGCATAAATCTATGATAGTTTTTTCTTCATATTGTCGAAGTATTCAAACCCAAACTGAAATGGGGGAGCATTTAATTTATTAATGCTCTTCTCCTAAATATGTTCTTGATCTTAAAGTCTTCTAGCAACTTTAGAAAGGAGAAATTTAACAAGATACATCATAAAATATCAAACATAACTGTTCATTCAGATGATGAAGAGATTCAGATTTGCAAAGCTTTTATATCTTTGAGAAACGGGCTTTTGTAGAATTATCAATATATGCATCCAAAAGAATGGCAATCAAAATACTGTCAGTATTTTAAGAGATTGCTTTGTCTCTTTAAAAGCTTAACTCACCCCGTAGTATTGCACACATTATTTATACTGCCATCCACCCTTCTTTGAAAATTGTATTACTGTGACATAGATATGGATGCAATTTTTAAGAATTTGAACATTTGTGGTGGGATCAGCAATCATTTGATTTGTAGAGTCAGGAGGACTCTGTTCCAACATAAACACCATGGAGTCTCACAGCTTAAAATCTTCCTGCAATTAAATTTACACAACTCTGCTGCATACAAAACTTACAGAAAGTTGGACTCTGTCAGTTTACCTCATATCTAAATGCCAGTTCAAAAGAGAATGTGGCCTTTACGACTGTTTATTTAGAAAACATCTTGTAGTCCATCATAGAATTACGTGGTGCAAAGATTTGATTATAATTCTTCCAACACTAACAAAAGATAACATAATTATTCTTCTGATTTTTGTCCCAGCAGGAGAGATATGGAACCACAGGGCATGTTTATTTGTACCACAGACCACATATTTCCTTGTTTAGGAACTTTAATGAAATCATAACCTGACACTAAAGACTATATTAAAGATCTGTTTCAGTTTAGAATGATAAACAAGAGGGTTATAAATCTCAAAATACTGTTTTAGAAGAATAAGTATGTCTGATTGTACTGCGTTTTTGTACTGAATTACTACATAAAAAAATAAGACAAGTGGAGAAAAAGCTTTTTTTCCCCGCCAAGAAGATGGAGTTAATCAGCTTGTGGCTCTGTACTGCTGCACTGTTTTTCCTTTGCTCTGACTGTTGAATGAACTACACTGGCAAGTCAGACCTTGCAAGTATCCATCCAGTTTATCCACAATTCTTTGTGAGCCAATGATCAGCTTTCTGGTTACCTTGCTCAGAGCATAGATACTGAAGTTCTCTGAGTATCTACAAACGATAAAGTTTTCATCATACTGTAACCACAAGGAATCAAAATACTTAGAATGTTGTTCTGTTTGGGGCATCTCTTGGTCACTCCGATACACCCATTAACCTTCTGTCTGGATGTAGACTGCCTGATATATTTAAGGTACTTTTGGGGCTTGAGCTTAACATCCTCATCTAGAGAAAAGGAGTGTGCCCTCCCTTGCTTTATGCTCATTTCCATAGCGGTTTGTCCACAAGCCTTTTGGCAGCAGCAGGAGCCAATCTAATATTAATAGATTACCTGAAAGCCCTCAAATTTACTGCATATCCAGCAAGTAAGTTTGAAACCCTGTTTTACATTCCAATAAGGCTGTTGTTAATTTCAGAGACGTTACATGAAATATAATGTCAGCAGTTGAAATTGAGTGCAATTTTTCCAGAAAGCCTTGGCTAGCTCTAATCAGAAGTAATGCACTTCTATAGAAATTAATGTCTTGCAAGTTATTGGGGGAGGGGGCTATTTATAAATGGAAAAATAACTTTGAATGTTTTTTGACCCATATAGATGGATTATATTTATTTACAAAATTAATTGTAGCTGATGTAGTTTACCAGAAAAATCTGGTTGAGGAAACGTTTTCAGATGTGCATTTACATTCAACTGCTAAGTGCAGCCGAAAAGCAGGTGTCAGTTGTGCATAATTGGAGTAAATATTTTTTCAGGTTTCATTCATTTGGAATCTAGGTTACAGTTCTGGATAAAAGAATTTAAGAGCTGTTTGAGTATTTTGGACAGGAAAATCTTCTTTTTATTTGCTTAGGAAGTATTTCTCAGTCATATGCACTGACTGGATGAAAGTTGCAACACTGAATTGAAGTGACCGGGTCATTCAGGTCTTGTTGGAGAGGGATTTATGGGGTTTTTAAAAATGTGTTTCATAAAAGAGTTCTGATTTGCATTTACAGTGAGCTTCTAAAATGGTGCCAATAATTCACAATTAGAGTAAATATTTTTTCAGGTTTCATTCTTTTGGAACTGAGGTTAGAACATTCAGTGAAAATACCGAATGGCACTTCTAACTAAACTGGGCACATGTGTGTGGGAGGTAGTAAGAAACTCACTAGAAGCATACGTTTGGTGTTCCAGGCAATTTTTATTTTATATTAAAAAAAATGCCAAGCCCCTCAGTAAGAAGGCAGCTGCAACACTGAGAAAAAACACATTTAACACTTCAAGAATTTGGCCTGTTCATTTTTCATCCTTAAGTAGTTACAGTAATTACATTCATCCATCAGCAAACTGAATTGAGGTTTCATGACTTCAGTGCTGGAGTGCACAAGCACAGCAATGGCTACACCTGGCCATGGATGTCCATGAGAAGAGGTGAGTCTGACCTTTTGCCATATGCCGGGGAGCAGAGGTGGGGACAGGACCCTTTGGGGAGGAATTTGCCTGTTCAAACAGCCCTCACCGCTCCAACACCTATTTCATGCCTTTGCAAGGGAAGGGAAGGGAAGGAAACCCAGCTAGAGAGTGCATATGTTCTGGGTCTGGATTCAGCTGGCATTTGATGTTACAGGGAGTTAATAATTGTATGGGATTTTCAAAATGGAATGACTTGCATTAGTGCTGAATAGGATTGACCCATGGCTTCTTAAAATATAGGAAAAAATGGGTTTGGAAAAACACACTACCTTATTAATTTATCCCTTGCATGTCTGTTCTTTGTATCATGATATCCCCTGCTTTTTGTTGTATTGCCTTTCCTTCTTCCATATTTTTACCATGTCAGATTGAATGTTAGTCAGCATAAAGCATACATAAAAATGTTAAGGAGTTTGGAAACACCTGGCTCAGTGCATCAATGTTTGTTCCAGCATACTGGAATGGCCAGTCTCATGACAGCAACTTGAAGAAGAAATCGTGACAATCCTCTGGAAAAAATACTTTGTGCATTTTTTTCCTCTGACAAAAAGGAAAAAAGTTTGATTTTAACAGTTGTAAAATAATATGTGATGTTGCTGTGGAGTCTAGGTAGCTGTTCCAAATGTTTCATTTAACAAACACCACACTTGACTGCGTTCACAATAAAACTTCTTTAAGTGACTTCAGTATTTGTTATTTCAATATCACATTGATATGACTGTCGCTCATTCTTTAATAGCTAACCATTAACAATCTCATATATTTATTGGGATACTTTAAATTGGGATCAACAGGTAATCAAAGCCTAAGAACTCCTGCTACACAGTACATAAAACTGTTTTAGAAGTATTCCAATCATACTGATCTCTTAGATCATGCTTACTTAAGTCAGCATTTTCAAACTCACCTAGATTAGTCACCTGCAAGTGAAATTCTGTCTCCTTTGATTTCCATTTCAGTTTTTCCATTTCACTGAACATGATGAAGGTTCCACTGATAGGCTGTGTTTAAGCATCTAAGTTTGTAGTCTGGTTTTTTAGACATGTCAAACACACGTCATTCATACTAAAGTCAATAGATGCTATATATGCTCAGCATTCCTAGGATCTGGAATGAATTTTAGATCTGCAGGTGTTCCATGTCAACAAAGTACTGCACCTGCTCAGAATTAACAGTAGGGCTACACCTAACTGCTGACCTTTGTATATTTTAACCAACTGCTTAAAGCTCAACAATGACGATTTAGGTTGTTTTTTCCCCCTTGAACTATTCTATATGCTGTTATTCCTTTCTCTCGTAACACCTCTGTCTGTTTTAAACATTGCAACTTGGCATCTATGTCTCAAATTTGCATTAGCAAATTACTAAGTATGTAACTGCTGCTACCAAAATCACACCAGCATATTCTTCTGTGAATTTCACACAGGAAAATTTCATTGGAATTCTTGTCATGGCAAAGATCAACATGCTGACATGACCAATTGTAACTCCTTATGATAACCTACACAGAACTCCTTTTTTTTCTGACATAGAACTTCTCTATTATAAAAATCTTCATTTTACCAGAATTGACCAGTCTAGTCCTTAGTCTTCCTGCAGGAAATCTGGAAGGTCTTTCAGGCATCTATCATGAGCTCTTCTGATCTTATTGCTGGTGATCTTCTTGTGTGTTGCATGAAATTGAAATCAGAATGTGTTATCTATGCTGCCTCATCCAAGTACACCTCAGAAAGAATTGCATAAATGCCATCTTGGAGTTATGTCGATTAGATTTGTATCACTTTTGCTGTTCTAATACCTCACACAGAAAATGTTAAGTCAGTAAACTTACAGCATAAATAAAAGCATCTGCTTTTCCTGTCACCCTTTTTACAGTAAATGTTACTTTTTGATAAGCAAAACTGCAGATAGCCAGTTGCTTTGACAAGCTCATTAAAAGGGACAAGGCTGGTTTATTTATTTATTTATTTATTTATTTGGTCTCAGAGAAAAGTTAGAAATATGGTGTCAAATAATAAAAAGTTTTCCAAGTGATTGCTGAGCCACTTGAACCCCTATCTTCTCCTTAATACTGTACAGCAGCTTTCAGTTATCTTTAGAATAAAGGTTCTATTCCAGTTTTCATAGCAAAGCTATATTACAGCGAATGTGTTACTTTTAAGAATTCTACAGATCTGTTCACTTTAATCTGTCCTTTCAAAAAAATACTGATTTTTCAATTAGATGCTTAAATATATTTGAAATTAGAACAACAGAAGCCAGCCTGAAGTACAATAAAAAAATTAAATGTCTGTTTTAAATGCATTTTTACTACACAAACCCACAAGATCAAATACTATCACTGTAAGGATATTTTCGGCACACACATAAAAATAATCGCATAATGCATACCCAGATGCTTAATGGTAAACTATGCTTTTGGACACTCTGAATAAGGGCTGTGATTCCAAATAGCAGATAGGTTCAGCTCCAGCAGCTGCAGTCATTGCTGCTTGAGATATCTGCCAGAGGTTACCATCCTTCTACTGCTCCTCAGCTGCTGTGTCTGGGGAGCTCTCAGCTAATTCACAGACTAACTCATTAACTACTACACCAGCTGAGGAGAGAGAGAAACTCCATGCAGCTCTCCAACATCTGGCAGGGAAGCAGACCAGGCAACTGATACAAGGAGTCAAAACCTCTGGCAGCCAAGGCTAGTTCTATCTAGAAGGGAAAACATAGCCCAAAGATAAAGCTCAGTCAGCTGGAATATGCCTACCTCATATTAGTGCAAACCTATGCTCTATGGCTTGCAGTGACTTGAAAGGATAAGCAAACCTCTTAACAGTAAAGTGCAGCAAAAAGGTCTATGTAGAAACTGACATGATTTTTTAAGTCGTTGAGTTCCAGATTAATAAAACATGCTGACCAAGCCAGATTGTGACCCTTGTTGTGCAGGGAAAGTCCTTATTTTTGGGAATTTCACACTCATACTTTTTTAGGGTTGATTTCTTTCTGGCCATTTCTTATTTTAATGGGTTTTTTGGGGCCACTGATCAGCGGGTTGGTGTTCTTGGTCTGCGGTTTCAGGGCTCCGCTCTGACCACTGCGTCCTGAATTCTGGTTCTTACTGCGCGCAGTTCGCCGCTTTTGTTCTTGCAGTCTCTGTTCCCACCTCTGTAGAAATGCAGAAGACGAAGAGGATGAGTTAGGGAAGGACATAATCATAAATACTTACATCTTAATCAAAGCTATCCTGAGCCACTGATGCTAGTGCTGCCTTTAATGGTTTCACGCTCTATACTGCAAGGCCATTGGTGTCAGCATGTTATGGCTATTTGCGGGGAGATCCTGCCATGTGTTCTAGCACAGAGGGAATTTCCAAAACAGCAGTGGATGGAAATGACAACTGCCCATCTCGTGTGCATGCTGCATGTGAGTGCCTTTTCAGAAACAGGGGAGCTGGCACCATGCCATCAAAAAGCCAGGATCAGCACACTGGAACTCCTTTGCAAGGCCCTTCTTTGCTGTCTTGCTGAACGTGCTACTTGTCTTTTCCTCAGAAAAGTCTGCAGGAATCAAACTATCCTTTCACAATATATATTTAAGCACACAGCTACAAGGGGAGCTGGTATTTACTTTCTGCTTCTGCTTTTCTCTAGAGTGGAGAGGACTGGCATGAACCAGCTTATGTTATGGAAAGATAACAGCGATGACCACCGAACTCACAGTGTTGAGAGTTGCAGTGGCATGGTTTCAATAATGCAGCTGCAGCTTTATTCAGCAGCATCCCCAAGAAATTTCAAAAAGCAACGAGCCCACCAAAGATAACAGCTGTCAGATTTTCAAACTCAATGGTGCAGTAGTTACAAAACATGTTTTTACAGTAAGTTTAAGTGGTTAGCTCTCCAAAACGTGGAGGGATCTATAACACAGCAACAGAGACTGCAGTCTTTAATCTCTAGGAACAGAAATACCTATTTTAAGGAAAACAAGGTAGGCAGTAGAACCTGGAAATGCTCTCACCTCTCCCCCGTATTACCTTTCTCTTCTGGAACTCCTAAAGGCAGGGGATTTACCCAGTGGTCAGAGCCAGAGAAACGTTCTCCAGCTTCCCTATTTAGTATCTCTGCACTGACTTTTTGTTGCAACTCAGACTCTTGTCCTGGCTAGAGAAAAGACCAGCCATATTGTGGTTATGTTAACAACTGTCTTCTGTGGTTGACAGACAACTCAAAACATCCATTTTAAGTGGTAACTCAAGACGAAATTTGGATGCAAGTCTTCAGAGATGACTGATGGGCATTAAAATGAAGCCATTGTAATACCTAGCTCCACACTGGTTTTGTGTAGTCAGAGTCATTTTATGCATCTTTATAAAACCAAAACTATTAGCAGACATTTAGTTGTGTCCCACTCAAACATGTTTAAATGAGGATTTAGTTTATGAAACTATTAATATGAGAGGAAATGACACGTGCTTTGAAGGGTATTTTGTTTGGCAGTCATGCATCTATTTGACAGTCTGGAAACTAATGCCCAAACACGATTCAAGACACAATTAGAAACGACAAACAGTGTGAGGAGGTGACTAAAACACACTGTGTGCCAGTAACAGGCCATTAAGTTGACAGCTAAAGGATTTCAGGAGTCCAAGTCATATGTCAATATTCTTTTAAATCCCACATGGTATCCTCTGCAATTGCCATGTATTTATTTTTTAAAGATTTAAAGCATGTTTTCTTTTCCACACATAGGTTTTACATGAGTAAGTGAAGAGGGTATGAGAGAAGCATTGAATGCCATCTCCTGAAAGAAGCTGGTCTGTAATCTAAAAGCTTCTGCTTATGGATTCCTAAATCTCTTTTCCTCCTCTCTATCAATTGTCAATCAACTCATAATTAAAACGAACATACATGTATGTCCTTAATGCTATGAAAACTTTTTTGAATTCCAAAAGTAACTTTTTTCCATTTCTAAAAGTGGGAGGAAGAATCAGACCTTCTCTCAATCCATCCTTTCCTTCCATTAAAAAGAGGAGTTTACAAGTAGGGAGCGATATCAAGTGCTATCCTGAAGGCCCAAAAAGCAGGGGCATCCACTGTGCCTGCCACCCATATCTCTATATTATTGACTTTTCCTTCCAGTGTTTCCTGAATCCAGAGAAACAATGTCCAATCCTTTGTGCGGGTCTTAGTAGGGAGTATCTGGTGAGAAGTGTGTCTCCAGCCTGCAATCTTTAATGCAGCAAGAACCATTAATCCAGTGCAGAGGATTTTAACTCCCTTTCTTATCTAATGTGGGCTATGTACTCATCTGCATATCACCTCCACTTTCATATCATTGCTACTTGCAGTGGCAGGGATATGAAAGAAATGCCTTGAGACATTATTGTAAGAAACCAGAGTTCATACAAAGATCCCCACTGGATAAAATTAAATAGAAATAAAATTTTAGAGACCCTAAAACACAAGATTAAAGTATTTAAATTTTCACTTATACTTGTGTAACTATGAGAGCTAAAAATGTTCAAGTGAAAATAATGATACCCAGAGGAGTTACAGACATCTGAAAGTCATCAAAGTTAATCAATACTGAAGTAAAACAAAGGTGTTTAACTTTTTATCACGAACATCAGCATTCCTTTCTTTGGTTGCATTTACCTTAAATCTTCTGTTTAGTTGGTCCTTCCATTTTTCAACTAGACATCCATCAAGAAGCATCAACCTGAAAATTAAGATATACACACAAGTTATAGATATTTGTGATTTTAATTCCTGAGATGCCATTACAGATGATTTAACACAGATTGGGGTTGAAATGCACCCACAGGTACTGGTACTAACAGTTTTTATATATGGGATGATGGATACTATATGTTTCTCTGTGTGTTTGTGTGAAGAGCAGATTAAACTAATATATTTTACTTCTGACTTAAAAAAAGCAGCTGTTTCACATGCACCAATTAATACAGCTCAGCTGAAAAATAGAAATATAATTATCTGATCACTTATAGTTGTATCCATTTCTATGTATAAATACATGAGGATGGCATTATGTGTTTCCTACATCTAACTCCTTAATGAGTGCTTTAAGGTGAATTTGGAAGATGCATGGTTAGCAATACCTGCCTACCAGTGAAATCTGGCTAGCTCCTGCATGAAAACATTGAGTCTAGGTGTTATGAAATGAACAAAACAAAAATGTGACTATTAAATATACATGCCTTAAACAGCTCCTAAAACAGTTTATTCTAAAGCAGTTTGATGTCACACCTTCTACGTCCCAACCTAGAGACAACTTTTTGGGGTTGTTTTGTTTGGTTGGCTGAGATACCAAGCCTTAATATGCCCTAACATAAATTTCACTAAAATTCTGGGGGCTTTTACACAGATACCAGTGTTGGCTGGAAACATCAAGGCCTCCTTATAAATGCACACAACATCACATAGCACTAATCTGGCTGGTGAAGGTTAAACAGCGTAGCAGGGCCTGACCTCCAGTTTCCATGAATAAGGTTGCTGCTCTTAGCAGCTCAAACACAGTACGAAATGATGCCTGTCATAGTCATTAGCCACTGTGCATCCAGTTTGACGAAACAGAAAAGGCCTAACGTGAGTGCAAACCCTGAAGAATCAGGACCAATATGTTGTACATTTCCTTTTCTTTCCAAAGACAGATTAGAGAACTAACGTACGAGATTGGCGCCAAGGCCACATTGCCATGAATGAAACCACAACATGGGGTACCTCTGGCACAGCTTTGGTTCAGGTCAAATTATCCAGTGAGGCTCTAACCCTAACAACAGGCAATAGGTATTTTGCCATTGACTGCAGAGGAAGTACAGCTTTCACCCATTTTGCCTCTGTCATTTTAAAAAACTGCTGTAACTCAAAACCTTCTGTCTGCATGCCATTGAGTTCAACAGGAAGCACATATAATAGTTCATGTTTCTTTTTAAAATCCATTTTAGTACACTATATGAAATTAAAAACCTCAATGACCTTTAAAAACCATCACAAGATGTTTAGTGAATCACGTGTTTTTCCATAATAATGGAGATGCAGATTGTGATCTTTGACTTATGAAATCTCCCTTTCCTAACAGCCTCTAGAGGATCCTCTGCAACCCAGAGCTCCTCCATTGCAGTTTTGGTCATGGTCCTTCTTCATGAGTCAGAGACTGTATTCCTAAAATGACTAACACAAATAGAGGGCTCAACATTAATATTTGTGAAATACTTCCAGACCTGGAGGGGCAAAGTGCTGGGCAGTAATAAAATACTATGCTTGCTAGCTCACCAAATAAAAAGTTTAAGCAGTAAGATATCAGACGGCAAATTTTAGAAACACCTATAAAATGCTTTCAAAATATCAACATAAAACTCATCCAAAAAATGGATATGGCCCATCACGTCCCACATGTGGATGTTCTGTGGTCCTTACAAGTGTGTATGACCCATTAACAGCAACATCACCGTATGCAAAACCAGCTTGCACGTTTGCCTCCAACCCATAACACATAGGCCTACACAGTACCTAAAACACCACAACCTGTCCTGCTGGCATCTACTGGTGCACTCGGGGTGCTAATGAGGATGGGATGTCCCCTTCTGCCTCCAGGGATCAGGGAGAAAAGGGAGCTGTGGTTCATCACTCCTTCCCCTCCAGACCAGCATGCTGGATTTCCTTCCATGCCTGGGGCTAGGCTGACTGCCAGATGAAAGGTCTGGTAAAGTTTGTTTTGTTTTGTTTTTAATTTTAATCATACAGCAGGACTGGCAAACTGCTCTGAGAGTATTTACTTTTCATCTGCCACCCGGGAGCTGGAGATCCAACGGCTGCAGCTTTGGCCGGTCCCAGTACAGCTGTGGGATCAGAAACATCTCGCTGATGGCACTGGTCCAAAGTATGGATAGGCCAGTGGAGAAGGCCTGGCTCTGACTCCAGCAGCCCTGCTGACAGAAGATGTGTAACATCTCCTGCCCACTCCCTTGGTGAGATGGAACGATGCCTTCCACGTGGTCCTGCCAACACAGACCATCATCTACAGCCACCATTGGGCTTGTTGCACACAAAGCAGCACATCCCTATGGAAAGTGGCCCCGGAAAAACACTCCCAAGCTGGAGGTGCCTAAACTGCTGCATCATGCCTTATCAATATGCTGTCAGCACCTAACACCACCAGATTTTATGCTTTTTGTGTGAGCCAAGTTTTGTAAACACTACACCATAGTGCAGAGCTGAGGCTGATGAGGTGGAGAAAGTCAGTTGTGAAGGTAATGGAAATGTGTATGTGTATGTATGAGTCACCCTAAGAAAACCTATCAGCAAAACAAGCTTATGATGAGGAAGAGAGCTTTGCTGGTCCTCCTTCCCATCTATCACAGGCAGTTCTAAACACTTTTCTGCACCACATCGTGAGGGCTCACCTTGAGCGCCACTCATAGCACATGATGAGAACATCTTGCTTCGGTTGAAGAGGTGGGCACTGGCAGGAAGAATTTGTAAGAAGAGGCACTTGGGACAGAGGAATCGGCGTTGAAGACTTGAGTATGTCTTTGACTTCAACCACAGTCGTTACCTCATTGCAGTTCCCTCTTTCTACACTTTTTACTTTAGCATGAATGACTGCAAACAGAAAAATAGAGGAGTGAGAACAATAAACAGTCTTAGAAATTTAAACACATCTCAAAATAAAATAAAATATATTAAATTGGAAGCTGTTGTTTTGGTTGTGAAACTAGAACTACTTCTGCCTGTGTGGGCATGAACAGTGGCTTAGAATAACAGAGGCCTGATCTCAATTTGATTTTCAGCAGGACTGTTGACAACTGTGAAATTAAACATGTGCTTAAATCTTTGCCAGATCAAGCCAACCAATCTCTCCTGGAATCACACACACAAACAGCTCCTTCAGCTCAGACTTGAACAACTCTTTGCATAAATCTAACCCATTCTCCAGCCACATCTGGCTATTTCCGATTAAGTAATGGATAATTTACCTCACAGACAGTTGTCATGAATTCAGTCTTTGCAATAAAAAAATCACCTCCTGTAGAGTAACCAGGAAATATAGTATTTTCTTCAATAGAAGAAACAAAGGAAGGCTTGAAACAACAGTCAAAAAACTAAGAGGCTTAGGGTTCCCATGATCTACTTGAGCTATATTTTTCTTCATCTTTTTGCCTTTGGATTCTCCACTAGTAGTGAGATCCACGCATAAACCAGACATTGAAACACGTTCTTCTGACTCTGAATACACAATCATTTGTATTTTTACCTTTCACTGAGGAAAACTGCATGTCTGCGTGGATGCAAGAAGGTGAAACTCTGTAGATTGCTCTGAAATGAACTCTGGCTAACTTTGCACCTTTGCACCTTTGCACCTGGCATTACCTACCACTGCAGCATTTCATCCCTTCTCTCTTGTGAGAAATACTAGATCTGATAAATTGTGATTTTTATATAAAGTATTTCATCTCTAGGAAATGTCAAAATAGAAAGGGTTCTACTGTCCAAAAATTCTTCTGTGAAACAAGCATGAGAAGCGTATGGACCACAAAATGATCAGCCTGCCCCTGCCAGCCACCAGGTCAAAAGCCTTCAAATGAACTTCATAACATCTGGAATAAACTTCACATGTAGAAAAGAGGAGACCAGCACTTTTAATGCGGTCCGGGGTCTATGTGCTACCTTTATCAGGACACGTATAACAGACACAAAACACGTGAGGAATTTCAGTTTTGGAGACTCACAATCCATTTTCAAGTCTGATTCGTTCCGATAGCTAAAATTATAATTTGGGTGTATGTCCTATTTTAAAGGTTTTCAGAAAAAATTGATTGATTTTCAACTCATTAGATCTCATCCCTCAATTCATTTTCCATATAAACAGGTCTATTTATCTCAGAGGGTACTGAACAAAAATTTACATCTCAAAAACAAAATCTTAATTTCACAAATTCAAATGGAATTAAATTCTGGACCCCAACGTACAGGTTTTACTCAAGGAACTCCCACTGAAATCACTGGAATCAGAGTTTACACGGCTAACACCTGTCTTTCATTTTGGAACAGTCATTTGATATCACTACTTTTTCATATGTTTCAGAAAACTGTTGAAGCTCATTGTTCCACCTAAACATATCTCTATGTCGTGCTAACACAGATGAAGGAATTATATAAAAAGAATATGTCATGTAAATGCACCAAAATGCTATAATGAACAAAAAGCTGTACAATTACCTAAGCTAGAGGTTCAGCTCAATTATTTCCACCAAACATGCTAACAAAGAAACAAATAACTACAAACTTACTTTCATTTGATATCAAACAAATAGGAATCGAATGATATAATAACCTTACTGCAGAAGAACTGGATAAATGACTTGGAAAAAAGTCTGCCCTCTGAGAAAATGCCCGTAAAGTGCAAAATGAAGCAATACTGCATATTAAATTCGTAGTTAATAGGGCTTTCTATTGACACTAGAGGAGTTTAATCTGGCAGTCATCTAATCTTAATTAGACTTCTTCCTGACTCACGCCATCAGAAAACTGAGTCAGGGGTAAGCCAAGGGGGAAGAGCAGTGAATACTTACTTTTATTGCCAATATGTCACAGAACGTGTAATAAAACTATCGGCCATATCCTTGGCTGGGTGGTGCAAATTGTCACCGAATTCAATCAATCTCTGACAATTCTGCACCAGACAGAATTCGGGCTAGTAAGTAAAAGCATACATAAATTTCTAAAAACTTTTTACTTTGCTGCAGCTGGTTCACATTTACAAGTTTTATTTGGGTAGCAAATCCCTGTTTACTCTACCTGCTGGATGAAAACAGGAGCTGGCCAAGTGGTCACGCTCCCATCAGATGTAATTGCCTTTACTAGAGTGACCTTTGCAGCAGCAACCACCCTTTCTGCAGGGCAACCTGTTGATTTCAGTGCACATTACTGACACTTCACTGCTTTTGTCAGAAACACATCATCATCTGTGCTACTACTGCCTGCACATGGTGTGCGCTACAGCTGGATTTCTGGAAGAGGACAGCTAGGTATCCCCAGGCAAGCCCCCACTTGGAAAGGCTGTGCTGGAGCAATCTTCTCATGCCACACTTGCTGGATAGGGCCTGGTGTGGGTGCAGCATGCACACAGACCCACGTAACTTGCAGGGGCACAAGGAGGGTGTGGGACAGGCAAAGTGAAGCATTTTCCCCCATGCACTTACTGTAGCTGTAGTTCTTGGCCAAGTAGGTCGACAGCGTAGGCTTTGTCTTTTTGCACCTGCACCGCTCTTCAAAGGAAGAGAAGGGAAAAAGGTTGAGGGGTGTCAGAGGGACCCTGTCTCCGGGGAGGTGGAGGCGGGGGGTCGTCCAAGGCTCACCCTGGCCGCGGCTCCTGCAGTCAGGCTCCAGGGGTCTGTCCGGCACCATAAAGCCCTGTGTGAAGTCCGTCCACTTCACATCTGCAAACAGAGGTGCGTCAGGGAGTGAAAACTGTCGGTAGAGGCTCCAGGACTGGAGCGTGGGGAGTCCCGCAGCCGCCCCGTCCCACCCCGGGGCGTCCCGCGGGGGTGGAGGGAGTCCTCCCTCCCACCTCTCGCTGCCCCCAGGGTTCTCACCCTCCGGAACGTCGGTGACGATGGCCTCCGGGGAGATGCAGACGCCGCGGTCGTAGACGGGGAGGTCGTCGCAAGCCAGGCTCTCGGGCCAGCTGTGGTTGTAGCGGCGCATGATGGGCTCGCAGCCGTCGCGGGCGCGCTGGCAGACGGAGCGGCACGGCTTGATGGGGTCGTAGAGGAACTCCAGGGTGCAGATGGGGGCGTACATGGCGCAGAGGAAGAAGGGCAGGACCGGGCTGCAGCCGGTGGCCACCAGCTCCTCGTACTGTTCGATAGCGAGGACGGCGTTTTCCTGGGTGCTGTGGTGGAGGTGGTTGGGCATGCGGGTGATGTTCCAGGGCATGGAGCGGCACATGGGGATGCGCACCGCCTCGCACGGCGCGCCCTGCGCCCGCGGGCTCACCCGCAGCCACAGGGACACCGCCACCAAGGCACGCAGCATCCTCTTCCTCGTCCTTCTGCTCCTTGTTCGCCGCCGCCCGCCGCCGCCCCGCGGGTCCCGGCGGCCGAAGGGCGCGGAGCGGCGCTGCCTCCCGGAGCCTTGCTGCAGTCAAGTCGCGGGAGCCGCCGCGCCGACAGCCATGGACATCGCGGGACCGCATTTATACCAGTGGCACGAGTGACGTGGGGCCGATCGCGCTCCCTTGGCAGCCCCGCTCCTCCGGGGGGTGGGGGGTGTGCGTGTATGTGTGCGTTTTGCTGTGCAGGCACGGTGACATCACCTCCACCCCGTTTAATCCCCCGGCGACATCACTGCGTCTCTCGGCCGCGGCTCCAGCTCCGTTTCAGTTTTCATCTGTGTCATAAATTCCTTCAGGTGGAAGCGGGGCGGGAGGGGGGAAAGGAAACCCAAACCACACGGTTGTGCCGCGGGGCTCTGCGCTCCGGCGAAGGGAGAGGGAAGGCGACGGTAGGAACCGCGGCTCCTTCCCGCGAGGATGAACTTTATACGCCGCGTTTTCTCAAGGGAGAAGAAACTTTTTGCGGGCTTGAGGGAGCTCCGGCGGCTGTTCCCGACGCCTCCAGGGGGTTGCAGAATTCCCTCCATGAGCTCGGCACGGACGGGGAAAGGCGTGAAGCGGACGGGCTGACAGACGGGGTAGTGGCTCGTGGCCCGGTTTGCTCGGGACAGGGGAGGCGGCGGCGGGGCCGGGGCAGGCGCGGGGCCGGTGTGGGGCTGCTGTGCGGGCAGTCAGCCCGCCGCTCCGCCGCCCCCGCCTCTGTCCCCCACCAATCGCATCTGCACACGAGTGGAAGAAGGGGTTTCAGACTTTTCCCAAGCTGTTTTTTTATTTTTCTTTCCTTGGTGCTCGACGGCCACGCGCCCCTGGTGCAGCGGAGCGGCGTGCCCGCGCGGGGGCAAAGGGCTCCCTCACACCCCACCTCTGTTCCCCCAGTGCACGGAAAGACCTCCGGGCCCTTTCTTCACCGTGGGAAATGCCGCTCCCCAGTCTTTGAGGGACCCGCTGAGATAAGAAGATTAACTCAATGCCCGGTTACCCCAGTGACCTAAGAGAGCCCCAGCGTGGCTCAGAGGTAGCAGCTCCCAGGCCTGCCCCGGCCAGGTACCGTGGTGCCACCGGTGTTGCCCCCTGCAGATGCAGCAGAGCTGCAGAGACGGAGCATCTGTGGGGCACGGGCATCCACCTCCCTTAGCGGGTGAGGAAAGCGCATCCAGAGCAGGGAGGAAACAACATCTGAGGACAGTGGGAGATGAAGGAATGCATGTGGTGATGGAATGCTTGGTGACACTATCTGTCCGTGGGGAGGCACCGAAATTCCCCCCTCGAGGGCAACATTAAAGCAGTTTGTCCCAGCACGTCACTCCCGTTCACGCATCCCCTTCCTCCCCAAGCTCTCCCACGCAGAGTGCCCAGGACTTGGACCTCGCAGCTGCCCCTCTGGGCAATCCTCGCGGAGCAGTGGGCACGGCCAGGGCGCCCAGACCCTCCCGGCTGCAGGGAGGGAGGCGTGGGAGGGCGAGGGTCCCTGTCGCCGCGCTGCCTGGTGCCCCGCTGGTGTCCCGGCGCTGTGGCAGCAGCCGCCTCTTGCCGCCGAGGTGATGCGGGTCTGGAGGCGGGCCGCCCCCGCCCCCTCGGCACAGCCT
>VZTF01000976.1:1282118-1372396 GCA_013397755.1 Cnemophilus loriae | reverse complement strand
TCTTTTGCTTTTTAAATGGAATTGGAAGTGAATCCAAAAATACAGCCTAAAATGTGAAGTAAAATGGGTATCATGAGGTATAATGACGAGGTTATACTCAAACATGTGAATAACGCGGTTGGGTAAGGGAGGAGGTTCTAGCTCAGTAATTTGCTAACAAGTTTGAGTTACAAGTTCTCTGGGCCTTCTTGGTCCTGTGTCAGTGCTAGGTCCTAAGTCAGTGTCAAGGTGTCAGGATGCATCCATTACCTGTGGTACAGTGTGTTCATTCCCATTGCACACCCATGCAGGACCTCCCTGTTCTTCATTTATACAGGATGCATCTGTTAAGCCCATAACTAAACTCAAAAAATCCCTGTGTCATTGTGTGTTTCTTGATTTGCTGAAAAACAAATGTAGAAAAAAGCTGTCTAAAGAAGAGCATCTTTTTTTTTCTCCTCGCCTTGCCGAGCTCAGTTTGGGTGGAAGAAATGCTCGGCCTAGAGAGGCCTTCCTGAGTGAGACATTTCTGGCTACCGAGTGTCAATCACTTTCAGACAACATGTCAAAACATAGCTGCCAGTGTGAGAGTAGCCAGTCTGCCCGCACCTCTGCCTCTCCCACCTACGAATTGTTCAAATAATAGTGCATCCGTCCTGGGGATGTGTGAGACAAGGTAAAGACAAGCCTACAAATGCTGTATCATCCAAACTAATGGTCTCTCCGGTTAAAAGATCAGTATTCCTTTTTGCTGCTTTTTTTTCCTGACAATCAATTTCATACCAACATCTCATAGTAATTGTTTTAATCTTTCCAAAGCATATACTCTTCTGTGATCCTTTCTCTCCAGATCCCCTGACACTCTTGGAACTGTTTTGTGTGTTTCATTTTCAGGCTTAGCTTTCCCTCATTGTAAGCTTTCTTCGTTAGTGTTTTTGCATAGGAGCCATATGAAGAATGTTAAAAACAACACACAGGTATTTGCTGTGGTCTGCTGACATAGAGCATGGAGTCTGACACTGGCCGTGGGGTGCTCATGCTTCCCTTCTTCTGCAAGTCCTAGGTTGAATTTCATGTTTGACAAACACAGAACTGTGCTACAAAGCCTGATGCAAGTTTTTTCTAGCTTCCAAGTTGTACTACACTCATTTCTTCAAGCTTATGTTTATTTTATTTGAAAACTTTATTTTAAGATTGAATAATTATTCTACATTTTAGACTCTGGGCCAGATTGTGTCTTTTGCCAAGATCTTACCTTTTTACATTTTTGCTAAATACCTGCTCTGGATGCAGTTTTGTCTGGGTTGGTGGGGCTAGAAAGAGGCAGAGTGCACACAGGTGTGCTTGTTGATTTTTCCTGTATTAGATTTTTGTTGTAGATAATTTCTGACCTCAGGAGTCTTTACTGCTTCCGGGCTGTCCATGTTTTCTGCCATCCAGAACTGGAGAGGGGTTTTGTTATATGTGCAGTAGTGTCTGCTCAGGGCATGACCCAGCTTCCATTGAAGTCAACAGAAAGTCTCCCATTGGTTTCAGTATGTGTTGGATCAGGTCTAGAATTGTGATCGCAGTTTCATTTCACTGTGGACACAGTTAGCCGTAAACTGAAGCCTTCAGAAGTTAGAGGCAAAGGTATTTATCCTGTCTCTTGAAAAATAACCTCTCCTCCACCCTGTTTTGATGTTGACAAGAAAGGGGTAATTATGCTGAGGCAGTGAGTACAAAATCAACAAGAAAAATAGTGCTGCTCTGGTCTCTAAGGAAATCTCAGTCTAAATTCTCACATTTTGCTCCTATCAGATGTAACTTACGTGCAGCAATCAGGGTTGGCCAACAACCACATTTTTCTACAAAGCATTTTCTGAATCTTGCAAATGTGGGCCTTAATCAGACGCAGCCCTGTTTGAGTTATTGGCTGAGGTTAATCAAGGACACAAAGATTTGCCTGTGTGGAATGGCTTGCAGGCTCATAACCGCAGGAAAACATGAAACTTTCAGGTTTTATTGTAGGTATGTGTTTCAAATTCATGTAATTTGCTATGTGGCATTTTCATACTTACATCAGCCCAGTAAAACATACCTATCTCAACTCCAGAAAAGTAGCCATAAGGTAAACACCCACTTGCTGCGTCGTTAACATCACTACTTTGCCCATCAGTTGTTTGAGATCACCTGAGATGCAGTGCCCACATTGGTAAAGACTGCCCGCTCCCCATTGTCCAGCTGCACTGTGTCACCTGCCACCTGGGCACACACCTGGCTTGCCAGAGAACCAACAGAGCCAGTCCATTAGAGAAGTCATAGCTGTTGTTTCAGCCAGCTTGTTGGGTGGGTGTTTCTCTAGGTCACACAGTTGGCTCCCGCACTCTGGCTCAGAGTATAAAAACTACCAGCAGTGATCCTAGGCTGAGATTTTTTAGAGGAAAACCTATTCCAGTTGGATTCATTACTGGGCTTTCTTCTTTACTTCTTTTGCAGACCCAGTCTTAGCTACACTCCGCTTCTTTTGTTTCTCCAGCATGCCTTGCCCTGCTCCGTCTTTCCCCTTCAGGATCAAACTTTTGGGGATAGACAAGGTGGGCAGCAACAGTCTTAAGGTTTTGTGTAGCGTGCAGCTGATAGCAGAAGAAGAGAAAAGAAAACAAACATTGAGTATATTGTGCTGTTTCCCATTTGGACTAGGTCATTCCAGATATAATGTGAAAGGGGAGCACTTGAAACAGCTCCCTAGAGCTCTTGAGGCAAAGCTGTGTTCATGCTGTTAAACACAGGACATGTTTTTTAATCCTTTATTACCTGCTACATAAAGTTTCTTCCTTTTGTGCTCTCTGGATGTTAAACCTTCCTCACTCACATTCAGCCCTCTGTTGGCCCCTTGTCTCAGGACACTTCACGAAATAGGTAACAGTCACCAGCATGGTTTGCAGTTGGGGCAAGAGTTTCTTTTTAAGGTAACTTCAAATGGTATAGATTTGAGTATGACAGCTCTGCAAACTGGTGAGAAATCCTGGCACAAAAAAGTCCAGACAAAAAGTCCTACCGACTTCACTGTGGCCAGAACTTCTTGTCATCCATCACCTTTCATTTTCTTGGAGAAACTGAGCAAAGGCTGTGCTGTTTGGCACTGCTGAAGCCACTCAACAGGTGTTAGTGCTCAGTTATGAAGAAAAAAAAGTATAAGGTGAGGAGCCGAGCAGAAATAATGCAGGTGGTGTTTGAGAGCTGGAGTATTACTTGCCACATGCTGTGTTCACAGAGTTTCACACTTATCTTCCATACTATTTTCCACAGAATGATTCTCAGAGAAGGCCCAGTAACAGATTGTCTTAAGAGAAATGTGATGGTGGGAAGAAAAAAAATTTCCATGTGGTCAAAGTCAGCTGGAGGAAGAAAATGCATTTTTTTTTCCTTCTATGCGTGTATTTTAACAGTAACCTCCTTGGCCTATTGTACAGTACTGAGGACATTGAGATGCCTGTGTATCTGGAACTGTTAGGGTTAGCGTCTTAAAAACTGTATCTGCACAGCAGAAAAACAATCAGGAGGTATACTATCAGTGTTCATTTAAAAACAGAACTGCATGTTGTTAAATTCCTTTAGTTCAATCGTATTTGCAAAAGATAGGGGAGGATAAACTCCTCACCTGGCAACACAAACTGTTGGTGTGATAGAGGAGTGACAAAGCTATGTTTAGAGAAATAAGTCTCTTATTGTGGCAGGCTCTTTGCCTGTATGTGTGTCAGTGTCAATCCCTGTCCCTGACTGAAGAGAAGCAGCATAAGGTCAGGTGCGAATAGAACATCTGGAGAAGAGGTGATGACTTTTCAAAATAAACAGAGTGTGGGCACGCGTGTCTGACTTATCTCAACTACTTTTTAGTTGTTTTAGGATGTGTGATTGTAAAGGAAAAAACAGCGGTGTCTGACCTATTAAAATCATATAATCCATCCGTTCTGTGGTCATTGTGGTGACTCAATAGGCTAAGTATTGAGCTGTCCTGAGCAACTGCAAATTTGTTTCCCAGACTTGGTTTTGGGAGTGGTTTCTGCAGTTTAGTGTTTTGGGGAATGGAAGACTGTCACGGGTAAAATTTTCAGAACTGGCCAAGTTGCCCAGGAACCCAAGTCCCATTTTTTAAGATTATGTAGAGTGTGCAGACTTGTGAGACCCTTAATTTGCAGTGAAACAGAAATGAATTTTCAGCAGTTTCTTTAAATGTAACCTGAGTTCTTGGGACCTAAAATTCCTCATAAGCTGCAATGTATATAACTTGCTTCTGAGAACAAGAACTGAGGAAAGGTACTTAGACCTCCTGCATTTACTTTCCTCCTGTAGGTGTCAAGTTCTTTCAAGTGTCTGCTGCTGATACTGACTGTGAGTTTGGAAAGGTGGCTTTGGAAAGCTGCGGTGTTGTATGCACACTGACAGTCAGATGCCAGGCAGTAGCCTGAAGCAAGCCTCAGTTGTTCTGGTGAGAGTTGTGTGATGGGGTGTGGAGAGTTGGCTGTACGAGCCTCAACTCCTGCGTTTCCATCATAAGCCCATTTACAAGTCAGTTTACTGAGTCCCTCAGTGATGCTCCCTGCCAAGGCAGCTGGTTCCTCACAGAAGAGCACTGTACAAGGAGGGAACTGTGTGGTCCTTGATGGGTGCATGGAGGAGCATCTCGTCTCACTCCAACTGTTCGTTCTGTTTGTTTCTGCCCACAGGCAGCAGCAGTCATTCTCTTTTCCAAGTTCTTGATCTTGTTGGAAGTTGGCCAGGCTATACAGTTCGGGAAGGCAGTGGAGTTAATTGCTTTTGTTGTTACAGGTGGGCTGGTTGGGAAGAGATTAAAACACTGCTCGTGGGAGGCAGTTGAAATTCTTCAGCCATCGAACTGCAGCAGTAACAAACAAGTGGACTCTGTTAGAGGAAGTTGGGAACTGTTGGCTTAGCAAAGATTTTGCTATCTTGTGTGCTATGCTTTATTGAACAACAGCATTTTTGTTAGTTGTGAAAAAAAAAACAAAGAAAAAAACACCTGAGTATGAATAAAGCAAATACATTGCTTTAAGATGGCTCGTCTGTTTAGTGTAGTGTTCTTGAAACCAGTGTTTATGGTAAGTACTCTGGAGCCAATTCCTACAATACCAAAACACAGCACACATCCAAACTGTACAAAATAAACTGGCTCTTAAATTCAAAATAGCAGGATCCACAAAACCCTTTAAAGCTAGAGAAAAAATGTAGATAAACAGTGTCCAGTGACCCCAAATTGATAATTTGCTGGAGCTCTGGTTGGTGTACTTAAAAACCACTGTCAGACACTCACTGGGGTCATTACTACCACATTAGATACATATATTGTTTACTGGATTTTCTAAGGAGAGATTCTCATTAAGAAGTTTTGTTTTTCTAAAAAACATTCTTGAATGGTAGTCACTAACACTGTATTGTACTTGATACTAGTGGATATTGCTTTAAGCCTTTTATCCATCAGAACCCTTTAAATTTAGGGAAATACTTCTTTCTTCTCTCTTACCATCTCTTCCTTGTCTATTTGAACTTTTTGAAATAATGTGTGTTTGCATTGAAACTTACAGCTCATTTTGTACTATTGGACATTATGGCAAAAACTGAAGGGAAAAACAGAACTGCACTGAAAATACGATATGCCTATAGCTCTGTAACTTAGACCAGGGGTAAAGTGCTTTCAAAAGATAAATCACTGTAAATTTTATTCAGGGTTTTCTTATTCTTTTTTTTTTTTTTTGGTAGCGATTTAAAGTGGACGTGAATAGAGAGAGATTCAGTGTTCTGTGGTCACAGACAGCTGATGGTGACGTGACTGCACAGCTAAATAAACACAATGAAAGACATCTTTATATTCATGATCTTAATTTGGGCTCCATTCAGCTTGAGACCTGATGCAATTTGGATGTCACAGCTGACAACATCACACCTATTCTCACAGGGCCAAAGGCCATTCCTCTGAAAAAGTATCTGCTCTGAAGGATAAACCAGAATTTTCTAATACAGGGCTTCTGTGAGGTAAAAAAAAAATGTTTTCTTTTCCAGATAGAGACCTGATTTGTTTTGCCTATCAACAGGCTTATCCATTTATTAGCTGCATGGGACAGGTTTTCAACTGGACCACATTTTCCTGGACAAGTGAAGTCAGTGAAGTGGTACATTATTATGCCTCTATGAGTATGCCAAGTCATTAGTAGACACAAAATTGAAAGGTATCCTTCTGTCCTCTCCATATTTTTCTGTGAACTAACTGGTGGCTAACCTTGACATTGGATAATAAATAGTACTGAGCTGTTCAGACTTGAGGCCATCCAGCTGTGAATCTGTGTAGCTGCAGCAGCAACAATCTAACTCTTGAACCCCATTTTGGTCAGCTTCATCCCTGTCTTCAGATAAGTTTCATCTTGGCCTTACCTGCAGGTTTGTAAGGAATCGCATGCTCAGCAACTTGATGAGTTCTCTCTCATGAAGTAATTTTACCTGTACCTCTTCTTTACTCAGAGGGGAAATTATTTTCTCCTCCAAAGTGTTTTCAAGGCATGATACGGTGTCTGACGTGCTGGGGAGGGGATGATGTCTGGGTAAAACAGGGCCACTTTGTGCAATATTTTGGCTCATCTAGAATAAGGAGCATTATGCCCGATGTGGCATTGCATAATGTGAGGGTACCAGTGGCCAGTGAAACTTCTCCTCAGCTCTGCCAAGCAGTCCTGTTTCTTTCAGTTGTTTTTGTTTACTGCCTCACTTTCATGGCCCCGGGGGAGATGTATGTACCTTGACTAGAGATCTTAGATTCCACAGGGAAATTTGGTGTCGTCCTGAGGCTCTGGAGGATGCTTTTTTGCCTGTATCATGGTCACTCTCCCATACCTGAGAGTCATGGGCCAAGGACAGGATTTTCTGCCATGAGTTTGTTCCCATGTGTGAAAGCACAGACGGTTCAACATGTGAGACAGTCTTTGTTTTAAGTAGTGTATTAATTTCTGAAGCTAATACCTCTTATACTTTCATACCCAGGAGTAAATTGGGTGTTTCCAACAGCAGCCTAAATGTCCTTGTCCAAAACCTAATTTATAACAGGTGTAGTAAGAAAGAAGGAATCACTTGTTTTCATCTGAACTCATGCTTTTTTTTTCATCTTTCATAAATAAAGATCCCTGGCTAACATTTATATGAGAATCAGTTTAATCATTGTTTTGAGGGTTATGTGCAGACATTTGTCTTAGTGTCCCACTCGATTATTAAAAGATGCTTCCCGCATATCACAAAAAGTCAGAAAGGTAAGGTAACTTCTGCAATTCTTGTTTTTGCTGTGAGAATTTTATTAGCAACATTCCTACAGTCAATAGGGTTGTTCCCATAACTTAGCAATGACCATATTTATGCTTTTACAGATTTTTGTTTATGTGTTTTCATGATTTTAAAAATTTCTGGCATCGGAACATGGATTTGGCAGGCATTTTCTTCTTGTACAGTGCTCACACTGTAGTTACTACAATTTTTCAGTCTTTGGCTACCAAGAGTTCATGTGTCTGGGGAGCTACTTAGCTATTCATTCCATGAAAGCTTATTTTATCCCTTTCATTCCTTATGAAATTTACCCTTCCATTCTGGCATCATCCAGACTATGTTTCGTGGGCTAAATCCAACCCAGAGGGAACTTCCATCCAGCCTTCTGCCTTTCCCCACTGAATAGCTGCTCCTTGTTGGTTTAATGATTGTCTGAAATTTGGATCCCTCTGAGTTGCTGCCCCTGTGTCCATGTTGGAGGAACAGAAGGGATTGGAAATTACCTCGGTCAATCACCCCTGTGGCCAAGGGTCAGTGGTATACATTGCCATATTGAAAGAGTGATTGAAAATTCACGGTAATATGCCGGCAGATGCCACACCGTATGTGTATAGCTTATTTCTTTCGCATATGAAAGTGAGTGATGTGGGGACATTATTAATTTCTTGTCTGACAAAAATAACCTGTAAGATTCTGGCAGTGAAGAAGCTTTAGATTATCAGATGTCATTGAGAGACACCAAATTATGTTGATTCTGGAGCTCTGTCTGCTTTTTTTTATTTTTTTTTCTTTTTTGTAACTAAAAAAAGAACATGTTTCAAAGCTTAATAGAAACATATGTAGAACTGCATAACTAACTGATTTAACCCATCTATCCCCGAAGATAGATCTAATAGCTACAGTTACAAGAGTACATAAGGTCTATGGAGTTCTAGAAAAGTAGTTACAATCTTGATTGCTGTCTTCTTTTGGATATTAGAAGACTGAAACTTCCTTTGGTCTAGCTTAACTTTTTTTGCTCTAGCTTCTCCCAAAATTATAAACAAAAGCAATCTCTTCATTGCTGTTCAAATTATTTTTTAATATGAAGCATCTAAGTGGCTTATCCTTAAGTTCATTAAACTCATTTGCCCTTCTCAAGTGGAGAGTGCTATTGTCTACTTACTAGTTACCTTATTTTCTCTGTGTATCCTTTTTCCTGAGGACAGTTCATAATGGAATGTGATAATGTGACTGATAGCAAACAATGCAGAAGACCAAAATTACCACATATATTGCATCATCTCTTACTACGGTTACTTACTTCTTTACTTAATTTAAAAAATAACATTGTAATAATACCCTGCATATTTACCTTTTGGTCAGTTGAATAGTTCACAAGTAAATCATTCCAAAAACAGCTTCACTGACCCTTCATGACTGACTTCTAGTGCAGTAATGTGCTCTTCAGAATCTGCTCCTTTATAACTGTTGCCAAGTATTATTTCATACTTTAGAGTGTATGTTCAAAACACACGGTCAACTGCTTTAGCAGGAAAAGTTTTGTGATGTCTGTAACTAATTTTTCAGGTCATCTATTTGGAACAAACCATTTTCTAATGTACATTTTCTTAAGGCTTTAGTGGAGTAAGATAAAAAGGCCCCCAAAACACCTCCACATAATGTAATCCTTCATATCAGCAAGATAAAGAACAAAAACCTCTGTCTTCATTCTACTGTGTTCTTATTCGGAGCTTGGGACCAGTTTCAGTAAAAAAAAAAAAAGTGGTATAAGATAGCAATGAAGGTAAACCACTAATAAGACTTTCCACTGAGGTTTTGGTCTCTAATGCTACCCATCCCTTACTCTGTCAGTTCTGATACTTTCACACTTAGCAAGCCTTAATTTGCTGTCCTTCTGTCAGTTCTTTGTGGGAATTCACAGTTGCTACTTCATCTGAAAATCAGATGGCTCAGTAGATAGGAAGGCTTCTAAAAATGTTTCGTGCTTTGCCATTTATTTTGGTGAACCCCTACATAGGAAAGCTGGTGTGAGACCTGTATAGCTGCTAAACAGCTGGAAATTTCTGCTGAAGTAGTCTGTCTGCATGGAAACCTACTGTTTATATGGATACCTGTTGTTTCAGAAATTAATGTTTCTGAGGGGGAATGGCCAGATTTTCCCCGAAGTTTTCCAAAGGGCAGTTTTGTGCATGCTAAAGGATTTTAAACACTCATACGGAGCCCAGAGTCCACCCAGTGAACACAATGAAGAAAGATTTCATTTTTCATTCTTTCAGTATCTCCTAATACTGTTTGCAACTGTGGTTTTATCATATTCAGATACTTTTCTTGCCAGGAAACTTATGATTCTGCCATACTTTTAGGCAGCCAGCACTGGAAAGTTTACTCATGCTGTGCAGTTATGGTAATTCTCAGAGGATTCTTATTTGTAGAGTAGAATTCTGTACAGATTGAGGAATTCTTACTACAATTAGTTTCCAAATTAGTGTATCACTATTTAATTAGATCCAGATTTGTTAACTTAAATTCTCTGTACAAGAAATTAATTTCTTTCTCTTACCTGTGAGAGTATCTTGGGACTTTGAGCACCTTGCTCTGATGGAAGATGTCCCTGCCTGTGGCAGGAGGGTGGAACGAGATGATATTTAAGGTCCCTTCCAACCCAAACCATTCTATGATTATTTGGACACTTCCTTGTAGCATTTTAAATACCTGTGCTCAAAACCACACAGGATTTGCAAAGCCAGACTGGTTTGTTACCCTGTCTGTTCCAGAAAATAGTGAAAGGGACAAATTTGGATAATGTGCTTGATAAAGTGTGAAGGTGAGGCATTTCCTGTACCTTCTATTATAGATGAGAAAAAAGAATTAAGGAGAGTAAAAGGAGATAAGGGCATGAGAGTAGAGACACCGTATTGCAGTAAGTTTATCCTCTTGTTATTGAAGAGGGAAAATGTAAGAGACCACATAATTGCCTCGACATAGCAGAAGATAAGAAAATTGCTATTTTTTTAACTTCTTCTCTGCCTGTGTCTAAACCAAATGTAAGCATGAAGATATTGATTCTCAATACAGTTATGTGTATTCTTTGTTTATTGACATACTTACAAACATTTTTTGTTAGTTTCATGGACTTTTAGCATCCACAAAAGTTCTACATTCATATGATTAAGCAAAGCTCAAAGAAAACTATGGTTCCCTGTGAGTGTATGTAGGACACTGGGCTCCATGTCAGGAAAACACCCCAAAATTAGGTAAGCATACCAGTTTGCTAAAGACTTCAGTCTGTATTTGTGTCAGATGCTAAATAGTAAAGCTATTTTTGTCGTATTTTAAGCAGCATGGGTAGTCTAAACATGTTCAATAGGTCTAGTGACCTTTTCCTGAGTAATGGAAAACTTTCAGCTGTGCCAGTGTAGTATATTTATACCAATATTATTTACAGGTCTTGCCCTCTCTGCTATTGCTTCTTAGAACTGTCCTTGAATGAAAAATAAACGTGCCAGGGGTTTAATACAATTGACATAGCTATAAACATTCTTAAAAATAGAAATGTATGCTTAACCATGCTTCCTTTAGGGGGTTGCAATGTCTTCAGCAACTGTTGTTTCTGTAACGGACTAAGACATAACCTGTGAAATAGTTCTGTATCAAACACACTGATGTGTGCCCTAAAGTAACTACTCAATAGCTTGAAGACAAAGATTTTGAAATGAATTTTCATCCATTAATTATTTATGTATTTTCAGCCCATCTGATTTTTAAGGACGTGCCAGTTTCTTGTGCTGCATCATGGATATTGCTTGCAGAGGATTCCCACAAATAGTAGGCATGTGGTGACTGCTGAAAGCCACTCCCCACCCCTCAAAGGTGGGAAAGTTGTTGTCATAACACAAAGCACAATAACACAATAGAGGACCAAAGATAAACCGTTTTGTGAATAGCAAGTTTAACGGGTAGTTCAACCTTTTAATTATTCCCTATAAATGCTGAACATGTTTCATTTGACTCTTATCTCACCAGTTCTGATTTTAGACAGTATTTAATTCGTTCAAGCACTGAAAACAGTGTGATGGTGTAATTAGAGTTAATTGTGCAGGCAAACAGAGCTGAAGGTCATCAGTGTGCAAGAGATGGCACCATCTCTCAAATTCCCATCTGAAATAAATGGAGCCCTCTGCTGAGACTCCTTAGAGAGTGCCACTATTGCATTCGGGAGGTCTCAAGAAGTCTTCTCCAAAGGTTGTTCAACATCTTGGAGAAGGCAGCAGTGTCAAGAATCCAGGTCTTATAATATCAGGACTTATTGATTGAGTTAGTCTGTTACAAAAAAAAAAGACCAGCAGCCATCAGTATTCTCCAGTCAATTACGTGTAAGGCTGGGAAGGTCTCCAAGTTGCCGTATAACCTGTTCCTCCATCCTGGAGAAGAAAAGCTTTACATGGGTTGTCCCTGATCCCTGATTTTCTTACCAGTTCTTGTAAAAGCTGGACTGTAAGAAGAAACAGACATTTTCAGACTATCTCCTAAGTAAGCCCTCCTTGCTTCAAGTGACGTGGAGAAAAATTGATACTCATTTTTAGCTTTTGATATACTGACCATCTTATCATACCTCAGCCTTGCTGTTGTAGACGAAACATGCTCAGTTTCTTCATAGGTCCTGTTTCTTAAACATCCCACTGTCCTTGCTCTTCTCTGGACTATATGCTATCTGTTTATCTGTTCTCTTAAGTGATGCATCGAAAACCAGGAGCAACATCAGCATTCTGGTCTTGTCAGGACTAAGCAGAGCAGAATAAATGACCTCTCTAATCGACCTAGAACTGTAAACTTCCCTCTCTAAATCATCGCTGTGCACTGCACCACTTCTCAGTGGATATGTGTTCGAAATGCCATTTCCTTTACAACCATGGAGCAATTAACATCTTCCCTAATTATATGTTTCCTTTCACACAGACATTCCCTTCTTTCCCATAGTTCTTCTGTTTTGTACACTTTCATTCAATTCCACCTGGAATTTTAGTGCACTGACACATTGTATTTGAATCCAGTCATTAATTTATGCACTCACCTAACAGTATTACTTTTGATTGATAGCTGCCGAAGGAAGAAGAAAAAGACCTGCACAAAGACTTCTGGTTGAAATGAAGTTATTTTTACATTGGAGGTGGGGAGGAAGAATGTAGTTCGGTGCCGTGATTTCAGGTTGCATTTATTTCCCGTGGAGTGAATCTCCATCTTTCACAAAGTCTATTTAACAATAAGCTATACTCAGATCTTTGGATGGAGGTAATAGAAAGTTGACAAGTACTTAGCTTTCAAACTGTTGCATCTGATTATCTGGCCTGACTTCCAAACTCCCTTGAAAACAGACACAGTCTTTTTATTTTTTATATTGGACAGATATCAGAAAGACCTGAATCATCTCTCTTAAGGAAATCATTGCAGATGGAAGGTGGAAATCATTACATCTTGGGACAGCAGTGTGGTACAAGCACATATCCTCATAAATTTTTCCAGGGAATATTCCATCATGAAAGAAAAGTTTGCTCTATCAGAATAGGGACCTCCTCCTCATCTGTTCCAAAGGGCAATCTGTTCCTCAGACTACTTCATGATTACTTTTTCTGCAGGAATGCATACCGAAAAGCAGCTAACTGGCCAGGTATATGCATGATAGGATTTACAGTCTCGATGAAAGTCATTATAGGGCTCCTGAATTGCATATAATCCCTGTTCATGGTATATGAAGATCCTTCTCTGTTTATAAACAGAAGTTGTGTCAGAAGCTGCATTACCCAGTTCTAGTTGAAAAAATGTTTTTTATATTTTTTATTATTATTTTATTCTAACATATGCGCCTGGAAAAGGGAGAGTATTTAAATTTAGTTATTTGTAATTAAGGAACCTCATTCTGCTATGCATTTCTGATGTGTAAAATAGATACTTTCATAGGGGACACAGCTAACATCCAATTTAATATCCTGTCTCAGACCCTGATTGAGAGAAAGGTATGAAAACTCCAGATAAATCTGACAATTAGAATCATCAAATTATTTAGGTTGCAAATGACTTTTAGGATCATTGAGTCTAAGAATTAAATTAACTCTACAAAGGCCACCACTAAACCATGTCCCTAAGCACCACATCTTCAGGTCTTTTAAATACCTCCTGGGATGGTGACTCAACCATCCTGCTGAGCCTGTTAAAATGCTTGAAGAAATTTTTCTGAATATCCAATCTAAACTTGCCCTGGCACAACTTCAGGCCATTTTCTCTTGTCTTATCACTTGTTCCTTGGAAGAAGAGACTGGCACCCACCTGGCTACAGCCTTGTTTCAGGAAGTTGTAGAGAGTGATGAGAGCTCCCCTGAGCCTTCTTTTCTCTGGGCTAAACACCCCCAGCTGCCTCAGCTGCTCCTCCTCAGACTTGTGCTCCAGACCCTTCACCAGCTCCATTGCCCTTCTCTGGACACATTCCATCACCTCAAAGTCTTTCTTGTAGTGAGGGACCCAGAACTGAACACTGTTTTAAGTGCAGCCTCTCCAGGGCTGGGTACAAGGGAACAATCACTGCCTTGGTCACACTTGGTGAAACAAGCTAGGATGCCATTGGCCTTCTTGGCCACTTGGGCACACTCCTGGCTCATGTTCAGCTGGCTGACGACCAGCAACCCCTGATCCTTTTCCAGTGGTCAGATTTCCAGCCACTCTTCCCCCAGCCTGAAGTGCTCCCTGTGGTTATTGTGACCCAAGTGCAGGACCCAGCTCTTGCCCTTGTTGACCTCATACCATTGGCCTCAGCCCATTGATCCAGCCTGTCCAGATCTCTCTGTAGAGTGATTGTACCCTCCAGCCCAGCTTGGTGTCGTTTGCGGACTTACTGAGGGTGCACTTGATCCCCTCATCCAGTTCATGGATAAAGATATTAAACAGGACTAGCCCCAGTACTGAGCCCTTGGGAACATCACTCGTGACTGGCCACCAGCTGGATTTAACTTCATTCACCACCGCTCTTTGGTCCCAGCTTTTCAGACAGTGTTTGACCCAGTGAACAGTGCACCCATACAAACCATGGGCAGCCAGTTCCTTCAGGATAATGGTGTCAAAGACTTTACTAAAACAAGGGAAATATCAACATCCTTTCCCTCACCCACTGAGTGGGTCATCTTGTCATAGGAGATTGGGTTGGCCAAGCAGGATCTGCCTTTCATAAACCTCTGCTGGCTGGAGCTGATCATGCACATACGGCATGATGCCACTCAGGATGATCTGCTCCATGACCTTTCACAGCACTGACATCAGGCTGACAGGCCTGTAGTTCCCTGTATCCTCCTCCTTGCCCTTCTTGTAGATGAACATCACATTTGCTAACTTCCCATCAACTGTGACCTCCTGAGTGAGCCGGAACTGCCGGGAAATGATGGAAAGTGTCTCAGTGAGCAGTTTTATGTGCTCCCGCAATACTCTTGGGTGGATCCCATCCAGCCCCATGGGCTTCTGTCTGTCACACACAAATATAATAGGTGGTGTAGCAAGTCACTAACCATTTCCCCTTGGATTAGGGGGCTTCATTCTGCTTCCTGTCTTTGTCTTCCATCTCAGGGTGTTGAGTACCCAGAGAACAACCATTTAAGACTGAGGTAAAGAAGGCATTAAGTACTTCGGCCTGTTTGTCATCCTGAATAGGCCAAAGTCTACCCTCCAGAAGTCAAAGATGTTCTGCTGGCATCCCTCTCCTTACTTCTCGGGTAATTTAAAACGCTGTCATTTTGTGACCACTGTGCCCAAGATGGCCTCCAACTATCACATCACCAAAGAGTTCCTCACTGTTCACGGACAACATGTCCAGAGGGATACCTTCCTTAGCTGGGTCCCTCACCAGCTGTGCCAGGAAGTTATCTTCCACACACTACAGTCACCTCCTAGGCTGTTTCCTCTCTGCTGTGTTATATTTTCAGCAGACATCTGATAAGTTGAAGTCCCCCATGAGAACAAGAGCCAGTGATTGTGAGTCTTCTCCCAGCTGCTAATAGAATATATTGTCTGCCCTTTCATCCTGGTTGAGTGGTCTGTAACATGACATCTGCCTTGCTGGTCTTCCCTGATTCTTACCCATGAACACTCAACCCTGTTGTCACCATCACTAAGCTCCAGACAAACGAAACACTCCCTAACATACAGGGCTACTCCACCACCTCTTCTTCCTTCCCGATCCCTTCTGAGGCATTTACAGCCATCCTTTACAACACACAGTTCTGCAGGTCATCCTGCCATCTTTCAAACTATATCACAGCTTTCCTTTTGCAGAATGGCTTCCAGCTCCTCCTGTTTGTTGCCTGTGCTATGTGCATCAGCGTAGATGTGCTTCAGTTGGGCTGTTGATCCTGCCACCTATTTTTGGGGGGTGAAAGGGCCTGTGTGACTGTTCTGAAGCACTTCTGTGGTTTCTAATACATCAATAACCCTTGTGTCTTTGCTGTCGTGTAGATTTCCATACCCTTCCTCCACTGAGAGGGCAGACCACAGGACCTTGATAGCATACCATCCCTCAAACATTGTTGTGCCACCCCCAGGCTTATCTCTAGCAAGCCTGCATTTATCTCTTTCCCACTTCAAATCTAGTTTAAAGATCTTTGCAATCCCTGATACTGCTCAGCCTAGTCGCCTGCTCCCACAGCTCTGTCACTAAGCAGAGGTGTCCCTGTACCTGCGCTCAAGCTCCCACAGGGATGCTCACTGCCAGCATCCAAGCAGGGCACACCCTGCAGGTGACGCCTGGCTCCACCAGAGCTCTGTCTGGGCAGCTGCATCAGTTGCAGCAGCTGCAGAGCTTAGGGAGGCCGTGCCTTTCTGCTTGGGTGGATCCCGTTGCTCCCTGGTCAAGGTGGCAGAGGTTCAGCACCCTTGCTGAACACCCTTCCATGGGAAGAGCTGCCCTACACCCTGTTGGCCTGCCCTGGCCTCTGCTGCTCCCTGTGGGCTCCATTTATACATGCTAGGGGGGTTTGGGTCCTGCCAGCCCTTGTGGCACGAGCTGCAGGCTCCTGGCTGGTCTCTAGAGGTAAAATTAAAAACAGAAACACAGGTATGTGTTTTATGTTTGGGTATGTTTTTTTCCCTTTTTGAGATACTCTCAGTCATTGTAACCATGTTTTTTCTGGCTCTCTCTACATGTTAAATTTCTGTTTCCTATTTCTTACGTCTTTACAAGCTCACAGAGTGCCTTAAAATAATTGCACTCTTAAAAGAGTGTTTCCATGTCTCAGTTTTGAGCATTGACTCTTTCAATTGAGTTACTTACTACCCTTCTGCATACAGCACAAAAAGGGTGAGAAATGTAATAAATAAATTATAATGTACCTCTGTCATTTCCCTCTTTATTATTTCATCTTTCCTAAGGTCTTTTGTATGTATTGAGAGGTGAGTACTGGCCTTCCTCACTCTTTTCGGTCTCCTCTAAGCCCTGCTGTGATTTTCCAGTAACCTTTATTGTTATTAACTTACTCATGGAAGTGTCATTGTACTAGACTTTTTTACAAACCCAGAGCAGGAAAATAATCTCTGACCTCAGGTATATTTTGATATCATGTGGTTCTGGTAGTGTATACCATATTCCCTAGGAGGTGATTCCATTGATTCATTGGAAAGCATTATGGTACGCTGGCCACATCTTCCATTCCTTTCCTTTTGAGCTGCGTTGTTGTCTACTGAGGGCTCCAATTATTAATATACTGTTACTTATGGAAGCACACAGATGCTCTCTATTAAGGCCAGTGCATCTTTTAGCCCCTTGCAAAACACAACTCCCTTAAACACAATGCTTTATTGTTTTGTCTGAATTTCAACTTCAATTGCAATGCATTGTTCTCAGGGGTGTGACTCGGTGGATTATTAAGAAGTGTCAAATAGCCAAAAAGGGACAGCAGGGGAAACAGCCTTCTTGCTGAAGAGCTGTTTTTCCCTTAGTGTTTGCCAAAATAACTAATCTAATTTATGGGAAAACAATTAAAATAATAAGAAATTGCATCATTTTTTATTGAGTTTCATAATGGAAGTCACAAAAGTATGTAATCCTTTAGCTGATGTAGCTTTGACTTTGCAGCTTTTGATTCCTGTATTTAAGGTTTTCTTTCTACACAAACTTCATAATTAACAGGACTTAAATTAGCTAATTCTCTCTGCTTCAGAAACTGGTAGTGTGATCAAAGTTTCTCATATACCTTGCTAATTAGATACCTGATACAGGGAGCCCGACCTCCTTGAAAATTTAAAAAAAAAAAAAAAAAAGCCTTTACAATCTGTGAGTGATTTAAGTCAGACTAAAAAATATTGCTTTTACACAATATCACATTACATTTACTGTCACATGTATTTGCACAATCCTGTATTTGTACAATATACCATAGTCCTGCACCACTGCCAAGCATGTGAGATCAAATATGGTAAATTACTGTTGTTGTTGAGGTCTGATATACCAGAAGAAAAACACAAGTCTGAAATTACCGAAAACTTCATGGGAAAGAGGAAAGGAGTTCCCAGAAATATACTAAAAAACGAATGCTTCTCCCTTTTGAAATGAGCTTGCCAGATCCTTCCAAAAGCAGATGAATGTTCTTGACCTGATGAGTGTTTATCAACTGTCTGCAAGTCTGCTTGGCAGCTTTGCTCCCTTGAAATATTCTTAATCTGAGGACCTGAGAAGATGAGGTTGTGTAGTTGCACTTCTAGTAAAGGTTCCCATTCTCCCAGTCCATCTTTGGTAAAAAATGTGTAAAGAACAGTGGTATCATTGTGGGGTGTTTTATCAAGAGGACACAAGATAACTCAAGAATTATGTGGATGTACCTATCCATGCACACTAGAACAGAGAATTTGTTTGGGGTATTTGTAGTGAAATTTCTTCGAGTTAGATGTGGGTTTAGCTTCTTTCAAAATGTTTGAAAATGTCTTTTTACCAAGAGAACTGGCAAAGAATTAAGTAGTACCACAAAGGCGGACAGATGCTTCAAGTGTTCATTTAATCAGAAAAGAGAAAGTAAAGTTAGCTTGGAAATAATTGCAGTGACCTCAGCTTGAGGTATTAAATAGCAAACACTATTTCCTGCTGAGTAATACAGTATCTCAGATACAAATAGTACATAAAATTTTGCTTCCATTTTTAAATAGCTTTGTACTACTAGGTAATATAAGTCCTGGCTAACAAAAGTGAGAGTTTTAAGGTTACAACAGCTACAGCTGGGAAAACTGAATGAACAGGTTAAAGCCCTAGGTTCGTGAAACCCCAGTACATCTTTGCAGTGAAGGAAAGTCTGGTTTACCATTGTTTCAGTATTTTTTGGGGCAGGATTTGTGGTTTTGTTCTTTGTTAATACAATGCCTCACACAACTGGTTTGTGATCACTGATTGGTGTCTCTCCAGTGCTACAGCAATCAAAGGAAAGTAATAAACAGCATTTTAAGGCTCTGGTACTGTAAGTTGATGGTCCAAAGCCACAGAGCAAAATGATGAAGAGCCAGATTTAGCACAGAAGGAATTTTTATTATGCAGTCTCAATCTCAGACCATTATTTTGCTTCTCTCTAGCAAATGACCTTGTCTGATGTTCTTCAATACATCACATGGGTCTTGCCATGCCACTATCAGCACCTCTGCTCCTCTGTGCACTACAAAGGCAGTTGGACAGCAAGCAGCTCCTTTTTCTAGGTTTGACTCTCACAAGGAAGCCCTTGGAAGTGCAGAAGTAAATCCTGGGAGTCAGGCAGATGTGTTAGGTGATGGGCAGGCTAACATGCTTCAGGACTGGGAAGGACCCAGCACAGGATGCAGACGGAGCACCTGAAAAGGAGCTGGTATCATGATCTTAACATTAATGATTTTTTTTTTCTGACAGATGTTGAAGAATAGTTTGCTGTTTTGAATTGCATTATTAACGTGCAAAACAATAACCCGTTCAGAAGACGAGTTTATTGGTTCAGGCCTTTATGAGTGCGTCTTTATGTTATCTGGACTATGTCCTGAGAGGGACCTCTAACTACCTCCCCAGATTCCATGAGGAATCTCAGAGGTAGGGCAGTATTTGGATTCACACCCACCCCTCGCAGTATGTCCTTAACACAAGTGCTTCACCCTGCGATTGTGTGGTCATGGTATTCTGGCGTTGCATTTAACTCACTTGGTCTCTTATTCAGAAAAATACTTTCCTTAGCTTGGGAGAAGAAAGTACTGAACCCAGCCTGTATCCCACCTATCTGACATGATTGCGTCCAGCAGAATGAATGGAATTATTTGTGCAGGATATGATCCAGAGTTAAGAAATTCTTTAAAGCATAGGAGCAAAAACATGTGTGTCTTTATATGCTGGAATTTATCCATTTTCAGGCACACACAAAAGGAGTATTAAGGATCATGAGAGAGTCCCATAGTGTACAAGGGGCTGAGACATAGGACAGGATAGGGTAGAATAGAATAGGAAAGAAGGGGAGACAATCTCAGTCAGGCGAATAGGATAATTGTCCGAGTAACTTCTTCAAATCTGCTTCAAGGTGCCTAATTGAGGCCTATTTGGGGCACTTGGTTTTAGGTTGGGCCTTTCTTGAAGTTACAGTTTAGGTAATTAAATTATTATAAAAATAATATTAGGGGTGGGTGCAGGCTGTAAATACGTTACATTTTTCTGAAAAAACAAACTAATTAAAAGTAATTTCCTCTCCTGTTTCTTTGCCAAGACCTATTTTCAGGACTCTGTGCCTCTCCTCAAGAAGCCAATGAAATCTCAGGCACCGAAAACAAATAGAGGCAGTATACTTAGGACTTGGCTGGTTAAAAACAAAAAGAGGAAAATACTTCTTATTTTAAAATATTTTGTTTTGAAGTTATCATTTTTATATTCGTGAACATTTTGCTGTTGATTTTGGCTGGTAAATACTTCTCCTTATAAAACAACAACTTAACCATTCACCTTTCATATGCCGTTAAACTCAGATCCTGTGTCATCTCAGGTTTCTGTGCTGGCTGTTTCCAGGACACAGAGCAATTCTCTGTAGAACTTGGATGTGAGGCACATCTGGGTTGAACAAGGACAGTGTAAATCTTGCCCCTGCTTACCCGGATCTGTCATGCACAGTGAGCAGAACCACGTTTTCTGCAGTTCTCCTCTTGGGTGCCTGGCATCGCGGAGGCTGAGTTCATCCCAGCAGCACATCAAGGTGTAGGACTGGTGTCTCTTACACATACGTTCAGTGCCTCTCCCAGAACCAAAAATGTCCATGGTGGGGCCTCTTACTCTGTGGAATGGGCGCTAGAGAGATGATTGGTGCTGAGTTTGATTTGTTTGGATTTTCTTCATTTTTATTTACTTTGTTGTTTCATAATGCCCATCTTGCTGTCTGCAAGATTGTTAAAAATGCGAGTAAAATTTCTGTGTGAATTGAGTTTTAGTTGAGGATTTAAAATAAAAAAGAAATGTAATAGTTTAACTTTTATTCCCAGTAGTTTCTAATGCTTTTCTAATACTCTGGGGTTTTTGTTCTTTTGCAAAATCACTATATTATCACTCAGGTGTCTCAGACGTGGTGATAGATTCCTCTGTAAGGCATTTCCCATTCCACTTTTATGGGAGCTGCTGGGCAGCCAGCTGAAGAGTAGTCGGGTCATTAGACTCTCATTGAAAACACATAAATAAATGTATTTTAGTGTTCTTGTATGTTCTCTGGACCAAGTGTGATATAAAAGTTATGTATGTCCATATAGGGTCTCAGGTTGGGTTTATGTAAGAAAATAGTCTAAAAAGATACTGAATTCTTCAGTAGCACATCATGACTGTGGAAACCTTGCCTTTGACTAAGAAAATGGCAGGCAAGTTTAGGCTGGTGAAAGTCATGGCAGAAGCAGGAATATTTTAAGATATGGGCAGGAGAACGATTTACCACGGGGAAGGTCACAGATACAGCTTTGCAGTTTGTCAGCCTCTTTGCATGAGTCTTGTCAGTGTGGGGAGAGTTCCCAGTTTCCCACTTGGAAAGCAGCACAAGCTACCTCCCATGTTTTGCAAGGTTGTGAGTGAGAGATGGGCCCCAGTTTACATCATGACAGCTTCCTTGTCCCATTTTATATTCTCTGTCACTGTTCGATTTGGCTAATGGCATTTTAGCCTGCCTGTGTTTCCATGCATGCCAGATAAATGATGCTCTCAAGAAGTGATGGGAATGTTGCTCAGATGCTTTTAACCATGCTGAGACACTTCTCGTTATGCAACCTTTAAATGCCACCATGTCAGTGGTGGGTGAAGTTATTGCTGTCTGGTGCAATTGTGTAGTGCAAAAATTAAAACTGTAAATTGTTTTGGTTTGAACCCCATTTTATGTAAACTTTGCATCCTCCCCAAAAGAATGTGAGGACTGCAAAGAGAAACATGCAGAAGTTGGGAAACAGAGAATGGTCTGCTCTTGCTTTTGTGCATCATCTCTTCAATTACATGAATTATGCAGTGTTTTTGACTAGCTTCCCATCATTCTGATGGCACAGGATGAATAGTGTCAGAGACTAGCATCAGGTTTGTAAAGTAGAAGATGCCTGTCTCCGAAGACACCCAAGCCTTTTTTTTTCCGCAGGAAGTGGGGGCAGCATTATGAATGAAGCAAGGAATTACAGATGGAAAGATGAAGCTGTTCCCTTCCTTTTCTCTAGAGTCACTGCATAACAGTAGCCTGTAGCCAAATATTTGAGCTGAGATGTTCAAAGGGAACCTCTAATAATGAATGCAGAGTTTTGGAGGGTTTAGAAAGTGACCCCTGTAAGTCCTTTGCAAAAGATGCAGAGCACGATGCTTTGAGACGCGCTTTGAACAACTTCTCATCTGATGGGTAATGCAAAGTACGCTGGAGAAGTTGAGCTTCTTTGGTTTCCAGCTGAGTATTCAAGATCAGCTGATACTTCTGATAATTTTGATTTTCTGTTTCTCTGTGGTTTTGCCCCCAGTTGAAAAGTAAGGACCATACCACCTCCTTTTTAAAGGTATGGAAGCAATGTCACAGTGCTGGTGATAGACCAGACCACTGTAAACAGTAACTAGATGAAAGTGTTCATATAAATGTTTATCATCTCTCCTGAGAGCATGGCTTGGTCACTTCACACCCAATAGAAGATTGGTTTTAAATCCTTATCAACTATCCATGCTGGTGACTTCACCTCCTAGCCTCTCAAGCTTACTGAGCTCCACACCTCTCCTTATCTCTGCCTTACTGTTTTGCTCCTCTGCTTTTTCATTTCACTGCTTCTTGAGTCTGGTGGCTTCCAGAGAGAAACTGTGCCTTTAGGAGGGTGACCCTCTCAGTTCTGCACTTGGGACCATGTACTTCCCCCTTCATCACCATGTCCCACTTAAGCTGTGTGTGCCGATACCACATCTAACCAGTACCACATTCATGGAGAAGTGAATCTATCCAGCCTGTGCAAGCAGATTTTTTCAAAGGCTTATAACTTAGCCAAATCTGGGCAACTTTTAATAAAAACTTTTCCCCTGCCAAAATTTTCAGTCCTTTCTCCAAAACATGGAGGCACTAGAGCTTTTTAATGAAACAGTTATTAAAAAAAAAACAAAACAAAAGTAGGAATAATAACATGTTTTTCTCTCAGTTGTTCTCAGAAAAGTTGTTCTGTTGTTCTCAGAAATGGCTGAACCAGTTCAGCCTGATTTATTTATTTTGGAAAGAATCAGCTGAGAGAAACTTTCAGCATGGGAAATTTCAGCCCAACTGGTTAGCATTTCTCAAAGTTTGGCAAAGTTTAATGCAAGTGGAAATGTTCTTGTACTGAGAAGTCAAAGGCAAGCTTACGTATCCACAATGTTCCTTACTTAGGATAGAAAAAGACTATATATATATATTGCTTTTTCTTAATGTTTCAGGTTCTTTGAGTATATATTGCTCTACAAAGATGCAGTGATGTTTCAGATTGAACAAGTTACAAAGCTTTGCTCGAAGATTGCTCTGACAGAGCCATGGGATCCATATGATATTCCTGCCAATTCAACTTATGAAGATCAGTACTACATTGGGGGACCTGGAGATGAAATTTTGGTACAGGAATGGTCTGACAGAAAACCAGCCAGGAAATGTATGTCCATGCTTTTGTTGTATTTTATAATAATCAATGTCTCTGCTGCACAGGGAAAAATAAAATTGTGTTTTGCTCCGGATTTCCGTATTTCTATAACGGTCTCTGGAAGAAGTAATGAAAATGCCCTGTGCACAGAATACACGCTTAATAACAATGCCTTTTATTAGGAAAATGTTTCATATCTCAGCAGGATTAAGTATGTTCAAGGGGGACTTGATTGTATTGTATTTCGTGTCATACAGAGTTTGGCTTGGAACAGCATCATTTCGCATCTGAATCTGGCAGCCTGTATCCAAAATTTATCTAGAGAAGAATTGGTACTATAATTAGGGTTACACTCAAACTAGAGTCTATGTAACAGAAACAAAGCAGGTGTCAGTGTTTGTCTATACGTGGTTCTGCAGCCAGTGAAATCCTTAACATGTGCCTACATTTTGTTATCCTCTGTACTGGTAAGAAATTATCTGCTCGCAAGACTTAGTTCTGCACTTGGGAGCTGAACGCTTGTATCATAAAAGAAAGGAGGCTGAATTTTCCAAGGTATAATATGTTAGATTTTGAATGCACAGAAATTTATTAGCACTTCGGCTTCAATTTCACCTATGGTTTATTGATGACCCAGACAACTATAAAAATGATTTTAAAACCTCTGTGAAATTTATGGGACTGTTCAGCTAATGCAATACTTATGGTTATGGGCATCTAATATATAGGCTGATTATGAACTTGAGCATTTAGCCGGAGGAAAAAAATTCTTTCTTGAGTAAAAGTGGAATAAATGAAGTAGAGAATGAAGGATAAGATCATTAGACCTCTGTAACTAGGTCGATATATCCTCTGGTATTCTGCAAGAGGCAAATTATCACTCACTCCAATAATTCTTTTTTTTCAAATATGATATTTTTGGAATTTTTGTGGAACTTTATATCCAGATACATTCGATTAATGATGTGTGATTTTTATCCTGTATTATTTTGTATCTCCAGTGCTTTTCTATATGATCATTCATGCACATAATGTCTGAAAGTTATCTATCTATATACCTTCCAGCTAATATTGATTTGGATTCTAGAAATTGTATTTCTTGTACAGTTACAAAAGTTTCAGGGGAGATACAGTCTACTTTGGTAGCATCATATTTAACCATAATTTTTTATTCAAAATTCTGAGAGAAGACTTGTTCAGTAAAAGGTGCCTCCATTTCTGTGTACTCAAAGTCGTATTAATTGAGGTCAGAATGTTTTTGGTATAATAGCATGCTCTAAAGAGGTATATTCAAATATTGCTCAGCTTGCCACCCTTTCTTTGGATACAGTTTATGTGTGTTTCATGTCACCATTTATTTATTTCTGTTAATGTGGTTGTGGTACAGCCTATGACAAGAAACTGAAAGTACTGAAAATAAGTGTGTGTGATTGCTGCTGGTGGGGAGAGAATAAGTGTCCTTGGGACTAGAAAAATTTGTTACAGGCATTCCTCAGAGGAACTGATTTAAGATCACAGTAGGTAATTTTAACATCATGAGTTTCTGCTATCAAGAGATCTGAAATGCGTAAAGCAACAGGATGGAGTATGATTGAAGGGGTAAAGAATGATCACTGAAGGTGTCTGTGAGGTTAATAGAAGAGAGATAAAAGCAAAGGATACTCAAAGGAAACCACTTCAGTGGTATTGCTGCCACTGCCTAAATAGCGTAGTGGAGAAGGTAGAGGTGATGACAGAACAAGGGGAAAGAGGGCAAGGGAACACCTCTGAGATTAGCACACTGTGGGATTAACTGAAGTTAAAAAAGGGACAGACTTGCTACATCACATACCTGGAGGAGATCAGTATTGAGTGTAGTCTTGAGCCAGAAGTGTTTGAAAAGAATAGGAATTTTTTTAAAATAACATGATGATGAGGATCTGCATAGACAATGTTAAATAGAAGCAATGAGTTAAAAGAGAGTGACATCATCATGACACATTCATCTTGTCGTGTCACCTAAAGTAGTCACATTTCTGCTTGGTTGCAGTGGAATCCTGGGTCGGCATTTACACTGTCAAAGACTGTTACCCAGTACAGGAAACCTACACCAAGAAGTACAGCGTGACAACCTCCACTCGCTTCTTTGACATCCATCCGGGCATCGCAGATCCCTCCGTGTTCACCCCCCCCAGCACCTGCCAGACAGCCCAGCTGACGCGGATGGAAGATGAATGCTGATTACGGACACTGGCTGCCCTGGGCAAACATGTATTAGCCAAGGGGATGGTTATTAGTAGTCAGCTGTTGACATCTAAGCTGATTTTTCAAGCTAATTGTTGCTCTTTTTGGAATTTGTAAGTTTGCACTTGAGAGAGAACATAAGCATATAACTGAGTAAAATATATAGAACAAAAGATAACTTTCAGTCACATTAATCTGTTCAGTGATGCACTTGCAGTATTATATAGTTACCATTAAGATAATATTTCTAGATACTATTTATTTAAGGTTGATTTTCCTTTTGCAAAGATTTCATTTTTTATTTTTTTAAGAATGCAAGGTATAAGCAGATGGCAGCAATGGTACTGTCTAGAAGAAAAAGCTAAATTTTGTTGATTTTATTTTTATTTCTGGAGACTGGAAGGAAAAGATGACCTGCGTAAAATCTCATCCCTAAGTGAAAAATACCATTTTAAACAACTTACATCAAAATTGTGGAAATTTGTTCTTTTGGCTGTATTTTGTGTTCTGTTTTTGTTGGGTTTTTTTTCTTTCTGCTCTTCAGGAAGCTGGTAGTCAATTTTTGAGCTAATTTTTGTTCTTGCTGAAAAGAAACTGGAGTAGCTTTATTCATGCAATGCTAGCTGACACGGAAAAAATACTTGTCTGTTTCTTGGGAGAATGGTGTGAAAGGAAGGGAAGGAGGGAGAGGTACACCTTCAAAAACAGTAAGCTGAAGTTTTTATGCATCTCCCATTTGGAGAAGGCTTCCAGTAGGGTGTGATGAGACATTTTTCAGTCACGTTTTACTTCAGCACTCACTTTTCAAGGCAATACTAGTTTTAACCTATGCAAAGGGATTAAAAGGTATTGCACTCTAAACGGCTTTAATGTTTTGTAACTATTTTCAACAGTCTTTACTCAGGGTGTGGAACACCTTTATAGTTCCAGGGAGATTTGAGAAAAGAAAAGTCGTTCTTAGTGCGTGGTTAGTAAAGGCTGAATCAGCGTTCACACAGTGCCTGGTGGTCGGGATGGAGTGAGAGACAGAGCTGTGTGACCTGTGTAGGTGGGAGGGAGGAATGGGAGGCACAGGTTTTAGATGTCCTCTGTGCGGTGTGGCAGCGAGGCACTGCAATCTAAGCAGACATGACAATCTTGCTTTCTTTTGCACCCTCTCCATTGATGCCTGTTTTATTTGCTGTTTCATCAGCTTCGCAATCTTATTATCTCCACATAACCAAAAAAGCGCAGGAAATGCACATATTTTGAGTTAGAAAATTCAAACCAAACCTTCATGCACCTTTGAGACTCTCGAAAGTGCAATGGGTTTTGCACTTTTACCAAATGAGATTGACTGGTTTATTCTGTAAGGTATGCATTTTATTTATTACTTGTAAATAAATTTAAAGACAGATTCTTTTCCTCTTACACATGTTGGGTAGTTGTTTGCTCCAGAAGTCATCTGGCTGTAAACGGATGTAAACACTGGGAAGTTTGGTGTCTCCAGAGGAGAGATGCTGGGCAGGCTTTTAGTGCTTTATGTACTCATAGCTTTTTGTACGTAAGCAAGTGGGACAGTGGTTGTTTTTCTTTCACAGTTGTGGTCAGAATGGCATTTTACTTTGCCCCATGCCTAATGAAAGCACATATACACATTGGTTAAAATTTAGCTAGTTCATTAAAAATTTCTCTTGGAGAGGGCCATTCCACTGAAACACGCTAGTGGAAAGAAGGATTGGGTTTCCTTGAATTTAGAGTGCATTTATTCTGTACTCGCCTTCTGTATTTTTTGTGTGACACTCTAAATGCTAACTGCATATTGTTCTCATTAGGACAATGATTAACATGCATTTCTTAATATGTGTCTTGTTGGAATCTGGAAAATATAATAAATCTGGCTAGCAAGCATGAAGTTGTGGTACTGAATCGTTTGGAGTGGCTTTGTTGCGGTCAAGCAGATAGCTGGGTAATCAGGGTGTCTGTATTATGTTTTGCTGACAGTGATATAGTTTCTAGCAATAACATTAAATGTTCCTTTAAATATGAATTTGAAAATTTGCAAAAGTCTGGTACACAAAAGTGCTTTAAAAATTTTGCCCTGACTTGCAGAGTAATTTTATATGGCTAAATATGTTCCTCTGAAACAATGCTGTTGTCTTCATATTTATGCTCTACAAATCCAATGCAGAGTTGTCAAAGAGATATCAAGCAGCAAAATTTAGGATTACGTATTTTGAATTAGCCACAAACCAAATATGAAGCACGACGTGCGTATGCCTGGTTTGTTATCTTTGTTATGATGTGCTTTGGTTTGTTGTTTGTGTACCACAAGAGACATTTTGTCTTTAGGCAACTACGCCAGCGATTCAATGAGAAGGAGCATAAAAGGAGTATAAGGTAGCTATATAGGATGCTGCCATAATTGAGTAAAAATGAGGGATTCGTATGCGTGATAGTCTGGGAAACTTGTTTATCACAGTTATTTGGTGAAAAATTAATAATAAATTGGTATGTACATGAGTTATATTGTAGTCTGTGAGGTAACAGCATCAGAACCTGGTAGCTGGATAGTCTGTGAGGCAAAGCTGATTTTGTGACATTTCCAGTGTTTCCTGGTTTCAGCTAGGCCAGCTGAATTGCCAAATAGTGCAAACATGGATGTGTCTGCCATATTTTTGTGTTTCTGCTTGGAGTCTTCGCTGAAAGCAGGATGTGTAGAAACACAACATTGTTTTATTTAAAGTTAACCAAACATTCCTGAACCTCAAAGAAAGGTTTAGTTTGAGTTTGGGGAGGAGATCTGGGCATTTGGTTCAGTTCCTATTTTAACAGTTTGCTTAACTCTAGCATTAGGGACAGATTTTGCTGCCTCAAGCCGTGCTGCAACCATGAAAGTGCTGCCATTTACCTGGGAGTGCCAACTCTAATGAAGAACATAGGAAGAAACACAATAATCCACTGTCAAAGTCAATTTTAGTCAAGAAATCTCTAATACGGGTAAGTAAAATACTCTTATTTTGAGACACTAACAAAATCAGTGTATTTCTCACCTTGAAGTTCATTTCATTTTAGTGCTTACACTTACTCCTTGCAAACTTGCATATCTTTTCCCACCACCCTTTACTTCCTAACGTCAAAGAAGTCCACTTCCAAACAGTGTTTACAACCCTCACTTGCATTTATCTGAGTAGGAGTTCAGCATCTAAATACCTGATGGATCTGAGCTGGACTTGACCTCTTTATTTTGCCAGCAGTTTTACCTCAAGTGCAAGAGCCATACGCAAATATGAGCAACATATGCTGAACTGCATGTGAGTGTCCAACAGAGAGACCAGTGTTGGCTCATGTGCAGTTGGTGCTGTCCCAAAATACCAGTTGATGAGAGGTCTTGGCATGGCTGTTGTATCACATCCTGTATCTTCTGCATCCTCGGCCACAAACTGGTGCTGGAGGCAAACTGCGGGATGTTCCCACGTGACAGAAAGGCACATCACGAGATCATCAGTAGCTTACTCCCGAACTGTAAGGAGTAAATATTTCACAAGGGCACCCACACAAAGAGACAGAGGTCCCTGACTATAAAGATCCAGAGCTCTCAATCTTTCCAGGAGGCTGCATGTATGGCATGGACTCAGGCACATACAGATTTAATCTTCACATCTGCACTTAGGCATAGGAACAAATGGACCAAGCTTGAAAAGCTTTTTAAACACTCTTGAGCATTTACTGCGTTGTAAGGGGAGAGGAAGAAAACTTATGATCCAATCAGTAGTCCCAGAAAATGCTATTCTGAAGATATTAGAGTAAATCTCCAAACATTACTTTGAGTGCCTACTGGTTTAACATGTTCCAGGATAAAGATCCACGTGGTTTGGTCGGGCTACTTCAGCATAGAGCCCGAAACTGCATCCTGAATGAAGTGATGCACATGGCTCAGTATGATATTTTGTTTGAAACAAAGACAAATAGCCCAGCACTGCACACTTTGCAGGTGTGAGTGCATGAGTGGTGACTTGCCTGTTTATCTACAGGAATGTGTGTGCCTTTCAAAGGGTACTGCCTGCTGCCTTTGAAGACTGAAGAATTAATCTTCTCACCACTACATCCATAGGAATCTACTTCAGACTCTTTTCTTTCCCACCCTGCAAGATGGGAACAATATATCCACTTCCCGGCTGCTCTTGCCTTCCTGATTATGATAACTCTGTGCCAACATCATTGCCTGAGCCAGTGGGGCACTCAGAGGCCTAGAGGCATTGGGGCAGTAATACCAATGTCATGGAGGGTTCCCAACCCCTGCCTTACAACGTGGAATAAAATTACGTGTGTGTGTTACACGTCTGGGCTTACCCTTTGTGCCCCTGCACGCTCGCTCTGTGCACGGGGGTATTGCTCATGCCCTCAGCACCCGGCCATCACCATTAATTGGGCTCAGCTCAGGCTTCCATGACGCCAGGCAAAGGGGCTCGTGAGCAAAAGGGAAGGAGAGGAAATGAAAGGAAAACCTGCTGGGCTCACTCTGCTCCCCGCCAAGGTTTTTCCCACACTTGCTCAGGGCTGATAAACAGCTTTGACATTCCTGAAACAGCAGCAGCTGAGTTGCCAGCTCTACGTCACAGCCCATGTCATGCCGAAGGAGAGGGTTGGGTTTCACCCTCTGCACTAAAATTATCCTTCAGGCAAGGCCAGTGGCTCAGTTTTGTTTTCTATAGAGAATGCATGCCCGCTCCCATCACCTCTGCCACTGCCAGCCCAGCCTGTCTGGCAGGGGTTTGTGCTTATGCCTCCTGCCCCAGTTTAGCAGTCTGTGATAGCACCCTGTGTGGCCAGACAGTGCTCTTCAGCCTGTCCCCACTGTCCCATCTTTATTCTCCAGGTCTGTCAGGGCCCTCGCTGTACCCACACACAGGGCAGGCAGGTCTTCTTCACTTTCCTGTAGGGCTTTTAAAGTTGTGGGAAAAGCCCTTCCTATCTTTCCATTGCCATGCCATTTTGAAATTAATTTTTTACATGGTTTCTTCACCTGTTTCCTTTCTTCTTTGTATGAGAGCTGTTTCCATTAATTTGATGGGGCAGTTTTTCATATAGATGTTGAGTTTGGGGTTTTTTTTATCACAGTCTTGGTGCCATCTAGCCACCCTTGTTTATTGCTGCAATACCCCATAATCAATGACTTATATAAAGAAGGACTTTCTTGATGTTGGCAGCAGTTTGCACTGGCAAGAGCACAGAAGGTGGAAATGCTGAAAGTAATGACAAGTGACAGCAGAGGTACCCTTACTGGTGGCCCAAGTGACTACCAACTATGATGACAGTGTTAAAACTCTGGGCTCTGCAGAGTCTCTAGACACTTAACCCCAAGAAATACACCACATCTCTCCAAAGGAGATGGGGAACTATGCTGGGCAGCCCACATTGCTTTTACTTTATTAAAGTAAGATCCTGTAATAAATCCTGTATGCATGACCATAACTCATTCTTGAGCTGTTGCTTCATAGAGAGACAGAAAACCAGATGTTTTCTCTCGGCATTCTTCTAGAGAAATTATGTAAAAGTTATTGTCAGAAAAGGTTGACTTTTGAATTAAAGAGCTAGTATGTAGAAAGTTCCAAAGATTTGTCGTGGAACAAACGCTGTATCTATAATATAAAGTTTTTCAGCCTCAGAACTTCTACTTTAAAGTAAATAAATAATGCAGCTTGTCAGAAGGACTAAACTCTGAATAACTCCTCTCAACTGGCATTCAGCTTTGAAAGAAGCTGCTTCTGTTGTAAGCTTGAAGAGGAGCTCTTGCCTAAAGCCGGCTACTTTTGCAACCATACCAATTCAGCTAATTAAAGATACTGCCTCTTCCTGCAGACCCAGTCCTGTCAAAGGAGTCGAGTTCCTTTACTTGTTTGTTGGCTTGGTACTCTGCAGATTTCCAAAGAAATATGATGTTTTATGCCAGCACAGGATCTGTTCTGAATCTTTTGTTTTGTCAAATGCACTTTCTTGAACACAGAGCAGGCTATGAGTAACAAGCAGTGTCCCTTACCATAGGAGAAAGCTTACTCAGACTGAAGACATTTTTCCCTGTTTCCAGCCTGCTGGGACATCCTAAATTGGAAATCTCATTCAGAAATCTGCAAGGTTCACGTTTCATGTAGGTGAGAATGGGAGAAAAACAGCAATAATAGAGCAAGGTGGAAAAAGAAATGAGATAAGGCAAAATTGAAGTATGCCAACAGAGTTGTATCCCAAAAAAACAGTCAACCACACCCCAAAGAAAAGAAGGGGCAGGAGGGGAGGGGAAGAAAGGAAGAAGATGGAGAACCATGTTTGCCTGCCCCTTCTCAGCCTGTTTTATGAATGTATAGAAAGGACATTAATTGTGGGGGACCGCATCCAAATTCAAAGGTTCCTAAACATCAGCATTTCTTTTTGGGCAATACAAATCCCTGAAAGACCTGACCAGTCTGACAGAGCACTCATGGGGTTTGCTCACACAGACGCTGTTCACTCAGTGCCTGATGGCCCTGCAGGGACCAGTGCATGGCTTTTGGGTGCCTGGCAGAAGGAAGGAGGCCTTTGATGGATTTGACCTTTCACGCTCGCTTCAGGGAAGTACCAAATATTTGCACCTCCCACTGAAGTGAATAGATTAAGCATGAAATAATCCCTAGCCGGTGCAAATAAACAGTCGGCACTTACAACACTGTTCTTTCAATTCCAAGAAAAGTTTTCTTAACAGAGCTGCTGAATTTGGACATTGAAAGCACCCAACTCCCTTCCATTTCATTTCCACCTTGTGCTAGCTCACACTGCCAAAATGATATTGCCTTTAGGATTATTCGTTCCAACAGTCTCACTCTTATGGATGTGGATGAAAAGGACTAATGGTCCCCATGGGAAACATTAGGAGTAATAGTCAGAAGGCAAAGTCCAGAATGAAGCAAGGCAGGACAAGTTCCCATGCACCTGCTGCCTCTCCCATCACTGAGCCACCCAAGCTGGACTTGTGAAATGGGCAATCACAAAAGCTAAGCCACAGGAAGCAAAGCATTATTGTGCTTCAAAGACTGGGGCTAATGTTGCCTATATTAGAGCAGCTCTAGCATGATGTCAGATGTCTTGCTCACTAACAAAATCTCTCCCTCCAAAGGATCTTCTTAAACAGCAGAAGGAAGTGTTGGATATTGCCTCGACAGTGAAACATGTCCCTGCCAGCCAAAAGCACCAGGCAAGGGCAGCCAAGCACAATACATCATTAAAGCTTCCTCTATTTTTACAACAGCTGCCTGAAACATGGCTGGCACAGGGCTGTAGAGGAGGGAGACATATGTGGTGTGTGTTTGGTCAGGTGTCTTGAGCACTGCAGTGAACTTTGGGCCACCTGAACCCGAGGGCGTGAGCAGAATCACTGCACTCCAGTGCTGTAAACAGCACTTGCTTTGTTCTGAAAACCTTCACACTGAAGTGCCCTGCTATGTAACAGCAGACCATAGGAAAATGTTTGGGATGAGACATAAACCTCAGATCAGGCTGTCAATGGCCACAGTTAAAAACTAAAGTAAAAGAAAAAAGCCAAGTCTCACTTGCACTTCCAAAATAATTTCCACCTACAGTGGCCAAGAGATGTGACTGTTTTTTTATTTTGATGTGGCACTCAGTGTCAATTATATAGGAAGTTGTTACTTGCAGTCTGGATTATTGCTAGATGCATCACAGTATGGGAATGCAAATAGTACAGCCAGAGCTAATTGGTTTGGGATGTGCTAGTTCAGCACCCATTTGAGTGTGGCCACTTTCACAAGGCCGAGACAGCTCCAGGCTGAGGGAGAATAGGGTTTGGACATCTCCTGGGAGGTGTGACCCATCTATGAGACAACAAAACAGGTCTTAGTCACATGCCTAGAGAATAGCCTGTACCAGTGCTGAGATCAGAAAGGGATTTTCCTGTGGGACAGATTGGCACAGTTTTCCTGCAGCTTTTCGGCCTTCCTCTGCAGCATCAAGCATGACCACTTGTCAGGGCTTCTAGGGTCCCTTTTGGCCAGGTTGCTGCCTGCTGTTCATGTCCCACAAAGGCGACCCTTGTGCCCCACATCTGGGGAAAGGCAACTTTGTAGGCTGCCAGGATGGCCCCCAGGGTTTGCTTCTTATGCTGTGTGTCATTGAGCACAGTCCCTTGCCAGGGCTTCTCTGGGCCCTTCCAACTCTGTTCCTGCCTGCTGCACTTGTGCTTCCAAGGCACCACATGTGCCCTGGCTCTCTCTGGTCCTCTGGCCCATTGCAAACCTAGAGTGGGAGTGAGCTCTGCTCTTCCCTTGGCTCCATTTCTCCAGCGGTTCTTGCTTGTGCAAAACAGCCTGTGCTTGGAAGGGCTCCAGGCTTGCAGCCCCATGAGGAGCGGCCACTTTTCAGCACTCCATGTGGGCAAGACAAGTACCAGGCAGGCACAGGAGTGCTTTTCATGCATCACTACTCAAGCACCACACCAGAGAAAGTTTTGGAAGGCAAAAAGTGGGCTTCGGAAGTGTGTTATCAAGGTGTGTCATAATTTGGAAAATATCAAGCATTACTCCTTTTCTGTGTGATTGTTACCAATCCTCATCATCGCTTTTCAGGAAACAGGGACTGCTTGACCTGTATTTGTAACACAAATTGTTTCAACTTTTACATCCAAAGTAATTCATGACATGGGTTATTGTTCTTCCTCCTCAAAGCTAAAAATCAAAATAATTTAAAAACAGAGAAAAAAATTTAAAAAATAAAAATAAAGTAGGTGGGGGAATGTTTGGGGGTTAGATTTTTTGAATGCCAAAATACAAATTCATACATAAAAAGCGCATTACCAAGCAGAGAAAATGACATTCTTAAAACTTTTGAGGTTTTTTTTTCCTAGAAAGAGCCTTCTTTGTGCATCAGTCAGTTATCTACTTTCCTGTTTCTGGTAAAGGTTAATACATTATAGATAATTTTCAGGGTTCAGGCAATTCCATTGTTTGGGTTATTCTATATGGCAGGCTCCAGAAAGGATGCATGGTCAAAACAAATATGTCTTATGAAGGAATGGTGTTTACAGACCAGCATGTTCACTCTCTCCAGAGAGGGCCTGGTTGAAGGACACTCACCAGGAAGATAAACAGCCCTTAATTCAGAATATTCCAAGAAACTCTATGGGCAAAATTGCCTGGAGAGGTGGAGTTCATAGCAAGTATATTGGATAAAAACTGCCATTAACTCCTTTCTACAAGAGACACATGAGTGAGACAGAAATCTGTTTTCCCCACACAGTCCCACTAGCAAATGGCTCTCCACAAGATGTAGGGGATTTGCAAAATTCTGGGTCTGACTTTGCCAAACTTCAAGTGATGGTTTTTCAGGCTGAACTGAGGATTACGTTAACCTGCTCCTGGCTACATTGTGATAACGCTTGTGAACATCTGTCCTAAAACAGAGTCAGAAACACAAATTAAAATCCTGTTTCCACTTATATCCTCTCTGTTGGAAGCAGCTTTGAGCCATTCCCATGCATGCTGGCACTGGGTACCCTCTGCATTTCCCCTTCTCATGAAGCTGCAGAGAGCAGTGAGGTTGCCTCAGCCTTCTTCTCTCCAAGCTAGATTAAGCCCGTGTCCTCAGCTGCTCCTCAGAGGACATGGCTTCCAGCTCTTTCACCGTCTTGTTGTCCTTCTCTAGACGCATTCAAGGACCTGCACATACTTTTTAAATTTTGGGACGCACAATACTCAAGATGACCCTGCACCAGTGCTAAATACAGCAGGACAATCACCCCTTTTGACCAGCTGGTTGTGGTGTATTTGATGCATCCCAAGATGCGATTTGCCACTGCTGACTTGTACTGAGCCTGCCGTCAGCCTGCACCCCCAGACTCATTTCTGTGGGGATGCTCTCCAGCCATGCCACTCCCAGTTCATACTTGCGGAAAGTATTTCTCATCCCAGCATTTGCTCTTGTTCAGTTTCATGCCATTGATGATTGCCCAATGCTCCAATCTGTCCAGATCCCATTGCAAGGCCTCTTGTCTCTCGAGTCAATGGCACATTCCAGTTCAGCATCATCAGCAAACTTCCAACTTCTGTCTCCAGATCACTGATAAATATATTGAACAGAACTGTTCCTAGAACTGAGCCCTCAAGAACAATGCAGGAGACTGGCCTCCAGCCAGATTTCCTGCAACATTTTGAGCCCTGCTCTTCACTCAGTTCTTCACCCACTGAACCGTGTACCTGCTCACTTCACAGTCAGACAGCTTGTCTAGAAGGATGTTGTGAGGGACAGTATCAAAAGCCTTAATAAACTGAAATCCAGAAAAACTTCCTCCACTGCCTTCCCCTCATCCAATAGGTGGGTGACCTTATGCTAGAAGAATATTAATTAGCTTATACAGGACTTTCCCTTTGTGAACCCATGTTGTCTGTGCCTGATGATTGCCTTGTCCTCTAAAGGCTTTTCAGTAGCACCCAGTATGATGTTCTCTGTAATTTTCCCAGGCACTGAGGCTGGGCTAACAGGTCTGTAGTTTCCCAAGGCTTCCCTCCTGCCCTTGTAAACTGGAATAACACGGTCTTCCTTCCAGTCAGCAGGAACCTGTACTGCATAAAATCAACTCGTTCCATCACCATACTTGCTGAAGTAGCATAATTGGCCAGCTGCACTACAGAAAGGGTGCTTGAGAATGCCTACAAGTTCTTGTTCATTGCTTGTAATGGCAATATACTTGTAATACAGCCTTCTGTGAAGAGCATCTGGAGCACTGCAGTATCTAATCTTTTAGAAAGCTGAAAGCCTGAACTTTCTGTGAGTTTGTGCAAATATGGAGTCAAGGACGGTGGGAGATATACTCAAAGAGTTCACTTTTTATTTTGCTGACAGACAATGAGAGATTAGTCTCACCCTTTGCATAGCATCAGATAACAGAAATAAAGTATTCAGCTTCAGATCAGACTTTCAGCCCCATTTTTCTGGCAAGTATGACAGGAAAGCAGACATCCCAGTAAACAATTCAAGGTTGATATTGCAATGCTCCGTAGCAGGGACATCAACAGCTCTGTAATCTGCAGCTGGGCATGAAGGAGCATCATGACAGAGTCTATCAAATATTTTTGGTTCCAGTTCCAGCATGACAATGATCTGGGCTCCTTATTTGTTCATTGTTCATTGCATTTTTTTAATACCTCTTGTGAAATTTCTTAATGAAAGATGGGAAAACTCTAAGAAGGAAAACCTAGTGTCTGTAATTTATGCATGTCTCGGAAGAGCACAGGCCAGTTCCCTCTATAGCTCCTGGTGTTTTATTTCAAGTTATCTACAGTAGCTGCAGGGCTCAGCTGCCACTCATTGAAGTTTAAGCTTATACTTTTCTGTCAAAAGTCCTTTCTCCTTTATCTGCCCTGTGGCTGGCCTCTGCTCCAAGCTCTCCCATACCACTTTGTTTTTCCAGTTACTCCATCCTGCTGCTTCCATTTTTTGAGTATTGTAAAACTCACAGGCACATTATAAATATTTCCTCTTTGGTACTAAAATGCCTGATTCCTTTTCAGATGGCAATTGAGAACACCTCACCCCTCACTCTTAATGCCATATTATATTCAGTTGTATGTCATGCATATATGTACAATAGAAGGATAATGTATATGATTGCCAAGTCATAAAAACACTGGTTACTGTTGCTGAGGTTATTTACTCTTTATTTTGCATGCAATGGTTATAACACCATGTTAGGAAGTTTCCATCACTTCTATAATCATTATATGAAGCTTTTTCAGTCTTATTCATCTTTTCCTGTTCCTATACCTCAAACCATTTGTTTCAGTCTAACATTAAAAAGGGTTGATGTCTGCTCATGAAACTCATTTCTATTTTAATGTTCCTTTGTGGAAAATCCTGACAAGGTTATCAGAGAGTGTGATGCTCTGTACCAGTGTATAAACCCTTAAAATACATTCATTACAAAAAGCTTTTCATTTGAACTCCTGCTACACTGGTAGGGGTCTTCCTAAGTTAAACATGGCCTCTCCAAGAAAGAAGTTTTTCCAGATGGTGTGAGCTCATTTTTGTTCTGTGTTTAGCTTTAGTGTTGTTTCCACAGGATCTAAAGATGGACTGAAGTTAAAAAGCAAGTGGAAGGCTAAATCGCCAGGGAGATGGAAAAGAGTGTTTTCATGAGATCTATAAATCTTCTTGATATGTTCTAAAATTACAGATAGCTGCGTTGGCCAGATTTGATGTTAGCAGTCAAGAAACTAAGCACTAATTTTACATTTTTAAACAGTCTTAAAATGAGTTTACTTTTCAGTTGAAGTCTGGATGACTCACAGCAATCAGGAGGCACAAAAGACCTTGCACCAGATCTTTGTGCAGTGCAAACCAGTGTCAGTCCACAGCATCCAGTGGAGCTACTCTGGCTGGCACTGAGCAAGTCGCTGACTCTTGCATACTATTTTCTGTCTATGAAATCCAGGAAAGCAACCTTTCTGGAGCTGGGCAGCTCCAAGGGCCATATCAGAGAGCTCCATGGCTCAGCCTGGCTCAGTCTTGTCTCCATTTCCGCTGACCTCAGCAGTGGAGTGATGCTCAACTGCCTCTGAAACAAAATGTGAATCCCCTCAACTTTGGTGGTATGTCCATGCAAGTACCCCCGGGGGACATGTGACATGATATGGAGGAAGTGACCTCACAGTGCTGAGTGCTGACATTGGCTCCTCTCTGGCGTGATGAAGGCAGGATATTTTCGCGTAATCAACAAATGAGCACACCCTTGAATTTACTGTCATTTCCTTGTCACCCTGCAAGGCGCAGCAGACGCCAGCACTGTCTGCAGTTGCATAAACACACACCGTCAAAGACCTGGAAGCCACACGCTGGCTCAGCACACAGGCAGCGCTCCTGTTCTTGTAATTAATGAACTCCTGGCAGAAGGCTGCTGGGATCTCAGCAGCCCCCAAAGAGCACATGCCAGACTGCACAGGGGTGGCACTCGCTGAGATTAAAGACTTGGCTCCAGTGAAAAAGAAAACGGAAGCAAACAGCAGCCAGTAAGTGCATTTCATAAGGCCAAGGCTCAGTGTTGGTGCTCAGCACAAATTGGATTTTCTTTACTCATGCTTGGCTCAGTCAGCATCGCTCACGGGCTCTGTGATGTTGCCTGGGTGTCCTGTTTGGTGCGCGGAGCCCATGGGTCAAACCTCAGTGCACCTGGAGCACCACAAAAGGTCATCCTGACGTGACAAACAGAAAAGGTTTGGCCTCCCAAGCCGTAATGCGCATATAGGCACATGTGCAACTCCAAGAGGTCCGTGTTGCTTGAGGTTTCCCTACAATGGAGATTGTGGCATCCTCTGCTAATAACCCAGATAGCCAGTTCAACTTAGATGAAATTCCTTGAGAGGACTCAAATTTAGGCCACAGGGATTTTTGCAAGGATGCCAAGAGGAGATGTGAACACCACTGGGCAAAACTGAGATAATCTACTCAAAAATCCAAAGTGTAATGCTGTGCTAACTCCAGGACATGATGACACTGAGTTCCTCATCTATTCAAGGTAAATGAAGTCAAAACAAGACCTAAACCCTCACTGGAGGAATGAAAATGGGCATTTTCAAAGTCAAGCCCAAAGGTTAACCTAAGGCCATCAAGATGACTTCATATCAAGCTTTACCTTCCCATGCAAGGACTGTCCATTTTTTTGCTATTGTGGCACCCAGCATCCAGCATCTCCGTCTGAACTGGAGGTCTGAAATGCAGCATATTTGGTCTTTATCAGTGCTCAGCACCAGACTGCATGGGGTGAGCAGGAAAATGTCCCACCGTGATGCCTTGCCCTTGTGAAAGCTGCTGGAACACAGACAAGGTACAGTGGATTTCGTGGAATGTTTTGATCAAACGAGAATTTCTCTGGAATAAACTCAGTAAGTCTTGCTCCTAACCCTTACTTCTTCAGAGCCAGCACAGCTCTGGCCTGCATTATGCCCCAATTTCTAACATCTAAGTTCTGGTTGATATTCATTACCCTTAATAATCTTCAATTTTCCAGCACTTGAGATTCCTTACTACGCATTTTAAAGTCATGGTAAACATTAAGAAACAAAATCACCTTGCTGTTTATAGCTTGAATGGATTTATAGAGTTAGAAGTTACCGTTAACCTCTTATTTTCTGACCTTCTTTTCTTATATTTTGAATTTAGGAAGAAACTTTGGGCAGGAGTGAATCTTATTTTGACGTGAGATATATACGTATGAAAGAGGGCAAAACCACACTAGGTAACAAACATATATAACCAAGTAGAAATGTTTTTTTATTTAATTTTGAAAGTAGCCCACACATTGAAAAATAACCTATAGCCCAACAATACTATGTTCTGTCTTTTGGAGATAACATACACAAGCAAACAGGCATTTAGGTCAAAGACTTAGTGACTAATTTCATATCTCTCTAATGAAAATAAACAAAATATTTCAGTTTATCAGGAATTTTTAAGAAGCTCAGTATATTTAAAACAAAAAAAAAACCCCAAAGTCATAGATTCAGGTTTCTAACTTTTTTTTTGTTGTTCTTGCAAGTATTATTGCCTTATACTGCAAATTTTAACAAAAGTTGCTATGAATTTTCCTTTAGATAGAGGTAGAAATATCGTGAAGTGATTAATTTCCTAGATTTTTTTTTTAATCCTTCTTAATCACGTAACTGATTTCTTGGTGTGTTATTATTGTTGTCAACTGATCTGAAATTCAGACCTATAAGTCTGGAGCCATGCTTTTCATTTATTGAATATGGAGCGAATACTCCTGCAGCTGATGATAAAATGGGACTTTTACGACTTTAGTGAGAAAACAAATGTTTTCTCTTCTACCAAAATCTGAGGAAGCAAATAACATGTATTTGCTAACCTGTGCAGTGTATTGTCTTGAAGTGAGAGGGGAAAAATACTTGTTTGTTCAAATCACTTTATGAAATTAAAACTTTTCAGTGTACGGTATGGATCTTTATTTACGGCAATAATCTTTTTTAAACATTGTTAAATGAAACCAGCTCAACTTTCACAATGCAGTTTCTTAAATTCATATTTAAGCACTTTAAATATATTATCAAAGGTTTATCACTGGTTTATTAAATGTTCAACCCCTGAAAAAACACCCAAAAGATTAATATTTTTATTGCCGGTAAATTCTCTTGAAACATAACTTCTGACATTCACTTTCAAAAATTAGAGTCAATACTTTGATAACATTAAAAGTAGGAAATAAAGTCCTTTCTACAGACAATCCTGGGAGATCCAGCTTCAGTGCTATAATATTCTGTATGTGAAAGTTGCTTTAGAGTATGTTTAGACCCTTTAAACTTCATTTTTATTATTCTTCAGAAATGTATACAGATAATACTGAGAAAAAAAATCTGTAAGTTCTACTTGCAGATATAAACAATTACAATTTTGTATTAAATTATACACTTACTAAAATTATTCATAGACTCATAGAATTGTTTAGGCTGGAAAAAAACTTTCAGATTATTGCGTCCAGCCATTAGCATAGCACTGCCAGTGGTTCTGTCTACTATAATATACATTGAAAATGGAATTTTCAATTCTTTCTTGTGTCTTATAAACCTTTATTTCACACTACAATACCATATATTTTAACTTACGAGATGCTGAAAAAAGCTGCAGAGCTGAAAAAATGGAGAAACTTCAAATTAGAGTTGCCTTAAAATGAAGAAACTCAGCTTAGAGTTCATATTCTGTACACTGAGCATTGCCTCACTGAAGTGCAGATTGTAGGATAAATCAAAGAAAGGAGAAGCTGAAGCTAAGGAAATGAGGAACAAAAAAAAAGAAGAAAACCTAGGGGCTCCTAGAAGCAATAGCTTATGCACTACAGATGCAAGTTTATATCCCCTTGAAATGTTCAGTTCTAGGGAGTCTTCCAAAAACATGTCCCAGTGCTTTTAGAGAGATAGCAAGCAATGTATTGACTCCCAAATATTAATTATGTCTCTGTCACACTGAAACTTACTGCTAGTTAAAGGTGATGGAAGGTTTATCTGCCTAAATAATGATCCCCATTTGTTCTACTGCAGCTAGGGTATGTGCTGAAACCTAATGAAAGCATTGGAAAGGTGCCCATTGATTTTAAAGAGATTTGGATCTGGTCCTGAAGTGCTAAAGAGAAAAAAGCTATTCCTCCTCTCCTTTCCCAGTTCTAAAATAAATTGTGAATGTGATTGCGTGGTCATGCTGGAAGACCTATATTGTGGTAACAGAATAACAGACAACAGGCATCCTTATGCCTCAGTGCTCTTGGTGTGTGTATCATACCCTAACAAACACAGACACAGACACACAGAGCACTGTTCTTGCTCACTTAAATGATTTAATTATTCCTATGTCTGTCATAGCTGAGTCATGGTTCTCCTGCATTAGGGTAAGGGTGGATCTAGATCAGATTCTAGGAAGAAATTCTTTACTGTGAGGATGGTGGGACACTGGAACCTGTTGCCAGAGAACCTGTGGACACCCCATCACTGGAAGTGTTCAAGGCCGGATTGGATGGGACTTTGAGCAACCTGGTCTAATGGAAGGTGTCCCTGCCCAAGGCAGGGGGGCTGGAACGAGACAATCATTAATGTCCCCTCCAACCTAAAACTGTTCTGTGACTCTGTGATTGCTTGGCATCAGCATCCTACTGCATCTCTCCCTGACAGTTTGATCTCCTGAGGGTGGCCTGTGGCAGCCCTGTTTAGCAACATCCCACTGACAACATGGCAGAAATAGTCTTTACCACAGATGGATCTGTGTTGCTGTTTGTGATTTGTCTGAAACAAATGACTTCATAGAGGTAAAACTCTTGAACCTCTTTTCCATCCCCGGGTCAGTGCAGGTCACGGACTGGGTTGCACGCACACTGCACAGAGACAAAGGAAAGTTTTGTCTGGGTGCTCAGAACCTTTTTTAATCTCACCCACACTATAATAACTTGTCCCTGTCCGACAGCAGTGCAGGGGCTGGACAGGCTGCCTGCATTGTGCTCCCAATGTCTCCTGGCTTGGGAAGTGACAACATCTTGAACTAATTTTTTTAAATGGGGGTTGATTTTAAGCAACATATTTTCCAAACTGTTTTTTTAAGTGTAAGTCTAATTATTTTTTTTTCTTCTTTTTTCCCCCCCCTTTTTTTTTTTTAACCACTTGGCAGAGGAAGGAATTCCGTGCAGGACCTTGAATGAGGGACACTCAGGGCAGCCAAAGACATCAGCAACCTCTGCCAGCCACCTCTGGAAGGCAGGAGCATCGCTAAAGGCTGGATGTAGGCTCCTCGATCAGCGAGCCCTCAGCCGCAGACAGGATCAGTAACCACAGCCCAATCTGCTGCTCTTTCCACAGCAGACAGTTGTCCTTTTCCACATGGCAAGGTACGACACTTCTGGGACAAATTTGGGGGTATTCATCACCAGCGGTGAGGGGGTGGGAGTGAAGTTGCATCCAAATAAAGGACCATCACGTGTTGGGGCTTCAGTAGAAAGGTCTTGTGTTTACCATCCTGCACATGCAGGGAGAGATTTTCTCTGTATTTTCTCCTCCTGGATGTTAAGAGTCATTAGAAGAGATGTGAAATGGTCAGCCAAAGTTTCATCTCCCCCCACTGCCTTCTCACCTTTGAGCCTCCGCTTGTGGAGCTTCTTTGGCACATCATGAGTCTGCACAACAGGGAAGAGGACTTGGCCAGCCCCGGCTGGTTCAGGCTTGTTGGCCTACCTTGCATGGAAAATCCAGGAAGCGCCAAATATCATCCACTGAGGCTGTTTCGCCAGCCCCAAACATCCAAATGTTAAGAAAAATGCTCCTAAATATAATAAGAGCGGGTTAAAGCCCCTAAAATTACAGTGTGTTAGATTGTCAGTGGATGTGGAATTGTTTCTTTGCAACTCATGGTCAGACACTCCTGCATGCCAATGAGGACAAGTTTCCCAAAGGGATTTTCCTTTCCTTAGGCTTGCCTAGGGAAGTGGGGTGGTGAAGATGCTGCAAGACACCCCATGGTCCACACCAGTAGGACAAGACAGTGTCCCATGTCGTGTGCAGGGCTATCACCTATTGAAGCGCTTGGGAGGGTGAACCCAGATTCTTCACAAAGGTTCAGGTTTTTCTCACTTTGTGAAATTTTCCACCTCCTTCACAAGACAGGGTTTTCTGGCTCTAGGCTGGTTTCCATGAGGCTGGATGGGAAAGCTTCACAGTGGCAGGATGTTTTATTGCTGCCTTTTGTATTTTGCCCAGACAGCATTCCTCTGACCGTGTGCCCAGTGTCAATGAGTGTAGATTTTTCTTTGGTGCTTTGGGTGCTTTTATCTTCCTGAAAAGCCAGCTCCAAAGAGTATGACTGGCAGGTAGCTAATATTTAAGCTAACATTTAAGCAAGGACTCACTGCCAAGGACTGATCTCTACACAGAGATGTCTGAGATCTTGCCCTGCAGCAGAAGAGCGTTTGCCACGTGGCTCCCTCGAGCAACATGAGCAGCAGGGAGTGGATCCTGACACCCAGCATAATCTCTCTGGCTGTCTTCCTGAAGAAAGGGGGAGCTTTTAATCTAGATTTGGTGTTTTATCCAAGGGCAGGAAACTCATAAGAAGTATTAGCCCAGACAGCATCTTGACTATGGCCAGCTTTCTAGTTCCAGTAAAGTTACAGCCCCACTTTTCCACATTAGTCTTGTGTCTGTCTCATGCCTTAACCTCTTCTATTAGGCAAAACTAGGCTGTAGTTAGTTTTAGCACCTCTGCCTCTGGAACAGCTAAGATAGAAAATAGTTGTTTTAAGCAACATAAATTCAGTTTCAGGCTGTAAATTACATAATTTTCATTGTATAGGTTGTTTTAAACTCACAATTTTTGTCCAGATCTGCACAAAAGCATTAGTCTGTAAAGGTCTGGGCTTTTTAGGGAGTGGGTGAATTAGGAAACTGGGGAAGGGAAGTTTACCATAAACATCCTTGCATTGCATTGACATTAAAAAGGGTACAGATGTTTGGCATCGGGTCTGATAGCCTCTAGTCCTGTAAAAATATTTAACAATTTAACGCACTTTTCAACACTATGAGTTTGCAGGGATTAGCAAATGCAGTTTTGGCAGGAGTTGATGCAAATTCTTCACCAAGTTCTCACCCTGCCACCTGAAGTACGTTCAACCCTGCTCCACATTGATGTAAAATGCTGTGTAAATAAAAAGTACTGATCAGGAGGTGAGGGTTGCAGTGCCTGGGCTGTGGCTGGGGAGAACGTCTCCCAAAAGCAATAAACCCCACTCCTCCCTGTCTTCCCTGCTCCCAGCAACAGCATCTGGCTTCTCTAGAGCTTCTGTCTTGCTTCACTTTATGCTTCGGGATTTTGCCTGTGGAAAATTAATCTGTGTTGGTGCAAAATGAAAAGAATTGGAAATCTGGCTGATTGTCATATGATACCAGTACCTACAATACAGGTGAGCACCAAAAATATCTTAATTTCAGGTAGCCTTTTGACTTCAAAGCACATTGCAGGTGGCTGAATGAGATGGAGCTAAGAATGTCGTGCTCCATGGTAAGACGTAGGACTATACTTTAAGGACTTGGAAATACTGGGATCAGGCTTAGCAGTGCAAACATGCCAAGCAAAGAGGTCAAACGCAGTACACGGATACCTAGAGGTACCAGTAAGAGAAAGTAAACCCTGGGCACATCACAGGTATCTCCTACAGATATGTTAATTGTAGGAGAGAGGCGGCTGCAGGAGGCTTGGGGCAGACCCAAGGAAGGACTTTGCTATTGCAAAGGATGACCCAATGCCCCTGCAAGATCTACAGCCTGAAAGGGTGGACCGTGCATACAGCAGCAGAGGTGGCTGTCCATGCTTGTCTGCAGATTTTGTGAACTTTTGTTTGCCAGAGCATACTCCTGAAATGGAGTATTTAGCACGTGTCACTACTGCCCCTGAGACACAACACTCAGAAGCTTTTATGCAATTACTGGTTTCCCCTTTGTTTGCATATCCTGCATGGGAGTAGAAGATGATTATAAAGGAAAAAGTGTTTACATATTTATCTTACAAGGCCCAAAGTGAATTCACTTGAAATATTTCAGTTAACTTCAACAGGCTGTGGGCCAGTGTCACAAGGAGAAGATGCAAACTTTGATTTGCAATCTCCTGTACTACCCAGTTGATTTAGCTTGGAAAGCTAACTTATAATTTAGCACTTAAAACATTTTAACCGCTGTTTCTGAGGAATTTTAAACCTAAGCAGTATAAAAAATCATTGCTCATGGACTCTTTCATAGAGTCAAGTTTTTAATTTGCATTTAAGTCATGATTTTGCCAACCATTATCTTTCTTTCTAGGTAGGTCTTTAAATTCAGAAAACTGATAATTTGTTTGCATATCTAGCAGAGGACTAGAAAGCCTCCACTGATGTTCGTAAAGGCTAGCCTTATGTTAGATTTGAAGACTGTGGTAGCTTTGTTCATACTATAGTTTAGGGGAGGATTGCCTGTCTTTTCAAAATATTTTCAGCCTTAAAATGCTCATCGCTTGACTTATAATTGGATTTATGTCTTTCTATTTCACTACAATGACTTTTTTTTCTCTGGGAGACAACATACAAAGTAAAAGTAAAGGCAAAGCTACTTTTGGAAAAAGTTTTCAGAGAAAAAAAGGTAGTACATTTTTGAGGATTTAAAAAAATTACACTCATTTAAACTTATTGTAATATCATTGTTACAGACACAGTGAATGTTTTCTAACAAGAACTTTCTCTTAAATATAAATGGAATCCACAATGCCATAATGAATTGGAAGAGGATTACCTTCCAGAATATCCAACAGTTTTCCGTTGCTCAGTACTAACAATTGTCATGCTTGATGCTGGCTTAAGGATTTGAACAAAATCCTTTCAGAAGACAACTGATTTCTCATTGTATGTTGCCAAAAGTGCATCTTTGAGAGAACTCTATGGAGTATTTTCTATAACCTGAGTATCTGAACAAGATTTCTATTCTAAACCTTTGTTCTGAAGCCATTTCTCTTCTTTCACCTTATCTCTCTGAAGGGTGTGAAAACATTTTGTTCAGTCTTTGTAGGTCTACCCTACCTGGGTATCTTATATGCAAGTAATTTTCCCATGGGATAGCTGAGGCTGGAAGTGGCTGCTGGTGGCCCTCAAGTCAAGCTTTGCTCAGTTCAGGGCTAGCTCCAAAAGGAATTCGAGTTGCTCAGGGCTGTGTCCAGCTGTGTCTTGAGCTTCTCCAAAGAATGCATGTCCAAGGATTAAGTTTTCTCTCTCTCGGGGCTGCACCACTCACCCAGTGGATTTTTTCCCCCCCTTATGTCTAGCTAGCATCTGCCTTGCTGCAAATCTCAGCTATTGCTTTCTGACCTTTCCCTGAGCACCTCGGAGATCCTGGCTGAATCTGATCTATAGCCAGACTTCAGGGAGTGAAGGACAGCAACCGTCCTTCTTTGCCTGCTGCATGTGCCAGCTCAGACAGGATATCACCACTTTGGTGGGTCGGTGGTACCAATTGCCTGCCCAGGTAGCTCTCAATCTCAGACACTCAAAGAGACTGCTGCTTCTGGTATGCACCAAAAGCTCCCAGGGCTCAAAATCCTGGGAAGCACCTTCCTCTTCCTGACTCCAAGGGTATTTGGGTGTCAAAATGCTGGTCTCAGCCACCCTTGCTGTCTGACCTGCAGATGTTTACAAAGTCAGGGCTATTGACTCCTGCACCTTGGTCCCCTTCTAAGTATCCTCAAGTATGTTTAAAGAGGTAGTAGAAAGAATGGAGGACATGGCAAATTAATTACCAAAAAACCTGAAGGTTTGAAGGCTTTTTTATATTTTCATCAGCATTTTACAATATTTGCCATTTTCCCTTTGAAACAAAGCTGTCTAATTTTCAAGTGAATTTGGGAATTAAATGTCGATCTATTACAGAAGTGAGCCTTATTTTGTCACATAAAAAAATGAAGAGGCATCTGCAATAGATGAAGTCCCCAGACATAGCGTGGTAAACCAGTAGACAGACTTTGTAAAATGAGGAGTAATTTATGGTCTCTTATTGGAAGATCTTTATGAATAATACTGTCCTGGAAACAACTTAAACAGCACAAGCTACATTTTTAGAAACACTGGTAGAAAGTCAGGTCTTCTAAATTCAAATGACATTTTCAAAATATCACAAAACACAAATGCAGTCATCAGAGTGGATCACCTTCAGAAGACAGAGGAAAATTCTTTAAATTTACTTGTTTTCATTGTCATTTAGACCGAACAACATCCTCTAGAACTGAAATTTCAACTTTCTGCAGCAAATACTCTAACTTTGTATGCAGGGAGGCAGAAAAGTTTATGGTTTAGACTGGGGAAAGTCTTTTACTTCTATAGTGACAGACACAGAAACATAACACGAAGGTTGATACACAGGCGTGAACTGCTCCACTTCTCAGTGTCTCTACAGATTTTCCTCAATCACCTGGGAGCATTGGCTAAATCAAAGTTGTAAAATCTGCAATTAGTTTTTTATTAAATTATTCAAAATTGATGGATAACTTAAAAAAAAAAAAAAAACAACCAAAACAACTTGTATAAATCCTGGGAGTATACAGAACAGAGACTTGGAAAAGTCAGGCAAATTTTAGTTTTAAACCTAAACTGCTTCTCCAAACATAACCTCAGTCGCTGATGTAAATTCACGTTCTGAATTCATAACCAATAGTTTAATATGGAAATATTTTGCTCTAGCTGAAGTAAAGCGTTCACCTCTGAATTAAGTAAAGCACCTGGGTATATATTTATGGAAATCAAGAATTGTCTTCAAATTTAATTTTCACTTCCTCCAACGACCTAAGAAGTTTCCAGGTGCAAGTTGCCATACTGTACAACACAAGGCAATAAACTCTAGCCCTAACTTTTCTGGCCAGGGTAGATCAGTCATCCTCAGGCAGGCAAGAAACCAAGAGCACCTTTAGTCTCAAGCCTGTGAATTTTTGTCCCTGTGTATAAAACAGCCACATTTTCTAAGGCACACTTAGACTCTTCAGTGCAACAACAATATTTGTGCAGCTTTGTGCTATGGTTGCTGAGAATGATACATTGGGGAGAATGATACAGGTCCTTGCACAAAGTGTCTCCACTGTCAACACCATCAATAACACACTATTTTAAAATAAAGGGGAAGTGCTGAGCATCCCTGACAACATGTACTTTCTAATGACCCTGTGAAGGGTTGCTTTTTCCTCTCCTCTGCTGGTCTGTAACCTGGCCACAAAGGGCTGGCAATGACATGCGTGTCCCCAGGCTGCTGGGGATGCCTTCAAGGACTGCACCTGTCAACAGGATTATAAGGAGATCTATGGGCTGAGAAAATACTGAATTAAAAGTCTTTTTCGTGGCCCACTCTGGATGGAAAAATAGTTGCAGGTCAGCTGACAGCAAAAGATAGATGTAGCTGAATGTCTTTTCCTAGAATCCATCTCCTTCTGCACTGAAGACAGAGCACTTACTGTAATATTATTGTTGCCCCAGAAGGAACCCTAGATTAGACTGCATCTGAAGGAATAATTGGACAAGAACTAAAAAACCTTAGTATTTACCAAAAGGCCTCCAACCCAAACCACGACAGAGACAAAGCCACTACATTTCACAAGACCAGTCTGGAGGGAAATTCTTGTGCGTCATTTAAAAGGCCATTTATTTTTAAAATATAGGACCCTCTAATGGAATAAAAGTTTCACCTCCACCATGCTTATATAATTTTTGGCATATTAAAATATTGCCTTCCTTTGTGAAGACTTATGATCATTATTCAGAATTATGAGAGAGAAAATCCAACATGACAGTACGACGGGATGGCTAATTATAGAGTATCTTTGTTTGAACTGAAAAGACTCTGCTAAGAAAGTTAAAGAATAAGAACTTTAAATATTGACCTTGCCATCAGCTTCTAAATGTATTTTTCTTGGCAGGAGTATTTTAAAATTCCTCCCAAATAATCTTTTGATAATATTTAAACTTTGTTTTTACATACTCTTTGAAAACAAACCATTTTTTAAAAATCTTTTTGTTCTGCAAATTTAGCAGTCATATGGGGTCTTTTGCTTTAAATATTAAAACCAATATTTTAACACTGAGACAACTAAAACTTCCTGCAAACTAATTATCACATAGTACAACCTCAGAGAACAGCAATTACAACACTGGCAAAGTTACCTTAAAGGCTAAAAGAGCTTTTACCAAAGTAATAGCTTGGTGTTCTCCAATCTTTTTTCTCAAAGCTCTAGAAGAGTAGAGAGATGGGAGGCTGGGCTTGAAGAAGTACAAGAATCCCAGACTGCAGTACAGGAACCATTTTTTTTTAATTTGACCTCAATTTTTCTTGTAAGACCATGCTTTGGTAAAGATTTAACCTTTTACAGTTAGAATTCCAGGAGATTGTAAGGAGAATTTAAGTTAAGCATGGTTAAATCTACAGGTGGTAAGCAGACAAAATGGAATTCATTCTTATACCTATTTTTGAAATAACAATGCATTTGTCATTTTTAGAAAATTTTTTGTTTGAGTTGTTGAATGAAAGAGAGCATGACTGTAGGAACTGATGTACTTTTCCCTCATTTTTTAAGCCATGATGGAAGTTCAAGGGCAGTATAAACTCAGGCAGAGCAGGATGTGCTCAGTGTCAGCCTTCGAGATTGTAAATTTTGAAGTCAATTAAAAACAAAAAAGAAAAATAAAAATCCTTTGCGTAAGCATTTCAAAAACATGGGGGTTTTGTGCTGATTTTTGAAAAATAAATAATCTGTTCTAGAGACACTGTTTTTGTTCAGTCAATAATAAATCTAAGAAACAGCAGATAAAGCATTTCTGTATAGCCTAAAGTCAGATGCAACAGTTACTCTGTTACCTTCAGGAAAGCCAGAAAGCCAAATGCCAGTGGATTTTTTCCCTGTCTCCACAAGAAAACTGTATCCATTATCAGTGAACAGGAACGCAGTTCTGACCATGACTGTAAAACGAATGCCACAGGAAGAGCCAGAGACCAAGATAAATAATTACAACTCTGTTAAAGACTTTACAAACAAAACCCAATATGACAAAACTCTACAGAACTTTGAGCAGATGAGTGTTTTGGTTCCCAGCAGATGGACGTGATGTACCATGGAAAGATGTTGCCTTCCGTACCCAGCTCTGACCTGAATCCTGTGCTGTCTTCCACTTCAGGAAAAGCATCAGGTGTAAATGAAGTGCATCACAGTAAATCAGTCCAAAGTAAATAGCTGAGAAATAAAACCATTCCTCTGCACTAGAAACCTGTGATCACCAACAGCAATGATTTTATGTGATTGACGTGGATGTTAACTAACCTCTTAATCATTGCTTTTCCAGTTGATATCACTGCCAGATTGCTTACTCAGACTGACTGACATGGAAAACTATTCATCAGATTTTGCAAAATGAAAAATTCAGCAGATATTTCCTCTGAAGAGCTTTGCTGAGTTCTTTAAGCATCTGCCAAATGTCTTCCTAAACACCTTACTCTGTATTCCCAAAGCTGGTCTTACTTTAAGCATCAATTTGTTACAACCAATGCCTACCCACAGAGCAAGTACAAGCTACAGACATGAGGATTTATTTGAAAACTTTCTTATCTGGACTATTCGTTAACACTGTGCATCAGTTCACATTACAATGAGTAATTTGAAGTGAAATCTCGATGAATCCATACTTGCTTTCATGTAAAAACCATGTCTACTTTTCCAGACCTGTTGCTGACTTGCTGTGCCTATTGGTAAATCTTGCTTCTACATATACTGAAATATTTGGTAATATTATTCTCTAACATCTCTCTTCCAAGAAGAAGACCATGTGCCATATATATAAAATATTTTTGATTGTAGGTGGTGGCTGGTACTTAAATCTGGAGAAAAATGGCTCTCAGAAATTATTTTGATTATTTTGTTTTGCAGAGCAGCCAGCAGTACATTTTCTGCAGTATAGATAAGACTGTTTAGTAAGAGGTTCATTAACAACTCCATCTCACCCCCACAAAAAACCCAAAATCAACAAGCAACTAGGTGTAGATATACAAGTGAAAGAAATCATGAGAACTACTGTAAAATATTCTAATTCTGCATAAATGTAGCCAGCACAACAATCAAATGTGCTTCCAAGTATTCCCATTACTATTTGCTCATGACATTTTTTGGAAAATGGCTCCAGAAGATAGATGCCTGTCCATTAGCCAAAAATTTAAATGTGGTAACAGTTGTCTAAGGAGTTGTAGGCCAAGTCCAGATAGAAAGCTGAAGCAGCTCAGAGACTGAGCAATCTTGGAACCAAACAAGACAAAGACGTATAAGACGTGATTGTAAGATGGCATCATACATGGAAGAGCTCACTTCTTTTCTACTTTGTCAAATCCCCAAATTACATCACATCATTTTAGAAGTAGAACTGTTTTTTAAACTTAAGCACAGAGCACATGAATGTTCAAGGAGAGTAAAGGATCTTCCAAGCATGATGCACAAAACCTTCCCATGGCATGACTGCTGTTTATGATAGCTGTCCTTTTTTAGGCTATGTTGACCACTCCAGATGTTCATCTTCAACGTTGTGTCACAGAGTCCATATGGGAACATCTGTTATCTTGGCTACAGAGAGATGATAAACAGTATTGAGGTCCTGGACATAGACAGTAAAGTATAGACTAGTACAGCTGTACTGCAGAGATCATGGGATGTAGTAATAGATCCCTTCTCTTGGTGGAGGCTGGTGGTATTTGATAGTGGGTAGGAAAAACTGACACAGGCAATGCTGGGAGCCAGTTTCCATCCTTGGGTAAAGATCCTACTGCAACAGTCTCAAAACAGGGCAGGCAAAGCACATCCCGAAGAGCCTCCGCTGACTCATAGGTGTTAGTGGTGTCAAACTTAACTGGGATCAAGGAACAGTTGCAGACATGCGGTGAATCATTCTTCCAGTTTTATTCTAGGCAAAAACTCCCCACTCCCCCAGCCATATTATTAAAGCATAAAACGTTTTCGAAAACTGCTTCAAACTAACTTTAAGACAACAAAATATTTCCTCCCTGCACCCTTTTCTTCCCAGCTACTTAGAGAAGCTTGTCTCTTTCTATCGTTCTGTTCGTTGTGTCTTTATTTGTTTCCCTCCATTACAGGGAAGGGCTTCACCTTCAGATTCCTATTGAGAAATGTAGCATATCCAAGCAAGGCATTAAAACTCTCCCTCAGATGTCTATTTATTTATTTTTAAAATTCCATTTGCATTGGTTAGGAGAAGGGGATTATTTTAACTGAAATTGCAACAAAAGATTTATTGTCTGATAGTGTTACCACTATGCAAATAAGTACTAGCATATTATCTGCGGATGGTTTTACGTGCTAATATAAAAAGATGGGTTTGTAGTTCTTCCATCATCTAGAACATGATTGTTAAAAAGTCTGGAGATTTTACCAACAAAATTAAGAAAAATTATTTAGGCAGCTAAATTCGTTTTGAGCTCAGCATGGATTTAGGAAAATAAATGCAATTTGGGACCTCAGAGACCTGGCTGACTCAGACTCTTTTTGGCTTCCCAAATCTACAGTGGCAGATTACGTGAATGCTTACTGGTTTAGCATCCCATTTGTAAACTAGACAATATTCTTTGCAAATATTTTTCATTATTATTCCAAAATAAAAGAAAATTAGGAGAAAATAAGCCTTTCATACATAAAGAACTCCCCAAAGGAGCTGCATTGCAGCAAGTTCAAAAAGTTACATGAAATAGAAGTGTGCCAGATGTGCCTGGAAGACTATGCACTTCTGATCATCACTTTTCCAGTTTTTGTTGGTCTGAAACTCAGACTAATGACTGTCAGATTTCAAGCTGATGAAACAATTTTCATCATGCCTTGATGTTTGGAGAATAAAGTCAACAGAAATTGTCATGTAATACATGAAAATGTTCTCAAGTTCCAAGCATTGAGTGAGGGCAGTCAAGGGATTATTACTGTTAGCAGCAATGTAAACTAGCAGAAATACCCAAGCAGAATTACTCACATCACATCAAACTTCTTCTTACAGAACCCTGTGAATTAAGGTTTCTTTCCAGTAACAGTTTTAAATACTGTTTAAATACTAAACTTGGTGCTGACACTACGGTGAACATAATTTTCTGTTTTCTCTGTTCTGAAAGAATTGAGGGGAAAAGAGGCCACCACATTAAGGTCTAGGAGATAGAGTGCATTATGGAGCTGAAAGACAGACTTATCAGCCTTATTCTGTTAATCATCAAAGAGCTGGAAAATTTCAACACTCAAATACAGAACGTGTTATTCATTAAACAAACTGTTGTTTAGACCAAAAAAAACTTGCTTGGTTTTGCTAGTGCAAGAAGTGAATGGGTTTTTTCCATCGTCTATGAACTTCTTTAAATTGAATATTAAGTACTGCCTCTAACAGTCTTCTGAATTTCTTCCCACACAGACTTACTAAACTTCCAGATGTTACCACCTCAATGGCTGATATTTGACCTCCTTCTCTTAATGGTTTCACACTTGATATTTCCTGTCTTGTGTACCATCTGGTTGCAATGAAAGCATTCCAGGGATTTGCACATCTTCTCAGCCCAGAAATCTTATGTAAAAACCTGCTTATGCAGCTCTGTAAATCTGTTAGATCTTTAGTACCTTGACCACTTCAGCAATACCTTCCCTTGCAGGATGTAATTTGCTGATTTTGCTGACACTGAAGCTGGTACCACTGAGGAAATCTCTTTCATCTCTGTTGTAGCAGCTTGCTCTGGTATAATGGATGAAGACAACCCTGAGGCTATATAATTCTGTGATTAACCTCAATCTTTCCATGTTGCTGTATCTTTTGCAACTTTTGATAACACTCAGATTGGATTCTGTCTTTTCAGGACTTTTTATAGTCGTTATGGAGGTTAAACTTCAAAGATACTCCTTGTAAAACCTTGATGAGTAAATATTCATAATAAATTTTCAACAAAGGCACAATTCCAGTCCTCAGAAAAACATCTCATGTGTAAAACCATCAAAGTAGAATAAAAGAATAGTGGATATGTGTAGCATCAGAATATTTTTAACCAAAAGTTATTGATGTTTTATTCTTCACATCAACTCCCCACAGTTTTTTCACACTTTTTTGTCCCAAGTCATTATCAAAAGCTGTTTCACCATAAGAACTTGCGCTGTTACATCATTGTGCACATTTGCTCTGTTGGGACACAGTGTTTCACTACATGTCACGTATCATTTATCACATAAACATGGCCCAAAAGATGCGTTTCTGGGACTTATGAAAATGCCCCTCTCTTGGTCCTTTCACAGCATGAGAGAGCCCTGTCTAACAAAACCTTTGGGAACAGTAGCTCACCACTTCTGAAAGAGTTGCCGTGAGCAGCTCTGGCTTTTACTACATGGGTCAGTCAACCACAGGATCTTGATCCTGCACCTTTTTACCCTGTAACCCCCAAAGATTTGCAGTTTTTGTGAGACCCAAATGGTACCTGAAAGGAACTCAAGCACACTGAACATACTCAAAGTGATGGTAATGCATGATGGCAGCCTCTGAAGTAATTTAAGAAGCATATTTCTGTGCAGGTCAGTGCCCTTTTGGCATATGTACTTTAATTTGCATGTACTCTGCAATGTAAACCAACCCAAACTGAACTCGTATCCCTTTTTTTACTGTTTTTCTCTATCTTAAGGTAAAATACTGCAAGCTAAGATTAGTGGGATTAATGCTGTCCTGATGATGTTGCAATGGTGAGAAGAGAGTGACTAAACCAGACAATAAAACATTTTATTGCCAAGTATTAAAGCATGCTTTCTGTCTATTGCTCTCAAGTGGCATCATGCAGCCACATCTCTCCAGAGCATAACTGCCCAGAGTTTCCAGGCAGCAATGAGAAAGAGCTGTGAAGCTGTAGTTTCTCTGAAGTGGCATGAGCTCATTTTTAAAATAGCTTTGAGCTGTCACCCATATTTCCAAATGTTGTTTTACCAGGTCAGTGATTTCCACCTCAGTGGGCTGTCTAACTCATCTCTGCTGTCCCATGACTGGGTCAGCTCTAGCTGCATCATTCCAGCACAGCATTTAACCAGACTGCTCCTAGCAGTCTCCAAAACATCCTTCCTCTGGTCGTTTACCTCATTCTTTGCTTCCCATGATCCTAGGACTGTCCTAGCTGATGTTCAACCCATAGACATTTTTTTTACCCTATGGGTGTGAAAAATGATTGTTCTTTTCACCTTATCAGCAGTTTTTCTTGGTTTGGAAACCTGTGATGTGAAAAATTAGCCATTCCTTCTTCAGGAGAAACACAAATAAGTCCAATCTTTTTTCCAAGACTGTATTTTCCAGGCTCATGCTCTTTTTCATTACTCTTCTCTGTACTCTTTCCAAGTAGCTATGTCTTTCTTAATGTGCAAGCCCCCCAGCTAGACACAGTTTCAGATGTGGTTGTGCTGTAGCACAATGCTTGGACTTTTCCATCCATGTGTCTTGTTGGCCATCCTCTATGGAGCCCAGTTTTTGCTTTTCTTGTAGCTCTACAACTTTGTTGACTCATGTTCATCTTGTAGGCCCTTCCCTACTGGTGTGCTGCCTAGTTTCCACTCAGTGTCTGCACACCCCACACTTGTCCCCACTGAAAAATGTTTTGTTTCATTTTGTTTCCGTGATGTATTTCCAATATGGCAAGATTTCTTTGAGGTGCAATCTTGCACTTCTCCCCAGCTTGGTGCCATTTGCACATTTAGTACAATTTCTTATTCTGTCCTTGGGTCTGACCTGGAAATACTGCATCGTATCAGACTCAGATCAAATCCCCGTGAAACTCTGCTCACTGCATCTCTTTAACTTCACAGATGGTGTGATTTTCTAGAAGCTTTGCCCCGCCCCAGAATCTTCAGTTTGTCTTGACCTTGCTTCTCTAGTTTATTTATGAGTGTTACGTTTAAGATATATGACACTTACTGCTTTTGCTTTGCCCACAAAATCTATGACTATGGGAAATTAAATTGACTTGACAGACAACTAGGAGCAGAAAAGGGTAATTAATAGCTGTGGTGAACAGCAACCAGTTAGACCTTCTGTAGAACGACCACCTTGACTGGTATTTCATATTGGAAATAAATTTAATTTCCAAAAATGCACCCTGACAATAAGTAGCATATCACCAATTTTCAGCCCAGCAGCTGCAGACCACCGTCAGGGGAAGGTCTGCCAGATGTGAAAGAGGTTTGGTTGAACATCCACACAGAAATATGGGGAGGCTGTTGCAGCTCTTCTTAAATTGGGCCAGGCTTGTCAGTATGAGAGACAAGGGTAAGTGCTCTGGCAGTCACATTTTTAACATTTGTGGATTTTATATGTGTGTATGAGCCAAACTGAAACCTCATGATGTGTCTTAGACACTGGTAGCTGTTGTGGCACAAACAGATCATGAAATCTCAAACCCCAAAATCCAAGACTTGTTTACCCAATAGCAAATGAGTGTAACACATCTGCTTTTGAAAGTTTTTTTTTGCTGGGATTTTTGTAAAACACAAAGAGCCCAGAAACATGACACTTCTCATCAAACATTTGGTTATAACTGGTGCTTAATTAGGCAAAGAAAATATTCCCAGGGCTTCACTAACCACAAGTCAAATTAAAAAAATGGAGCAGCTGCATTCCTTGTTTTGGGGGAGTACTCTGCATTTGAAGCTACAAGTGTTTCGTCACTCACTCACGTTGCATGAATCCATTATAACCATCTACAAAATAAAGGGAAATTAATTTCTTTTTCTCTGTATGAATAAGCAGCTTTCTTAAACTCACCTCTCCTACCAATCAAGAGAGCACTAGGATTTCTTGGACCACAAAGGCCAGGTCCTTGTATTACTACACTTCCCTTTCACAAGCTCGGGGTTGCTCCATCTTAAAAATAATCCTGTTGTTTTGCCTCCCACTGCTCCTATGAATAGGGTGTTGCAAGATCCCCTTACTCTAATAGTTAGACAGCTCCTACTTTCCAGTTTGAATTTATTCATGCCTAGTTTGTAATCTTTTTCTGTACTTTATCAAAGAGCACAAGCTCACTCGTTGGGGTCCATATTACTTGCATCTGATGATGCGTGCCTTCTTCCCCTGTTTCCACTTGAGCTGTACCAGGAATGGATATTCAGTGAAGAAAACCAATGGGGAAAGCCACAAGGATTATGCTGGAATCTTGCAAATACTGAATGTAACATTAACTGAGCAATGTCTGAGTCAGTGAAGCAAAGCATTCACCCTAGCATTGATTATCTTTCCCATCACTGTCAGCCACTTCAGCTCTCTCATAGAAATTCATTCAGCTTGGTTAAAATTTCTGGGAAGGGAAGGTTTCCTCTGTTGCCTGTCCAAGTCCACAGCTCTTAGATTACAAAACAAGGACAAGTCACTTTTAGAAAATGGATGATGGAACTTGTCTTTATTTCTGGCTCCTTGAAATCTTTTCTTCTCACACACAGAGTTCACATGTGCTATGCTACTATCATGATTGTGTTGTGTTAGCACTCCCCCGAGACTTTCCAATCTTAAATATAATTCCTTAGGTCAACAGGGAGACTCCATAGGTTTCCGGTAGCCCTCGTTGAGATGCCCTTTTCCAGGGCATTGAGCAGTAACAGTGATATGAGACATGATGAAGGCATAACCCAAAAGCAGAGGAAGTCTGTGAATGTTTGTGTTCTAATGCTGCCTGAGCATTCAGTTGTACAGCACTGCTCAGCCAAGCTCCTCAGGCCAAAATAACCTGGCAGGGTGATCTGGTGTGGGACCTCAGTGTGGCCTCCTGGGCTGCACGAGGAGGTTACCAAGAAGAAGGCATCGCCTTGGAGGCTTTCAAGGCCCAAAAGGACGCAGGCTTGTGCAACACGGTCTGAACTCAGCTCTGACCCTTCTTGGAGCAGAGACCTCCTGAGATCTCTTCCAGCCTGAGGGACTCTGGGAGTCTGCACACACAGAAGACACAGATGAGTGATCTAATCCATAACCAGCTCACGGCTAACATCCTTCATGCATATAAATTCCCAAGTTCAGCCACTAACAAACTCTGCAATTGAGAGCTGGAAATGAAGGAAGGTAAATATTCCAACACTACAAATACAGAAATCAAGATGAAACAGTCATGGTTACTTCAAAGTAGATACTGGGTATTGGAAAACTGAATCATGCTGAAGAGCTGTGTAAAATAAGTTGGCCTCTGCTTTCAGTTACAGACACTTCATTGCCTCACGCTGAGATTTTGGCAGGCATATTTCCTGGACATCATCTATTGGAAAATGATTGATTCCTCTTTGACACAGTATCGGATCATCTTTGGAATTTAAGTTTCCTTATGTTTGGCAAGCACTTTGAATTATCAAGAGATGGAAACATCAGAATACAAGTGTTGTGTAATAAATTCTGTGACTACATTGTCCAAGTGACAGACCTGTGCAGTATCACCTGTTTTATGCTAGCTATTTTTAAGCCTAGAAAAGCATTCTATTTCCATTCAATATTATTGTTTTCTGTCAAATTGCCCAACAAAATGTTTCTATATTCCACAACTTCTCCAGAAAGTTCTGTGCACCCATAATGTTGCAGGCAGAAGAATTACTAAAATCAGTATTGCCATTGCTGACCCCACTTGTTACATGGTCAGTTCAGAAGCTGATAACTTATTTAACCATTTTGACATGACGATATTTAAAATAAATTTATCCAGAATTATTCCTTTATTGTATTCAGTCTTGCAGTCAGAAAGCAAAACCTAAGAGTCCATGTGAATTGGCCCTTGCTTAAATGCATAGTGTGCTAGCAAAAAGACAAAGCATGTTGCTGCAGCATAGTACATTTGCCACACCTTCAGTTTGTTCCAGAATTCTCATGCTGATGCCTGTTCCAAGCAGAATGGGTCATTCCCTGTTCTCTATTGGTTTCATACAATTCACTTGAGTAAATTCACAAGGCATAAATGCTTAACGTGACTAGACTATTTCTCCCAAACAAAACGTAAATAAAAAAGTACAAAAGAACCAGAAAATGTGTTCCCTTCCCAAATTAAACATCACACCATTGCATGTCTTGGCTGTCTCCAATAAAGGCCATTGACTGTAATATTACAGCACTTTTAAGCCTTTTACATTCCTGTGAATGCATAAAAATTGCATATCCATTTCTGACTGCAATGGTACCCCAATTTGTTGCATAAGTTGTATTGAAATATTAGGTACAAAGTTCATGTTTGGGAGAAAATTGTCTTTATATTTCAATTCTCTTTCTGTCTTCATTTGACAGGTCTCGGTTCTTGCTCTTCCACTTTCAAATGCCGTTTGCATCCCTCTATTCTAGCTCAGAAAACTGCTGGTTTCTGCTCAGTTGCTCCAAGTTGCGTTGCTAGAGCATCATGCATCACATAGGGGATGGGGAGTCTATTGTATGCGGGATCTGGGACCACATGGTTGCAAGACACAGAATGTTATTTTTTGGGTTGAGTTATTGGCCAAGAAGACCCAATATTGGCAGCCTTTTCCTGGGTATCCAGTCTATACGTGACTCCCTAGACACCTCAAGGCTGTAACTAGCTCAGACTCAGCCTTCACACATCGTTGTTGTGCTGGTAGAGAAAGGATTGAGCATGAAACCCAATGGCAGGGTACAACTGGTGGCATTGTGGGTCTCATGCAAGCCTTGCTAAAGCTTTTTGAATATTCGATCTGGGAAAACTTCAATGCTAAAAAAGGCATTATCCTGTGAAAAGCAACGTTTTTTTGTGGTTTCCTTCACCAGCCCTTAGTCCTTAAACTCACTTTATTGCCATTTTGTTGCAAATCAGGCTTCTTCAACCATTACTCCATCAAAAACCTGCCAGAAGTATTCCTGTTCCTCTTACTGAGGGCAAACGCTTTATTTCCTCAGTCTCAATTTAATCAGCCACTGCTGAACTTTACCCCAGGCCTTTTCCAGGGTAAGTCCCAAGCCCCACTCCTGGGCCAGCACTTGGAGACCTGTCAAAATGTCTTGTAATCCTGAATTGTTTCCTGCAAGCAACATGCTGACTTCATGGAGTGCTGGAGCGGACACCTCTGTCTCACAGCAAGCTTCTGATGCCTCAGCCTCAGAGGGCCACCACCGCAGAAAGAACATGGAGCTACTCAAGGAGGGTAAGTCCTGGGAAAATTTGGTTCTGCCGCAGTTATGTGTTTAGCTCAGTCGACTTCTCTGACGTACACGTACCACAGTGGCTAAGCAAACTTCTGGTGCCAATAGCAACATACCTCTCTGGAGTTTAATTTAGGAAGGCACCTATTGACCCTGGATGTATCTTCTCTGGGCACACTGGCCAGTTATGATCTGTAGCAAGCCAATGGTAATGGGCTGTTTGCCCAATTGCACTTGCCACGTGGCCACTGCCATCACATTCTGTCTTTTCACTTTATCTGGGTTCATATTTTGAAAATTCTGCTTTTCATTCTTCAGGAATTTATTACACCATAAAATTAATCTCTGGTACCTCTTCTTTATCTATAAAAGTCATGTCTACGAATTTTAGAAGTGCAATTGGTAATGGAATGCATTTTCCCACTGGGGAAATTCCCATTAGGGTTTACTTATATACTCAAAGTAGCTTCAGAGATTTTTAGAGAACTTTACTTTTAAGGTAGAAAACTCATCCAGAACTTGGCAGGACATGTATCTCAAGGAAATGTTTCAAGGGGGATGACAGTGTTGCTGTATATTTGTTGTTTTCACCTGCAGAATGAAGAAAAGTTCAGCCATAAATAACTTCCAGGCTTCATGTTCTAGTAGAAATATCACCATTTTTCCAAGTAAAACTGGATTCAGTGTAAAAACCATACCTTATCATTTATTCAGAAAATCTGATTTATAGGCACTGCTGTGCTTGCTGCTAGTCATTCTGATTGCACCCTTGTACTTCTCTGTATGTTCCTAACACTATCTCACTTTGTGGTAATCAAATCTTGTGCATAGCATTTTTATTGGGCTTTCCCTCATTTTTTCAATAGAAGTTGATTATAGCTAGTCACTCAAAGTCACATTCTCTACTTAATAGAAATTTGTTTAAATAAATTAGCCATTTGTTTTGATGGTACAGCACATTACCTTTCCTTTCTCTGTATCCATATATCAATTACATGAGAAATATACAAAATAGAAAGATAATTGGTACCACTTTGTCATCATCCTTTTATGTTGGGTAAAAAACTTTCAGGGGTGATACAGCATCTTGAAAGAACTAAGTGGGTTTATCCTGTCTCAGGATGAGATTTTATGTACAGTGCTTCTTGCCAGACAATATAAGTATATAGATATATAGATATATAGATATATAGATAGATATATAGATATATAGATATATAGTATAAAAGTACATGGAATACCAGACTGAAATCAATTTAAGGAAATATTATTTTTTCCCACCTCTTTTTCCAAGAAGGTACAGTACCCCTCTGTACACAACAAGAATTTCCACTGAGCTGTATTCCCAGTAGTCTGGAACTCATTCTTGTCATGTGCTGCTGAAGAAGAAATGATCATGTATTTAATTTGTCTGGGAAGGCAGAGGCTACTAAGCACAGGGCCTGGAAGAGATGGGATATTTTGGAATTTCTAGAAAAGGACAGTGGTTTGATTTGCATAGTTTTGCTGCTGACTGGTGGCACGAAATTCGGACAGCATCTGTTTTATTGCATCACCATTACTGGACATCACGTGATATGATAAGACTGACCCACCCTGGAATGACTAATCGAGTGGGATGCTTTAGAAGGTTTTTTTCTTTTTTACAACCCTCAATTACAGAAACCACATTTTCCAGGGTAAAAAACAGTAACTTTTAAGCATGTGTGAATGTGCATGTGTGTTGTGCTTTTTGCCTTTTGGATTTTTTTTGTTTCTAACAAAAAAGGCTCTCCTGCCCACTAAAGAATTTGGTCAGAGAGACTCTTTGTTTTTAAACCTGTAGTGAATCAACATGAATCATCTAATTTTAGCCATCAACTTTATAGTTTGAAGCAGAAAGTAAGACTTACTCCCTAGGCGAGGCAAAAATGTATTTTCTGGCTCATGCAGCTTGTCGCCCCATTTGTTTGAGATACACAGCCGCGTTACTTTTCCCTCTTTCAGCTATGCCTATTGGAACTGCAGCTACACCATTTCCCAAGAATATGCTTGGTGCGTCAGCTAACCTTTAAATATTAAAAATGGAGAGTGGCTTTGCAAACTTATGCCAAAATGGAAAGGTGTAAGGAAACCGCAGTCTGGAACAAGAGAACTTGACGTTCCTAATGCTGAGGCCTCTCTGCATCTTTCAGCACTGAGGCCATGGGTGGTTTCTAGAAATAATATTGTGTTTGCAGCTGTGCACTGCTAGAAAATGGTTTTCAGACGTACCTGTTTATAACAAAGCCCTAAGAAATAAGCAACCGTCTTTTTTTCTCTTTTCCTGCTGAAATCGGCGTGCTTAACCCCTCAGTGAGGCCTAGGTCACATCCCTGCAGGATGTATGTTCTACTGACCTTGGCAGGGCTTAACTGTAGCATGCAGCAGCAGATTGTCCGTGGAACAGCCACCACCTATTTAAGACATTCAGGTCCGTTTAGATCTCTTCAGTAGTTTTGTAAGAGTTTGAGAGTAAAAGTTGACGTGCACCACGGCTGAGGTCCTCTGTGTAAATTTATCATGGAGCAGATTGAAAAGACATCCTACTAGACACCGCAGGGCAATAATAACTATCCTTCCAGTCTGGCTGTTTAGGCTAAGTAGAGCAGGCAAACAGTTGCTGAGCCAGGTTTTGGACTGCTGAATTTGGAGATTACTGCCTAACAGGCAGCCTATGGAAAACCCCCAATCTTCACAGAGATTGAGATGCCAGACATCAGATGTGGCAGGATCCATGATGTCTGACCATAACCATAAATAAGTTTGGGGTTTTACAGACCATCTTCATATGTGACACATATGGTTGGGGTTTTTTTGGTTATTGTTTCTTTGTCTTCAATAAGGTTTGAATCTACTCAAAACTGGGGAGCGGGAAGAGTGTTTTCTTTGTTTACAGCATCTATCCAATATCACTCCAAGAACATATCTCCATAGTAGTTATCCACCTCTTCTAGGAGCTTCAAGACTTTTCCTGCATGTTTTGGAAAATAAGTTTTTGGCACTAGTGTGGTGATGAACTCTGTTAGCAACCTGATCAGTCTTTCTCTGCCTGAAGGTACTGGGATGACAGAATGGACCATTGGGGTCTAATATTTTACACAGAACAAAGTGAAGAAATATCTTTCTTCCTCCTCAATTTTATCTAAAGTTCCTTCTAGCCATACTTTTTGGGAAGTGCTCTTGGACATGAAAATAGCACCCTCATAGACAGCTTTAGGGATGAAACATCCTTTCTGTGATTTCCTAACCTGGTTCATGCACACTTTCTTGACAGTTGTAGAGAGGGACAACATATTTTCTGCAGACCTCTTGTGGTACCCAAGTTACTTTAAACAAGTACAAAAGACCTCCCACCCCTCTGAAAACCTCACCCCTGAAGTATCCCCAGAGGAGAAGTCTGCAGCTGGAGCTCTAGGGATGCCAAAATACAAGAAAACTCCTTTAAGCAAATGTTGGGTAAATAAAAAGCCAGTGAAATTCTAGAGAACAGTTGGGAAAGCACAGCTAGGCCCTCCAGGGCTTATATTCCTGTCAGGTATACGCTCTAAAACAGTGAAGAGAGGTTGTGGTTTGTAGCTTGTAGTCAGCTGGTGGATTTGAGCTGCCTTCAGGGCCTCCACAGGCTGTCAAAAGAAAACAAATGGTTGCTGCTGTGGCTGCAGCCCAGGGAATCCCTTGGGCCACTGGTCACAGTCTTCACACCCCAAGCTTCAAACTAACAGTAACAAAACAACTTCCAGCCCAGAGAGCTGAAGGGAGACAGGTCCTATAAAAGCATCCTAATACGTTATGGGAAGGATCCCAGTCTGCTGTAAAGGTAACAGTCCGCAAAAACCACTGGTATTTTAGGGAGTTTTCCTGCTCACTACAACAACTCCTTTGGATCCACAAAGACAGGGTTGACAGGGAGCAGAGCAAGTGCTGGACAACCTTCACCACCTCCCACTCTGGCTGCACCGTCTTCCCAAGGGACATCTGAAAAAACAGAGCTCGCATCAAGTTGGGAATCTCAAGAGAAGTCATAAATATGTCCCAAGCCTTGCCTGATTTATTGAAAAGCACTGGCCTCTAGGCAAATGGCCAAAGACTACCCCTAAAATAAGCTGCAGACAAAGCTCAGGATGTGTAGCACAATCTACATACTCTCTTCTTCTGTTTCTTCCCTAGAAACCATTATGTAGCTGAGAGTCTAGCTGGAAAGTTAGGAACAATTCAAGAAGCAGTATGTAGCCCTTCTTCTTGCTGCCTAATCTTGCAAAATAGTCTGACTTCAGAAACTTTGGAGGATTAGTCAAGGTTTCAGGACAACGCTAAAGACTGTGCCATGCCTTAACACCCCGCCTTGATGGGCTGAGCAGGTGAGCTCCTACTTTCAGGGCTGCCTCCAGGACATGCATCTGCTGCCCTCTCCTTCTGCTCCTGCTGAAGTATCCTGAGATACTGGAGCTCTTCAGGTCTCAGCAGGGCTTAAAGAAGGTGCCCCAGGCTGCACTTTCAGGGACCATATGGTCCCTATTAGCAGCTCTGACAGCAGTTCCCTGTCTCCTCTTAGGGCAAGACAGTATGGATTGCATATTAAGGGCTGCTCACAGACTTATCAGCTACAGCTTTTGGGCTTCCTATTCTTTAGGACAGCAAAGTGGATTTAAAAAAAAGGGTTTTGAAAAATGACTTATTTACGCTCTTGTAAAAATCTGACACACATTTGGAGATACTGATGGTGTTTTTGTGCTGGCTTTTCAGTTTGTGCTTTACCACAAATTTCCTATGGCTGTAAAGGCAAATACAAGCATGTAATTAGCATGGTTTTCATCATCCAGTGGCATTAACTGTCTGGTTATGGTGGCTTTTGTACTCCAGTTCCTAGCCACATTCTAACATTCACTCATAAGTTTGGTCCCTGAGTCAGATCCATAGTTCATGTCTTATCGTGGTAGAGTAATGTTTCCTTTAGCTCTTCTGTACCTTGCCAACCCTGTGTCTGCTTGCAGTTACTGTATACATACCCAAAAAAACCCCTAAAGCAAAACTTAGGATAAGCACAGAGAAAACTCAGCATGGATACCGGTGAATGGCTGATTTAGAAGAAATAAGTGCTTTGATTAAGATTGTTATTAGATGAGCTTTTACGGTGTTGGGTAGAGTACAACAAAGCAGCTGTTTTGCAGGGAAATCACAGGAGGTTAATTGGAGAGTTTGTTAAATATCCACATCCACTGACTGGAAAGGGGTCCGGCAGAAAAGGACCTGGGATTGCTGGTCAATGACTGAACATGAGTCAGTGTGTTCCCAGCTGGTCAAGAAGGCCAGTGACATCCTGGTCTGCATAAAATATAATGAGGCCAGCAGGACCGGGGCAGTGATCATCCCACTGCATTCAGCACTGGTGAGGGCACAGCTTGAACCCTGTGTCCAGTTTTTCACCCCTCACTACAAGAAAGACATTGAGGTGCTGGAGCGTGTCCAGAGAAGGATAACGAGGCTGGGGAAGGGTCTAGAGAGTAAACCATGTGAGGAGAAGAGGAGACTTGGGGGAGACCTTATCACTCTACAACTACCTCAAAGGAGGTTGTAGCAAGATGGGGGTTGGCCTCTTCTCCCAGGCAACCAGTGACAGGATAAAAGGACAGTCTCAAGCCACATCAGGGCAAGTTCAGGTTGGACATCAGAAGGAATTCAGAGAAAGGGTGGTCAAGCATTAGAACAGGCTACCCAGGGAGATGGTGGAGTCACCACCCTTGGAAGTGTTCAAGAAACGACTGGACATTGCACTTAGTGCTTTGGTTTAATTGGAGTGGAGGTGGTCAAAGGTTGGACTCAATTTTCTTGGAGGTCTTTTCCAACCTTAATGATTCTATGATTTATTTCCTAGCAGAAATGGTCTGGCCATGGAGATAGCAGTGGCGTTCCATAGCTGTGCCTCTTCTCTGGGAACAGATGATATTTACACACAAAGAGGAAAGCAATACCTTCCTTGCACTCCTGAGCATTTACACATAAATCTGTGCTTTACTGCATTCGAAGGAGATAGAGATTGGGTTACTTTTTCTAGCATTCATTTGATGTAATTGCCATTTTCATTTAAGAAGCAATGAATTGAGATTTTTTTAAATGGGGATAATTAGTTTTGCTCAATGGACAATCTCATGGTAAAAAACTATTTTTAATCCTTCACCAACTCATACACAAATAAAATATTAATTTTTATTTCTTAAATAATACTTATTAAATAATTATTAAATGAGTAATATTTATTAAATGAGGAAATGAAAATCAGTGGAACATGATTTAAAATGCCCCTTGAAAAGACATGACTAGAGCTCTTCTGGTTGCAAGTGTAAAACGTGAAAGGAACTTGATATCAGGGCAAGCAAACTTAGCACAGTTGGACCAACCATAACAAAAGCCTTGCTGCCTTTTCATTTGGAGTGTAATGGAAGCCTGTAAGTGCATGAATCTTGACACAAAACTTGAACTTCATAAGTCACAGGCTTTTAAGAGTGCCAGACAGCAGCAAACCCTTTTGTGCAAGGGAAGTTTTACTGTGATCTAGATGGGGAAGGAAAGTTCAGCAACTGAAAGCAGAAAGTTACTCTCATGTTCATAAACAGTTCCTGCTCAGAAACTCTGTGGGTCCAAACTGTCTATAATACATAAAGACAATACAGCTGAAGAGATGAGTTCTTGTCACTGTATCATTATCTGCAAGAGATAACTTTTCTTCTGTGCCATGACACACTAGCGAGCTGAGTAACGCAACTGGTTCTGTCATGCTGCCCACTTTCCTTCCTGAGCTGAAATCTGCTCCTTGAGCAAGTCTGGAAGCCAGAATTTTGCAGACTAAAACATGAAGCACTGTCTGGCTTGATCAAAAGAAACATGAACCAGTAGCACAGCATAAAGGTCTTCACATATTCTGGGATAAGACACAACCAGTCCTGCAGACTTTGACGTAGTACTACAGGATGATTCACACTAAAGAGAATAAAAATGCCGGGCAATTTATGACTACTGGGTGAGTGATATGTCCTCTTTCCTCCCTATCCTTGCCTTTCTTCCTTCCCAGGTCCAAGAGGTTGGCTGATTTAGGGACCTGTAGCATCAAGTATATAATTTCCACTACTGCAGCAATAAGTTTAAAAAGCTTTCCAGATGACATTGTAAGCAAGCAACTGCAGTTCAGTTTCTCAGGATCATTATTTGCAATGAATTTTAACTCAGCACCAAGGTCACACAGTTCCTTTTGTCCATAAACCTGCTTAAACTGAGACTTTAGGAGCCTTGTTCCCCACCTGAATGTCTTTTAATTTTTTTTTTTTTTTTAACATGTGAAGGTGGTACCTCTGAGGTTCAGTGTGAGGAGTCTTGAAATATTAATAAAAAACAGAATCACAAAAGGTTATGGCAAGTACCCAATGCACATGTGAACAAGCCCAGTTGTTTTTAAACTCTGCTTTCTGCCCAAGCACTATACAACACTAGAAAGCTGTATAGTTTAGCTTTGACTCAGGTCTGGCAGGTGGAACAGTTATTAAAAGAAAGGCTGCAGTGCCTGGAGGTTTCATTTCCTTGTACAAACATGAGGGTACATTGGAGCATGTGGTGTTGATGATACTGTGGGGACAAAGCACAAACTACTCAGGCCATTAAAAACCCACATCCCAGACTATGCCACATGGCAGCACAGAAGAAAACCCAAGCATTTCTTGCTAACACAAACCAATTAAATTATTTTTAGCTTCTACAAAAACAAAAAACACAGCAAAAAAGCAGCCACACTGGACACTAAGACAATAAGCATTTCTAAGATTAGTCTTGAAATTCTCTAAATACATGCACCCCCTCCCCCACCTCCCAAAAGGAAAATCATAGTAACCATTAGGGTGTCTGCATTTATGACTAAAGATCATAACACAAAGATTTAGATTTAAGGTTGAAGGGTTTACTTTTCATTCTCCTGTGCAAAAGGAATGGTTTTGCTCTTCTTTACTCACAACACAATGACCTATGTGGCTATTTTCTATGACTGCATATTTAGCAGGGTGAGATAAAGGATCTTTGATACATTTTATTTTCTTGAGAAACAAGTTAATATGTGTGTCTGAATATAGATATGCATACATATATAAATATGAGCATATTTGTTTTTGTGTATGTTTGCAGATGTGTATCTAAGAGTCCCATGTATGGACATCAGGGCCAAAATGTGAGAACAGGGGACTAGGAAAACATTCTTTCACAACCTATGAGTATGCTTGAAAGCAGCCCTGAGATTTTGGAGAGAATTGCAAAGCACAGTGCAGGTTCATGCAGTGTAAATATCTATTGAATGTGCCGTGATAATACTCATTAAAGAAAGAAAACTTGTCCATGATAATAATAGTAATAACTAACTATGGTTGGTTATTATACGGCTCTGAGAAACAGCTGACAAAAAACTAGCAGGACTTCAGATAACATGGGTTAGTGTTCTTTGAAAATTTCCCCTAACATTATAAAAGGTGAAACTCCTGTTCCATTAACATGCAGTGACATGAGATGTTACGTCTAGGACCTGAAATTTAGCTTGGCGATGGCTGCTGTTCCTTTTGGAAAAATAAATATATAATTCTATATTTTTAAACTCTTTGCATCCAGCACTAGCATGTAGTTCTCAGAACTGCCAGCTTAAGCAATCATCCTTTGCCTTGCAGAGGTCTGGCTGATGGCCTGGGGCAAGAACAGCTCTCCTCTGGGAGTCCAGGGTGTCTGGCTGCTGTCTCCATCCAAGCCCTGGATGGCTCATAGAGGAAACTTTTGAGAGCTGATGCACATGGACCAGTGGGCAGTCCTACACAGACCTAATTCATGTCCCTAGTTACTGTATTTTGGGATATTTCACTTGAAAACCATTGGGTTCCTAAAGGTGGGGAAACTCGGGTATTTACTACCGTGTGGGGAAAACCATAGGCAAATCCACTGTGCACAACATGCCCGGAGTGAATGGCCACCCTAATTAGAGGCTAAAGCTATAGATTAGCAAAACATTGGGCAAAGAGGGTTTTTTGAGAAAGGAAAAGACTCCTTTTAGGAAACCTTAATTTTTTATGTGGCAAGGACTCTGTGTGGATCCCACACGCCACTGCACCCTCTTTAAGGAAATCACTGACAGACACAGACTGCTATGAGGTCCACCCCAACCATCATGGCTAGAGGAAATGACTAGAGATGAGCAGAGCAAGCAAGCCAGACAGCTGCAAAAATGCTCAACAGAGGAAATGGTCTTTCATGGTCTTTTCATGCTTTTCAAAGCACAACCAGTGGGGAAACTTGATGCAGTAGGTCTCTATGGCCTGTGACAAACTTCATTCCTCACCACAGTACCCAAGATGTAAAAAAATAAAATGTTACAGCTGTATGTCCTCCACAACCAGTCTTCACCGTGTGGGATGACATATGGGGCAGGATGCACGTTTCTGGAGAACAGTTGCTGGGTAGGTCAATTGTCACCAAGACATTTATTGGAGGTAAACACGTGCAACAAAACATTATTGCTGGGACATTTATTGACATTTCTCTGGTGGCTTTGGAAGGGCTTGTGTTTTGCATCTTGTGCTCATTTCCATGGTTTATGTTGCTTGCCATTAACACAGTCCTGTGTCTTCATGGCAAGGCTTGGCTCAGCAGCATCTGCTCCTCCAGCTCTATCTGAGCACCAAGGAAAAGAAATCACTGCCCTCCCCTGTGCCAACTGCTCTGATTTCCTGCTCCTAGTACAGCAGCACTGCCTGGCACAGTCCATCACCTTCAGTGATCTCCTTCTGTGCAGGCGGAATAAGCCTTGCACACGCAGTTGATACATCTCAGTAATATTTTCTCTCCATTTTCTGCACCAAGAACTTGATATGGGCTATTCCTGTGATGATCATAAAGAAACCAAATCCATGTCCATCCACGCATTGTGTTTTTTGGTCTTTCAACTTCTGGTGGTTACAGGCTATGGATCCTCTAAGTTTGTCTGTTCTTTCAACTTCTTGGTTGTTAGTCCCTTTCCTAACAGTGGTAGTATGCTTCAAATCTGAATCTCTTCCTTGTTATCCCTGATGCTTTGCAGTAACAGTACTTATTTTTTCAAATTACGGTGGTTTTGTTATTATGAGAACACTTTGCATAAAAGTGCCTTCCGGAAGCAAAGAAAACACAGCAACTTCAGTTCATGAAATAAACACCATATATCTTGCCACTGATTACAAGACTATCCAAGCAAGATCCTGAACACCCTTTTAAAATACTTTGTTAGAAAAGCAGTCTTGTTAGACCACTAGCTTTAAAGTCTAATTTAATGGAATCTGTCTGAGTAATCACTTCCTTAGCAAAGGCTGATCAAAGATGTCAAAGCCCAATAACCAGTCCGTAGAATGTACCTCATAAAGATACTTAATACAGTTCTTAAAAAAAAAAAATAAAAATTAATCAGCTACATTAATGCTTTCTTTTTTTAGGATTTTAATTTCACTTAAGTGAGTTTCAAGTCTTCCTTCAGGTTATGCCAGAATATGGTCTAAAATCCTGGCCTGACAATTCATGTTGCTGACTCCAGGGAAAATGGAGCTGCTTATTCTAATTAAAACAAATTATTCTATAGTCTGGGTTAACAATTATTTTTGAAGACCAGCAATTTCACGGATTTTATCTGCCTTTTGCTTCAAATTTACTGATGACTCTGCTGTCTGTCTTCCGACCTCATTCTTCAACACCCTGCTCTCCCAGTGAGTCATTTCAGAAAATTCCCCAGCAATTGTCTGGTGTACTGATTTATGTCTAACTACAGCAGCAGCTGCCTGGGCTGCTGCTGTCTATCAAACATGGCACTTATTTAAATGGGTCAATTGCACAGGTATCATCTATAAACCCATTTAACTTTTCTTATTTCAGCATGGAATTATATAAAAATTTCTGTTGTAGAAGGTTTAACAAAATATCAGGATAATTCTTACTAGTTTTGTAATGTTAAAGAACCCTTTAATATTAATCCCATAATATTGTATTTCATTGCTGGTGTAGATTTTTTGTGGAACAAAGGTACTAAAAATTCATTATATTCCATTTAACAAATAATTACTTTAAAATTCTCAGTTACATTTAATTTTTAAATCTTATTAAACTGAAAAATATTAATGCATTTTATGCATGAGAATTTGTAATAAGCTTAGGGAAAGCTTCTACTGACCACTGTGCTATATACACAGGCCATACCAGCCATGTGAGTACATAGTCTCCCTTTGCAACCAAAAGTCCTCTCAGAAATATTTTTTGGCCACAACCAGTATAGAGTTTCCAACCCCACTTTGACCACTGAAAAACAAATAGACTTATTTTATGCCTAATCATTGTAACAAGAACCTATGTCCACACTGTGATATTTTGTTCTGGTTTCCTCCATAGCAAATGATGGGATGAAGCACAGTTAATCTAGAAAGGGTTAAAGCTTACAAATGAAGTGGCTGGTTAATTACATTTCATGGAAGTTATAAGCATATTGTCCAGATACATAATGCCAAACCCCTTATTCAAAAGGCTAGAGGTGAAACCCTGTTGTTCTGTGTGTAACATTTCCCATGTTTATAGTCCCTGACTTTATAACATATTTACAGAAAGTTGTGCATTACATTTTTCTGAATGAAAAGATTTGAGGTTCTGTAGCATACGCCTTTTTAAAAAAGACGAACAAATTTCATTTAAAATATACATTTGTTTCATATACAAAACTGATTAAGTCCTTTTAGGTTAGGACAAATCTCAAATGTGTTCCAACAAACTTCAGGTGTGACAGCAATACTTACCCCAAGGGTTTCTTGACCAAAGAGGAAAACTCAGTTTCCTTGCTCAAACCACAAAGATGTAAGACATTCAAGAAAGCAAACAAATTGTGGAGGCAGTGGACAACTTCAGTGCCCTTGGCCTGGAAGTGCATAGAAAGCAACATCTGGAGAAATAGCTTAAAACCTTCAGCAGGTGGGCAGGATTTAGTGAAAAAGTGAACCTCCACATCAGAATTCAGCTCTCTCGTATCTGTGTTCTGCCAAAATTTATTTAGGCATATGAATGAAGCACAGGACACTCTGGAAAAAAATTACATGGTTTGATCAACTTTTATCAAATGGTGGGGTACCAGAACTGCCTAAATATAGCCATGCCATGAAAGTACTGACAAATCTAAATACAGGTGTTTCTAAAGGCTAGTCAGAAGTGGCTGATAGAAATAAGTAATTCAGATTCTTTAGCACCAGAGACATAACAAGAAAAAGAAGACTTGGAAAGATTTAATTCCTCAGTATTCATCATAGGCACTCTTTGATCGATTTGCTTAGGAACAAACATTCTCAAATTGGACCTTAAGGGTCAAAATAAACTCACTGAGCCTAAAACTAGTTGTAGGCTTGCTTCAATCAATCACTGGAGGGTCTCTGAAACCCATAATACAATATTGTCCTTGCTGAAGGACAACTGATGCTACAGACCTTGACTGCTGTAATGTAGATGCTGATATCCTTGATCTCCTTTTCGACTCCTAAACCTTGTTCCTCCCCTTTATCCTTTCATACAGGAGTTGCCAGACCTCAGATAGATCTGGAAGACCTCAGGATTTGGGCAGGCACAAAATTGTTCTTGCAGGTCTGTCCTCTTGCTATGCGACTGAAGAACCTGCCCAGGGATAGAGAGAGAGCAGAGCCATGGAGCATAGCTGTCTGCTCCACAAAGGGGATGGTCAGCCCCAGAGTGTCTTAACCATGTTTGTGAACATAAAACCACTTCAGACTGACTGGACCTTCACCACATTCACTGAGGTGTAGATACAATTTCTGTCTGGAGTTCAATACATCAGCCAAAGCTTTGCGAGTGAGAAATAGCAAACAGTCTGACAAGTGTCTCTTCAGTTAATTTTATCATTCATCACAAATAAACATTGTTTTCAGTTATTTAAGTGGTTCTTTGTAGTAATGTTGATGTGTAAAGGACAGTTGAATTTCAGGATGATAAATAATGTTCAATTTCCCAACGGATTCTATCCAAGATCAAATACATCAACAGACCCTGCCAAATATGCTTGACAAGTGCTCATGATACATAATCAAAGCAAGTACTGCATTCAGTGTTAATCACTTGGAGTACATCTAATATGGAATATGCACTGCTTGTGGGTTTGTGCTTTTTTGTCTGGTTGGTTCAGCTGTGTGTGTCAGTAGGTCTGCCAGGATGGAAAAAAAACCCAAACACCTTGCTTTTTTGAGTGTTATTGCAATGATGGTATTAATCTTCGTGTCCTTTCAGTGTCCTTCAAGACATAGTTTTGTGACCATGGAGATCATGGTGGAAGCCAAGCTGCAACAAGTTTGAACAGCCTAGTTGACTTCTCCAAATGTCTCTTCTTTTTTTTCTGGTGGTCACACCAATTGCCTCACTAGTCATACTTCACTTACTTCCAGAATAGAGCACAACAATGCTGCAGGATGCAAGTGTCTGTGGATTTCTGCTGGGTGCTTTTCTGGTCATTTGACTGTGTGTGCATCAAAACTAGTCAATATTTCTCTTCCTACTAAGCAAACTCACAGATGATATCACAAATTATATTTCCTTGTGGTTCTCCATGCGTATTTCTCTTCTGAGGCCCAACTGAATAAATCAGACAGTAAAGTGCTGGCAAAGATGTGGGCCAGTAGAACCTCAGAACTAAACATTTTGGTGCAGTGAGAGGGGCCCGCAATGTAGAGAACAAAAAGCTCTTTCAAATCATTATCAAAACAAGTTCTGCTGTTGCAGCAGGGACTTTGCTATATCTGCCACTCTCTAATAATTATTGTTAACAGCACTACTTTGGTGCCCACAAAACTCTCACGTGACTGCAATACCCACTGCCTTCTCAGCCCGTCACTGGCCATGCAGACATGGTCACTATCCCATTGTTACCCAGCACTCCACAACCACCTGGTCACCAACTTATTCATCTGCAGATCCATGTTCTTTGCTCATCCTCCCCCTCATCCATACTTAGACTGGAGCACAACTCCAGCTTTGGTAACAGACAACACTGAGAACTGTCAGTGCTAGAGTTTCTTGTAGATAAAAATTGTTTTCCTGCCTTCTGTTCTAGACATTTCTCTTTTAGCAGGCACAGCCACATCAACAAACATCTGTTTCAACCCCTTCAGCACACACAGATATCTCCATGTCCCTAAATTCTAACAACCACCCTGATGCATGTGACAGACGGACAAATAAATTATGGTTGGGAAATGCTTTAGGAAATTCCACTAGCAAGTTTCAGGCTGGCACAAAAAGATTAAAGGCCTTATTTTGGTTGCTACATTCTTCAGCAAAGGCAGTTTTATCACCATCAGTTTCAGTAACAAGCAGTTCAAACCAACAGGAATTTATTAACAACACTCTGAGCACTTCATTTCTTCAGAGAGACTTATAACAGCAGTGTCTAGTTCTCATCTGTCCCAGGGGGTTTCTCTTACACAGAGAGATGTCTACTTTTCCTCACAGCCCACACATCAGCAAATAAAGCTCTTCATTCCCTTCCCTCCATGTCTGATATTTATTCCCAATGCAGTGGGAAGGAGTGAACTCAGCAGCCCAAGGGCCATTTGCTGGGCCTGTATAGTCCTCCTGTGGAAGAGATGTCACCCTCCACTCTACATGATGATGCTCTTAATGCTGTGATAAGCATGACTGGCTAAAGATGATGGCTACTGACATTTATTTGGTAACTAGTGTGTTGATAACCATTTGCTTCTCTGTGCTGATAGTCCAACAACCTGCAGTTGGGCTTAATCTTACTTTCCAATTTAATTTTTTTTTTTAAGTTTTGTATTGTGTGCTGAGGCTTGTGTAAGTATAACATAAATGGAGCTGGAAGCATATCTGCCCTTTGGACTCGGTACCTACTCTTCCCAGAAAGTCTATCTTATTTTTTCTATTCAAGAATTCATAAAGTTGGCTGCATGCCTGGATCTGCATCTGGTGTCTAAAAAGAAAAATAATGATTTTCTTCAACACTATATTTGGAGGCATCAGAGGACGAGAAGAAGCTGAGGCTGAGCAAGTTTGTCATGGAACTGAGCAGCTACACACCATAGCTTGAAGATGATGGTCCTGGGCCTAACAGCAGGAGCCAGGGAATACAACTCTTTCCTTGTATCCACATCCTTGTGAAAACAAACCACGGTAGACTAGAATGTGTTGGGTTTTCTTCAAGATCCCACCACCTTCCGACTGTATTTTTTTGTTACTTTGCTTGTAGAAGTCCTCCAGACAGGTGGAGTAAAGTTCATTCTCCATAAACCAGGGAAGATCTGTGCCAACCTGCCACTTCTACTCTGGACATTTCTTGAGGGTATGGAGGTAGCCTCTTGACACCACACCTCTATCACATTTCTACCCTGAAAAGAAGCTGAAGGAAAGGTCTGATGTCCCTGATCTCTTGGGTAATCAAGTCAGCATGAGGAAAACATGTACTTAACTAATCCACAGCCATACTTAACTAATCTCACTTACTGTAGTGAGCGTGTTTTGCATAGTGTCAGCATCTTGGCTAGCTAATAACTAACCTGTAATAACTATCCTGTTCTTGCCACAGGATGTGCAGCCTCCTAATTTTTGCGGGATAGATGATCAGTTTTCGCAGGATGGGTATTTCCATGGATGGGATCCTGTTTTGCTTAAGTATGTCTCTGTGAAGAAAAATTCAGTCCTTTCCCAGGCTTGAGATCTGCACTGAAAAGGAAGACAATGTTTAGCCTTCTGTAACTGTTGACCAAGTGAATGTTTCTTTCCTCAGACCATTATTTAGCCAGGATTATCCATGTGATTCTTCAGTCACTCTGAGTCCTAGCATTACTTTGGATGCTTATTTAGGGAAATCAACGTTCCTACAACTTTAAACATAGCTTTTTAGCAGAAATGCCTGTTCCAAATATTAACTATGTATTGTGGCCATGATATATTGTGGATGTAGTTCTCTAAATGCACTCTAAAATAACCCAGAGAAAGAACAGATGGAAAAGATTTTTAAACTCTTCATAACAAATCCCAAGCAATTTCCAGAAACTATGTCAGTCAGTATAATAAGCAATTGCACTCACAGTTCTTCCTTTTTGAAAGATTTGATATTGTATGTATAGGACTTCTTAATCCTGTATTGCATTTCTACAGCTTTTGAAGTCTCGTTTAAACTTTGGAAAGTGAAGTAATTGGAAACTTGGCTATTCTCTTTTATATGATGGCCAACCAAAATACTGGATATGTCTTGTCAGATGTAAATGATAGGATAGTATGTTGTGATGTGTGTATTTTAGCAACCAAATCCTTGTTTGTAGAGGTTTTATGTTGACATGGGAATCATGCACCACTTCATCAGTAATTTCACTCCCAAACCAGGGTAATTATAATAAAACACAATAGAGTAGAACCAAGCCACAACTGAAACGTTAGCTTTCTATCCTGTCCCATCACTTGTGAATGAGATGTGAAAAGTTCAGGCTTACCGTAACTCTTTCCTAGTGCCCAATACACAGGATTTCAAACAATAAAACCAAAAATTTTCAAGTTCTTACTGTTTTGGGGTTTTTTTCTCAAGTAGAAGGGCCTACAAAAACGCTGCCATAATTCTATAGAACTTAATTTTATGGCTTGCCCATCTCTTTTAAAGCTTCCTTTCCTGATTGTCTTTCTGTACGGTGCCTGTCTGATGAAATGTGCTGATCTGAACTCCTCTTTACTAAGGTGCCTACTAAACAGAAAATTTTCTGATACATTTCCATTTACCCACACCATTATTTTTTCTCTACTGCTTTGTTGCTTTATTATTTGTACTTCTGGCAGCCTTGCCATCCTTAAGCAGTACCTCAGCTGCATCTGTTAACCTTGCGAATTTAGGGCGCAGATAACAAATTTACTGCACTGCTGTGATGCTTTCATTCTTATATCAGAATAATCAACACACCTGAGGCAGTCTGATTCCCCTTCAAAAAGCAACAGCACTGCCATGTCCATGCCAAGTGAGTTGTTCTCATTGATTTTCAGAATTAACTAACATAATTAAAAATACAAGGGAATTAGTTGATACTTCACCACCAGTTCAAGAAATAAAAATGTCTCTCTAATTATCCCTAAAGGTATTATAAGTTATGTCTTCGAAATAAGAAGAGGAAAAGTTTGGGTTACATTTATGACTTAGGTTGAAGGAACATTAAGTAAGCTTACTTTGGCCCTGATACATTCATGTTGCAGTGTTCGTTACTGCTTGATTCTGAAATCTCTAAGGACAAACAGTAGCTTTAACCGGAGCAGAACTGCACCCATTCCCTGTATCATGGAAAAAAAAAAAAAAATCATCTAGGTTTGGATCCCAAGGACTAGGAAGAAAATAAACAAAACAGCTCTAGTTCTTCTACAGAGAGTCAGGCAGATAATACTTTTAAAACAAACTTTGTCTGAGAATTTCTCCTTTGGAAGCTGAGATCTCTTTGAAGGCTGTAACCTGGTGCTCAGAACATGGTCTACTGCTGCTGGCTGCAGATTTGAGCTTTTTACCACTTCCTGATGGGAACACATCTATGGATATTTATGAAAGCATTTACCAGAGGAAATGTATGCACATTTCTGGACCTCTCCATTCATAGAGCCTTACATATTCTTGCTATAAAAATCAGTAAGATACTTAAAAATACTTAAAAATTAATTACAGCCGAATGCATCTTCTGCATAAAAAGGAAGAAAAGCCAGTATCTAAGTATTACTAATTTACTATGCATATATGGAGCTGTAGTCTATTCACTTGTCTAAATACCTTTTTGCATTAATCACCTTGAACTGCCTTTCTGCCCCTTCCTCTCAGTCTCTGTCCCAGAGCTGCATAAAGTGGCCTATTAACTTTTCAGTCTTCATATGTGGCTTTCAAATTTATTGTTTTACTTGGTACAAGATATTTATTTGGTATTTATTTGGTACATTCTTCTCCTCAACTAATGCCTCACTTGTTAAATTATTGTTCCAAGGAAAATCCACCCTTGAGAGTCCCTATTCCAGCCCTCCTGGTATCCTGCTACCACTCTCAAACACAAGTAACTTTGTCTGCATCTTAAGCAGCTCAGCATAGTGGTTTTTAAAGCCTGTATCTTTGAAAAAGGTCCTAGGAATGTTTTCTGCCAACACAGCGATTTAAAAAAACAGGGGTGAGGATGTTTTCCAAAGCTCCCCAAGACCTGAAATGAGCTGAGGATGGATGACCCTCTGCACCTCTTCAGCAGCCAATGTATCTGCAGAACACTGCAGGCTTGGTGGTAATGCACCCAGGTGCCCACCACTCTTACAGGCAACATCTGCTGCCACGTGTGGTCAAACCCCAGCTTTTGGCAGAGCTGCTGCCTGGTGTGGGAAAGGTTAAAGTTGTCAAAGCCATTGTGCAGTGGCAGGTGCCAGCTTGGAGCTGAAAAACCACTCATTAATTGCCTGCATATTTCTTCTCCTCAAGGGCAATCACAGAAAGAGAACAAGACGGTAATTGCCAGCAAGGAAGCAACTGTGAACACACTTGGGAAATGCATAATTGTAGCATGATCCTAATGTAAACAAGAGGAAAGAAGTCACTGAACCCAAGATGAAGAGATATTTTCCACCAGCCCTTGCTCTGTGAGTGCCACGCCCACCATATCTTCCCTGGCCTACAGATGTGTGGCAGGATGTAACCCAGCCCAAGGCAGGACGGTTTCAAGATAAGTTTGATGAGGTGTTCCTAAGAAAAAGAGGCTGTTGGGAATGAAGCCACAACCCAAGCAACAACTCCAATCATTAATAAGGTACAAGTTCAAAATCAAAGCCTGTCCCCCCAAAAGAGATGCAATCTTGTAGGCTCAACACCATGAGATGACGATTCAAGGGTTTCTCCTGTGTGCTGGAAAGGGAATCAGCTGTGTTTCCTAAATGAACTACCAGTCAAAACATACCTCAAAAATCAAATCCAGCTGCCACAGTCAAAGAAAAAGGTTGCAGCCCACAGCTGCCTACACTGCTCTACGCTCTTTACCTAATGGATGGGATTTCCCACTATAAAGAGGACAGTTTTAGGTTTCCATAACAGACTGAAAAAACCAAGCATTTCCTTCCCCATTTCTGTAGTACAGAGCAGAGTTCGATATAGCACAGAAGAGCAGCCTCTCTTCCTTTTTAGGTAGCTCTGCCAAGCACATGGCTTTGCAACTGAAATAATTAGCTTTAACATAAAGCATCTCAAGCTGTCAGTACCTTATGTTTACAGTCTCTTTAAAGTGAAAGCAGTTTCTTCTACGAATTTCATTCATCAGGTTTAAGAATTCTTAGTTAAAAGTTGTTATCAACATTTTCTTAAGCTATAGAAAAGCTAAAGCTAAGGTTAGATTTCTGAAGCTGGTAATTTTGTTATCTCTTCAATTTGCATTCTTTTATCTATGGCTCTATAAATAGTATTCTCTCACTTGTATTACTATCAACATGTGCCAGTAAAAGATTTTACAAAATACATCACTATGAAAATCTGTATGATTTTAAAATTGCAGTACCATTTATTACAAATAAATTACAGTGGAATGTAACCTTAACGTAAAAGGAAATAAAATGTGGCCTCTACTCTTACATATTACATCTTGCTTTAATACATATGTGAAGAAAGATTATGCTCTCAATGACTGTTTAGTTAGATTCTTTATCCAAATTAATCTACATGGGTACAAATTATTGTGAAATGCAATATGTTTTCACTAACTTAAGAATCTTTTAATGTCTGTAATTCATGTGAATTCGATCTATTCCATACAGCCCTGTTTTCTGAAAATTGCAGTCCATTGTGACACGAATAATGAAAATGCCTCCTCTAATACAAAGATGACAGCATAACACTAGGGGTTTCCCTTGCAGTGTGTTATTTCCTGGAAACACTCCTGGACAAAAACCTGGAAATAATATTTCCTGTTCTTTTTGAAGCCTCTACAAGAGGTGACTCAAATACAGCTGTTGTGGGTCAGACACAGTTTTTTAAAATTTCATGGATTTCTTTTTCCTTCTCTGTATAGCTCAATGTTTCGGCATTGCTAGACTGAACTCTAAGAACAAGAATAGTGAAGTGTTTCATGTGGGATGACAACCAAACAAATGTTAACAAGATATTTCACACATCGGAAGGCCTTTTGTCAGCACGTGCTGTTCTTACTCATCGTCATCTCACCTCCAGCATCCAGCTTCTGCATAAATGACTTTCTGACTTTCATCCTTTCCAGGATACCTTTAGCTTGATGGGAGAGGCTGCTTTTTCTTTTAAGTCAGTGTTTATCGCTGTGCTGGGCCACAGGTGACTGTCGCGGTCGCTTCGTACCAGGGACACAGCTGTGTCTCCGCGTACTGCGAGGATGTTCCGCGGCAGCGCCGACCCCGCCGATGGCCGAGATCCATCTCTGCCTCCTGGGATGGACGGGCGGGAGCAGAAGGTGCAGCACGCCGGGCTGCCCAGGAGAGGGGGCTGGCTGCCCGACCCGCCAGCGCTTCCCAAGCCTTTCCTGGCCGAGGCGGAGCCCCTGGAAGCCAGAGCTGCGCCCCACCGACAGCGGCTCCCAGGCTCCCGGGCATGACGTCGTGTGCTATGGAATATCCCTTCGGCCAGTTCGGGTCAGCTGTCCTGGCCATGCTCCCTCCCAGCTCCTCGTGCACCTGCTCCCTGGCAGAGCTGAAAAATCCTTGGCTCAGGGTAAGCCCTGCTCAGCAATACCTAAAACATCAGTGTGCTATCAACATCGCTCTCATACTGAATCCGAACAGCAGCACTGTACCAGCTACTAAGATGAACATTAACTCTATCCCAGCCAAAACCAGGTTATGTGCTTTATATCCCACTCAAGCCAGAAGTGGCTTTACAAGGGACTAATTTGAAGGAATAGGTGCTATGCCAGGTCCTGACTGGTAGCTTCAAAAAGAGCATCTCATTTTGGAGAGACTCACATAACAAGATCCAGCTGATGCATCTGATATATCAATGAAGTGCATGTATATTATTTTAGAAAACAAACCTAAACTGCGTGGGAATTGCACAAGAAAATGCCATTGAAGGAACAATAAAGGAGGTGGAAGGGTACACGACGTCTTTCAGATCAGAGTGAGTTAAAAGAACAGAATACACAACCTCCAAAAATTTGACTACAGAAGATGAAAAGATGGATTCTGCAGTTTGTTCTGATGGTTTTATGCATATTGTTTTGGCAGAAAGGACTGTACATGTTTTAAAATCTGATACCAAGCTATGTGACCATGTGCTAAAGCACTGAGAAAAACTAAAAATAAAGAACATGGTTCAGTCATTTCAAATTTTCAGTTTCCTCGCCACTTGCATAATTCTCCTTGTCTCATTTTTTATTTGCATGATTTAGTACTTTTTCGTCCAGTCACTCAGAATTCTCCACAAATGCTTTTTTCAGAAAAGCATTTGTCATTCAGACAGGAACAATGTATTTTATGTTCATGGTGTTCCTATTAGGTCATCGTTAAAGCAAAACAAAGAGGAGGAAGAGGGGAGAGGAAACAAGGGCTAGAGGAACCTACTCATTCTAAATCAATTTAAGATGAAAAGACCGGACAGCAGGTACTTCAGCACCACTTTAAATGGTTTTGAATGCCTTTTGCCAACACACCCTTCAAAGAAATACTTTTGGTGAAGCAACATGCCAGCAATTTCAACCTTTCTATACCTGACACCGCTTTACACATTATTTCCTTAGAGTTCAGTATGTTTATATTCAGAAAATGTTCTTGGACATAACTGGAGGCTGAGAACTTTGCACACATGCAGCTTATCCGTGAAACAGATGGGGTTTTGTTAGTACTGCATCATTAACCAGATAAATCTAAAATCTGAGAGGCACTGACTCTCTACTGAGCTGATGATACTCATACTGATAATACCATAACTGCAAATCTGTTTATTGAAGGTTACAGCAGTACTTTGTTGGTCTGCTGTCCCAGGCTTTGCAGAATGAGTATTATAAATACTCTCTGGGTAAAGTCCAGTTTGGTGAAAATGTTATCTTGCTTACAGTGCAGTTCTGTACAATAATCTAGATATATTTCCTCTTCTAGCAGAATAAAATGTAACAAAGGGTCACACTTAAAATCTCTGGTCAAGGGTGGTAGGTTTTTTTTTCTTCTCCTAATTTTTACTTCTCATTTTTCACTTAAACATTTTCGTTTCAATAGATCTGGTCAGATGAATGGCAAAAATAATGTCTCCCTTTTAAAGCTTCATGAAACTACCAGATGTTTATTTGGTCCTACAAGCATATAAACATATTCCTAAGGTTAACATTAGTAGATATATTTCCATGCAGAAAGAAATTTGTTTAGATGGAAACAATGGACAGTTAAACACAGAAATACATAAAAACAGATAAAAGAAATTAAAGCATATATAGTAGTTTATACACAAAATTATAGCTAAAAATGGGTCAATTATTGATGTATATAAGGATTGCAAATAGAAGTTTTTCAGGAAAGACAGAAAGATAGTTTTAGCTACAGGTAGAGGGTTTATCATCAGTTTCTAGGAAAAATAAACTGTAAAAAACTTCACTAAATGTCTGAAATTGCTTATTTTTTGCTCTCAATAAACTCACAATCTGTTACTGTGAGTGAAAGCACTTTTCCTGGGACAGAGGAACTTCTTAAGAAACAAAAAAGAAGCACGATCTGAAAAAGTCATTTTTTCGTATGTCAAACAGGTCATCTGTAGATGGAACAGAGAGGAATTCCTATGGGGAAATTAATAAAAAATAGTAATATTCATTAGAAAGATAAGGCAGTAGAAATGGAAAAGACAGAGTTTGCAGAGAGATAAATGTGAGTGTGAATGGCTGAAAAATAAGAAATTGGCTCATAAATTGCCCAGAAGCATTCTGTGTGCTCAAAGGACTTTCCAAAAGCCAACAGAAATTCAAAATGGTCTTTTGTTTAAAAGTAAAGTACAAGCATTTCTTTCTTCTTCCGAAGTGAATAAGCTCTTATCCTTAAGATAGAATTTGTCTCATACTGATGACAGGCAAGAGCTCAGAGAAGAACACTTCTGTCACTGAGCTGACAAGTGAACTGCCGTGGGTTACAGTCTAATAAAGTTCCCATTAACATCAGAGACAGTGGGATTTTTGGGCTGTTTCTTTTCCAGGGAAGGAGAGGTTCTCTTTAAAGCATAGGATCATAAAATCATGATTCATGTGCATGTTAGAAATTTGGAGACTTTTATCATTTGATAAAACACTTGTAGGAGGGAGTTAGCTAATTTCATAGAACAAAAATAATGCCTTCAAAAGCAGCACGTCATCCTGTTAATATGGTTACTATGGTTGTTATGAAATATGCTGAACAGCCCTGTTCAGCTGCTGCGGTGAACACTAAACAGCAGTTACTGCTTGCACTAACAGCATCACATCATCCTGAAAAAAAAGCCAACTCTAAAAACTAATGTGTTTTATTTCAATACCTGACAAATGGTTGGAGCTTGGCTGCTGATTTCGCTTTGTCATTTTCTTGCCAAAGGGTGACACTAAATTTCCTACAGTGGGGGTTCATTCACTTAAACTGAACCATGTCAAGGAAAAAAGAATTAACAACAGCTTTGACACTGGCATGGGGTAGCTAAGTTATGCGACAATCTTAACTGTATATTTGCCTTGTAATTTCTTAGTCAAGTGATTTTTTTCCCCCTGTCCTATTGTTGGAATACTTAATCACATCCTATCCATATTATCTATTTGGGAAGCAATCTCATCACCTTCAGTGTAACCTACTTCACTCTTCTTGAAAGAGAAGTAGACATTAAAATCTTACAAACTAGAGAAGCTGAGGTATTAGCTCAGCTAGCCAAGGATGTCTTTGGCTGTGGGTTTGCAGCTTGAAGTTTGAGAACCACTCATGCACAGGAATATGAACCTCCATCGCATCCTGACACGTGTTTAAGCAGTTCCTTTGATTTCGAAGGAGATCTGGGGGTGTAATGACTTTGCACGTCTTAGTGTCTATCTTTAGGAACCATGTGTAACTATGTGTGTATATATTCTGTTGCAGGAACCAACATACTCATTCGGACTGTTTACCACAGCATGAAAGGACAGGAAGAAATACTTGAGCCACTTGTATCAGAAAGTGGCTGACCTTACATCCAGCTACTTGATGTAATGAGTCATGCTAGAGGTAACTGTTGCAGTGCCCACACTTCACCTTAGAGCAGTAGCTGCTGTGGGAACAATTAGCTGATGCCCCAAAGCCAGCGCGAACACCAGAGACCTGTGACCTGCCTTTAGTGAGATGCTCTGCCTTCGGATCTCCTCACTGCCCAGGTGAGGGATCACTCTGAAACAACGACCCACATTTCAGCCCTAGCACAGTTTAGGAAGCTCTGTATCACAACCCATCCTCTGGAAAAGCCAAATGACGAGAAAGCCTTCTTGCTCCTTCTCAAACTCCCCTCCACAGATATTGCAGACTGACATATCCTCTTTCCAAAGAACAGCATTAATAAGCTCTCAGGCACATTTGCCTCCATCTGGCATTCCTCTTGCCCTACTCCTGCCACAGTAGGAGGCTGAGGAATCTTTAGAAAGTAGTTTACATCGTGTGGCTTTATAAGATTTTACTTATTTATCTGTCAGGTACCAATAGCATTTTTGAACAGGAAATTACATTTCCTTCAGCCTCAAAGAAGTATTCATCTTCAAAATGAACCCTGATGGTCTTTCTCCAGAAAGAAAGAATATAAACCTGAGAATAAGCATATTGAGAACAACACTGAAATATTAACCTGTACTGGTTGCTAGCTACTTATTCTGCCAAAGAACCTATTATTGACACACATTTTTACAGAGGCAGCAGAGTTAAAGACTGAAAAATACTAACTTAAACATAAGCAGAGGAAAACCAAATGAGGAAGGCTTTAGGATGTAAATTATGAGTACTGTTACTGTGCTTCTCTTTCCATTTCTCTTGCTCCAGAAGATTACAGGTGCTCTTTCCTTAATGCACTGTAATAGGCACACGTGAACACAGTCCAAGGTAACAATTTAAGTGGAATGTTGTCCGAAACCTAGGCACAACCTGCTCCACTCCTTTAGGAGGAGGAGCAGGCACTCCATTACCTGCACATGAAACTCAGTTGCTCACATTCAAATTTCAGCGTCAGGACAGAGAGATATGCCTGTGCTAGGAAAGCAGTTGTGTTGGTTTTGGCTGGGATAGAGTTAATTTTCTTCTTAGCAGTTGTGGCTTGGATTCAGAATGAGGATTATGTTGACAACAGACTGATGTTTTTGTTGTTGCCAAGCAGTGCTTACTCTGAGTCAAAGACTTTCCAGTGTCTCAGGTGCACAAGAAGATAAGGGGGGAGCATGGCCAGGACAGATGACCTGAACTGGCCAAAGTGATATTCCATACTATAGAAAATAATGGCCAATATTTAAACTTAGAGGAGTTGGCTGGGAGCTGCCAATTGCTGCTCAGTGATGGGCTGTGCATTGGTCAGCAGGTGGTAAGCAATTGAATTGAGCACCAGTTTTTTCTCTAGTTTTTTATTTTTCCTTTTCCTTTTCCTTTTCCTTTTCCTTTTCCTTTTCCTGTTCCTGCTCCTGTTCCTGTTCCTGTTCCTTCTCCTATTATTAAACCGTTCTTGTCTCAGCCTGTGGGTTTTACATTTTCCAGTTCTCCTCCCCATCCCACCGGTTTGGAGGAGCTAGTGAAGAAGCAGCTGCATGGTACATAGTTGCCAGCTTGAGTTAAACCACAACAGCAGTATTGAAGAAACTGCAGAGTCTTTCCTTACATGACCCAACCTTGTCTGTCCTTCTCTGTGTTCAGATCCACTGACAGGTAGGGAAATACCTCTGCACAGTCTGGAGAAAATAGTCCATTAGTCCATGCTCAGCTCATTTTTTTCAAGTCTGCACTGCTAAATGTCCTCTCTTTGGACAGCATTACAAACACAAGATTACCTGCACAAATTTCTTCAGAAGGACTTTCAAAGCCAACTTCTACATAATTTAATCGGTCTGAAGTCATGTCCTGAGTGGTTACTGAATGTAAATCCCCAAATCTCTCAATTCCCTATCCAAAAGCAGAAGAAGATTATCAACTCCTAAAATTAGGTTGTTATTTAGCTCACTAATATGATCTGAAATTAGGGCACCCAGCAATAATACTCTGTGTGATACACAATGATACATTTTGACTCTCAAAGTTCTCAGTAGATTAGAAAACATAGCCTTAGCATATTGTGCTAAGAACTTTAATTACTGACTGGGTTGAGTACAGCGTAACAAAGCCTTCTCAGCAAATTCTACTTGAATTTCCTTGATTAATGCAAAATGTGATGTCTTTGCAGTAGGAACTGAAACAGTTTTTCACCCATCAGGATCCCCTCCATACAGCCTGTAGAACAGGAAAAGCAGAACAAACACTTTTTTCTCCCCAGTGAGATTCTATAAGATAGTATTTTGACGAAGTTAGGAGAGGAGAGGAGATAGGCCACCCAGAAGGAGGCAGAGATTCAAACATTAATCTGACAGGTCTTACAATATCTGTTCTTTGTCTGAAGACAGATATTTCTCATCTCTGCTAGATTTGACCCAGGATCCCTTTTCCCCCTCCCTTCTTTAGTTCCGTCATGCCTTTCCCTTAAAGCCAATGGTTCCTTTCCCTAACATTCCACCTCTCTATAGCTTAAACTCTCCCAGGTCTCACCAGTATTCTAGAAGGGCTGTCAAGAGGATGAGAAGATTGAGGAGAAAGTCAAGTCGCACTAGCAGATACAAATTATTTTTAAAAGGTGTTTTTTCTGTTGGTATCAGTGGTACTTTACTTCCGATGCTGAAAATTTTATATTATTTGAAAGTAGTAAAGTACTTGCTTGACAGAAGTAGCTAGAATTGTTATGCTGCAAGTTGAACTTTAGCTGAACTCTATGGCTATGTTGTATACATAACAGATGTATTATAGCGAAACCTGGAGCTAACAATCTGAACATTAATAATAGAACAGACAAAGCTGGCAGCTTAATTATTATTCAAGAATTAGTAGCCAGATTGGACAGCCCCTAGATTGTAGCATTTGAACTGTAACAACACTATTACAACATGGACTACAGAACTGGCTGAAACCCCCACCGAAACCAAACTAAGAGGATGTAAAAATGGCCACAAAGCAATCACTTGATAATGAAACAGAAAACCAGTGAAGGGTGACAATACCACAGCCTCTAACATGGCTGCTGGTCCAGACTGTCACATGACAGATGGCGACCTTAGATTGTAAGGGTGTATTTGCCCAGGGATTTCTTTTTCCATGGTTCCTCTTTTCGGGCACTAGGCTCGAGCTACCAGGTATCATAATTGATCTATGCCAATAAATCTATCTAATAGAGAAGAGAGCCCGGTGTCAAAAATTTTGTATAACCCTTAGGTTTTAAGGAAATTAGGTTTGGGGATTTTTTGCTCTTCTTCTAATCCTGTGTCTATTGTAGTATAACTACAAAATAGAAGAGCTACAATCTAGTTGCCTTTTCTTTCAGTTGGATTTCCCTTTTCCCACTAACCAGCAAGCTGGCTGGTGTTGTGAGCATATATGGCTATCAGATCTGAGCCTCAGCTGGTTATGACTTTCAAATATATTATATTTTTAATTGGATTGTAACAAATCGTTCAGTCAGGAATATGCAGCAAGATTGAAGATTATGCTTTCCTAGTGATGTTAATGATTGCACATAACCTGCACAGGCTTTAGTTATCTGAAAGCTAGCCTCTATTTATTGGCTATATTTTCAAGGCATAACACTCATCTTTTCATATAATTTCATAACTACTGATGAGGCCTGAATAACAGTGGCTGTTCACGTGTTGTCACAAATTATGCTCCTAAGCTGTTCAACTAAATTTCAACCACATTTTATTCCAAGCTATGTTTATTTCGAAACATGCTGTGACAGAGGATTGCTGCCTTTGGTTTGCAATGTGTTAAACATCTTGTATCAAGCCTATTTGGTGACAGGTAATTCAAATACTGACTGCCAACTGAGATCCAAATGTCTTTCTCTTTGCATTTGCATGAAAAATAACAGTAATTCCTGAAAACAGTTACCTTGCTGAAAGCCTGAGGTGATCTTTAGTACAAATACTGCAAAAAGCACAACAAAACAAACCAAACATAGATAATCAAAATAAACGAACATGAGTAAAAAGCATAAAAGTGCATAAAGTGATTGCATTTACAAACTTGGATTAAGAAAAAATTATTAGCACCAAAAAAAAAAAAAAGGGATCTTGCATCTTGCAAGGTATTCCTAACACCTACAGAAATTCCTCTCCCCATTAATGAGAGGTAATACTGAAGAGAACATTTTATTGTCAGTTCTGGGTTTGTGGAACAAAGATTAAGCAATTCACCTCAGCTATCATTTACCATAATTTTTTAAAATAATAAATTCTTAGAGTACTTGTTTCCAGCACTGTTCTAACTCCAGGTTGAACACCCCAGCACCACCTTGCTGCAGCTACTCTGTGCTGATCTCCCTGAAGACGCTGGGGTCTAGTGGGGTGAGCAAGGCAGGGTGGGGTAAGTGACCTTTATCTCGATATTTCATGGACCTATCTTTTAACCTTTCTTCCTCTGTTTCCCTGCTACACCTTTTCTTGTTAAAAGAGCTGTATCATGGATCTAGCCTGCAGCACTGAACTGCAGACAAACCTTATGACATATATAAGCATTTGCCAGGCTCTGGGCTTCCATAAGGTTGGGGACCATGCTTCCCAAAGGAACGGATGGTTTCCTACAGTGGCTGGTCAATTGATTTTCTGTCGTATTTTCACAATGACAGCAATCATGCCTGGATCTCTTCTCTGTGCTGACCAGTGACAAGATCTAAGGGAATGACCTGAAGTTGTGTTAGAGGAGGTTTAGGTTGGATATTAGAAAAAGGTTCTTCACCCAGAGGATGGTAGTTGGGCACTGGAACAGGCTCCCCAGGGAAGTGGTCACAGCACGAAGCCTGACACAATTCAAGAAGCATCTGGGCAATGCTCTCGGGCACATGGTGTGACTCTTGGGGTGTCCTGGGCAGGGCCGGGAGTTGGACTCGATGATCCTTGTGGATCCCTTCCAACTCAGAATACTCTCTGATTCTGTGATTTTCTGGTGCTAATCCCTGCAAAGATAAGGACTGTGCTATGTCAAGACACAAGCGGAATCCGGGCGAACGACAGCTAACCAGTCCCTCTGCTCGTTCCGACGGCTCCACTACAACTTGGGGGTGTTGACACTCAGAGGTAAGAGCCTTATCTATGGGCCGCCCGCGCTGCCTCCGCCTGGACTCTGCCCCCAGCGCCGCCTGCCCCCCGAGCCCTCG
>VZTF01000976.1:1220699-1282049 GCA_013397755.1 Cnemophilus loriae | reverse complement strand
CACTTCCTCCTGTGGCGGTGCCGCCGCTTTCCCCGGGGAGGGCGCGGGTTTGTCCTCTCGGTACGCAGCCCGCTGTCCTGCTGAGGCGAGGCCGGGGAGGGGGGGCAGAGAGAGGAAGAGGAAGAGGAGGAAGGAGGAGGAAGGCGATCACGTGCCGGGAGGCGGGCGGGGTGGGGGTCCGTTTCCTGGGAAGGAGATCTCTCTCTGGAAAGAGGAACTCTCTCCAGGAAGGGAGTGCCTGCGGCGCTCGGGGGATGCTCAGCTGGCAGGGCCGCTTCTCCCGCATGCCCGGCGTCTCTCCTTCTGCTGGCGGGCCCGAAGGAGGTTTGCTTTCCCCCTCTCCTTGCGATCCTAGCCCAGCAAATCCATCCTCACGGAGGTACGGCGACCTGTTTGTCCTGCTCGTAACAGTGTGAGCGAGCCGGGCCCTGCGAACCCCCGGCTTCCATCGCCGGAAAATGTTGTGCTGAGGGTTAATTTTAGCGTCGGGCTGAATTTGGGCAGCTTCGGAGAGGTACTGCCTGCTTTCAGCATCCGAATTTAAAGTGGGTCATTCATTCTTGAAGTGCAGCGCTTTTGAATCTGTGTTGAGGGGTGACGCTGGTGTGTCTGCAGAGCGAGCTGGTAATTAGACCTGCAGCATTTGGTCTCCAGCAGCAGTTCGAGTTACTCGTTGACGGAGTGCTAACAACTCAGCAGTCCCCAGTTCTCTGCAGTCAGCTCTAAGTAGACGACCTTAACCTGGAAAATATTCACCACTAAACTTCTCTAAAGACGTTGTTTGTTTGTTTGTTTTTAGATCGTGTTAGTGTGCTTAAAGGCATAAGACCATCACTGTATTTTTTGGGCAGCGTTGTCAATACTTTTTATTGTGCAGATTTGTCATCTTGGTTTATATAACATGTAGAATTGTGTTCAATATTAATTGCTATGAAAGTTGTCATTTTGTGCTGGAAATCGTAGTGTTTTGAGGCGTTGTTAGTGAATACAACATTGTGAGAAGGCTCATTTCTATTTAGAAGTCCGTAGTGGTGTTTTTAGTAGATGTTTTTCATCAGCTTTGCAGTTTTAAGTAGGCCAGATGCAGAGTGATTTGGGTTTTGTTCGTTTGTTTGTTGATGGTGTTCAGGGCCAGATACTTTGCATAAAATGCAACAGTGATCCTCTTGTTGTGGCACAAAGCCATAATTTTAAGTATTTTTTTGTTATTCATGTGTTAGACTTTTTCAGGATAAATGTTGCTTTCTATAGACTTGGTATGTTGAGAAAGACATAGATGACCTTTTAACAATGCTGGAATTTGTGAAATTGTAAACTCAGTTCAGATGGATTAGGCATTCTTTTTGGTGCATTTGGTCTTGAGTGTGGTTGTCTTGATGCAGTGTGGTCTAATTTTCATAAATTCTGAAGTGCTTAGCCATGATTTTTTCGAAGTGGGTTTAGCACAATTGTTCTAGGCCTTTGTTCATGAGAAAGAGTGTATTTAGACTTTACCATTTTCAACTTTGTCAGAGCATCCTAGCTAAACATACAGTTATTAAAACATCTTTGTTAAAATGTTTTACAGGACCAAACCTAATTTCTGGTAAGCACAACTAATGGATTTCACTCAGTGAATTAAGTCAGCAGGCACAATATTTCCAGTGATTTTGCAGATGGAACTGATGACATGGTAATGGTAAATCACACTTGTGACAGCAGGGACTGTGATTTCTCATGGTTAGGCAGCAGTATCCAAATGAGTCACTTTAAAGGATCACAGATTTGTTGCTTGTTAAACATTCTCTAATTTAACTGTCTGTGCTAAATATCTGTTCTTAATTTGGAATCGTTAGCGACTGTGTTAAAAGACAACTCTTTGCCTTGCTGTCTTAAATTCAGCTAGGAGTAGAATTAAAAATGAAAAGTTGAAAAAAAGTAATCTTAGAACCAAAAAGAACCAACTGAATATCTCGTAATGATGTTATGCTTTTCATATTAAGTTCAGCTACTCAGTCATCAGCTGAGGCCCTAGAATAGCATCACTTCAGACATCAGGAGTTAATTTCGATCTTACACTGACAGAAAAATTAGATAAATTATGTGGAGGTGTGTTAAACCAAGTAATTTCTTCTGAAGGTTCAGATGTAAGTCTTTGCTAGAACTTACTGCTGCTTGGACTAGGTAATTGTTTCCTTACACTGTCGTTTAAGATGACAAGTAGAGGTAAAATGTAAAACCTGATACTTCCTTTTGTTTTAAAGCACCTTCAAGAGCTATAAAAGAGGAGTTAAGAGTGAAAAAGTCTTACAAAAGTTTATCCTTTATTCTGAAATGGATGTCAGTTTCTTGAAGTGCCGTTTTCTTTAAGAGCTCTGAAGAATTTTCAGGGGTTGTTTGCCTGGAGTAAACTTCTGCACCATTTTGTGGAATAGTTTTTGAGGGAGTGACAGAATCGTGAGTGTTTCTCACTAATACATAAAATGACTGAGGTATTTCAGGAAGAATCCCACAATTCTGTGCTAGCAAAAGAATAGCTTTTCTTGTCCAAGTAGTATCTGGCTAGCAGCCCTGGGGCATATGTTTGTTGTTGATCTGGGAAAAAAACCAAACAAACGTGTAGGAGCAGTGTTGTAAACCAGTATCGTGCTTGATATTTGGAGCAATCAGTGAGATGTTTGGCCTCTTTAAAAAATTGTCTTTTGTAGTTAGAGAAATGCAGATGTGATAAAATAGGTATGTTTTTGATATCTAAATGGTTTCTTTGGCCCACAGTTAACTCTGAGATATTGAGTGGATATTAAGCCCTTATTGTTTATTTAGTGCTTAATGGAGAAAGTTTGCCGTGAGATCTTCATTTCTGTGAGCTGATGTTGGGTGGGCTACAAAGTCGGCTTCAGAGAGTAGGTAACAGATGTGAAGAAGAGTTAATACCAGATTTGCTGGAGATTTTTTAACTGTCTTTCCTCCATCTTTGTATCACTTCCCCTTCATGCCCACCTCTCCCTCTCTGCTTTTGCAAGAAATCATTAGCATCTTTATTTTTTCCTGTATAATTTTTATTGCATGCAGGTATTGCTTGTGACTGGAAAGTGTATGTATACATAAAACATACAAAAATACTGTATACATGTGTTAATATAACTGGGGAGCTGACTGTATTAAACCTTAAAATCCTGATGTAGTTTCAGGTCTTTGGCAAGATTAGTCCAGAACATTTAAACCAAAAAAAAAAAAAAAAAAAAGTTATGTTATTTTTAAGAAAACTATCATTTTGGATTGATAATTAAGTAAGAGTTGGGACTGGATGATCTTCAAGGTCCATTCCAATCCATAGCATTCTCTGATTCTATGAAGTGAGCACTGTCAGTTGGAATGTGTTGATTGTAGATGGGATGATATGCTGTCAGTTCTATGACTGCAATACTTTCTCTCTCTGTGTTCCAAGGACCTAACAGTGATAACATGCACAGAATTCAGTTTTGTAGTTTGCAATGCTTAAGTATCTTGAGTGCAGCTGAGATCTGAGACGGACCTTTGGAACATGTTCTGTTGCATCCTTTTTTGTTAGTTTTTAGTATTTTCTTAAAATAGAATATAGTTGCATGTTAGCTCAGTTTTCAAGAGCATGATTCTAATAATGCCAGGGTTGCAGGTTTGATCTCTGTGTGGGCCATTCATTTAAGAGTTAGACTTGATGATCCTTGTGGGTCTCTTCCAACTCAGGATGTTATGTGATTTAAGATCATACTCTTGATTAAACAAAGTCTGAACTCTACACTTTTTGAGTTCTGGCAAGTGTGTTTTCAAGTGTGTCATGAATTCAGCACGGAGTATGTATTTTCAGAGTCATAAAATCATAGAATGGTTTGGGTTGGAACGGACCTCAAGAGATCATCTAATTCCGATCCCACTGCAATGGCAGGGACACCTTCCACTAGACCAGGTTGTTTCAAGCCCTATCCAGCCTGGCCTTGAACACTTTTAGGGATGGGGCATCCATAACTTCTCTCGACAACCAGGTCCAGTGTCCTACCACCCTCACGGTAAACAACTGTTTACCAATATCTAGTCTAAACCTGCCTGCTTTCAATTTAAGTCCATATTCCCCTTGTCCTGTCACTCCATGCCCTTGTAAAAAGCCCCTCTCCAGCTCTTTTGTAGACCCCTTTTAGGTACTGGAAAGTGCTCTAAGGTGTTCCTGGAGCCTTCTCTTCTCCAGGCTGACAACCCCGACTCACTCAGCTTGTCTTCAGCTTCTGAAGTTGATTTGCTCCAGCAGATCCACATCCTTCTGGTGCTGGGGGCCCAAGAGCTGGATGCAGTGCTCCAGGTGGGGATGACTCTGAAGAACTGTTCTTTCACATTCTCTTTCACATGTCTGGTTTGAGCTCATTTTAAAAGTAAAAGTCTGGGATATGCTGTTAAGAAGGAGTCCAGAGGGGAAAAGATGATGGAGATAAAAGTAAGGACAATGCTGATGACAAATTTACAAGCCGTTTACTCTGCCATTTTTCTCAGCTCTTGTAGAATAAGAAATTAAGTTTTTGGAAAAGGACAGTAGTGTTTTGCAGGACATGGCTCAGTAGCAGGGATTCTTCAGCTGCAGGGAAAACTAGTCCAAGGTTGGAACACTTAGATTTGACTTTCTGAATCTATGAGTCTCACTCTTGGGATGGAGAAAGGTGACACTGCAGTTTCCTCAGATGCTCTACTAACCTAAAAAAATGTATTTCCTTTTTTTTTCTTTCTCTTTTTCACCTTCTTTCAATGGTCCGAGAAAAGTATTATTCAGTACAAATGTGTGCAAGTGCTCTGTTACTTTTGCTAGGTCACCATTAGAGCATAGGACATTGGGGAAACATTTTTCTCAAGGGAGCTGGTGCTTTGTGGCTTTGTCTTTACATGGGCAAGTTATCTATGGTAAGAGCTGCTACTTTAGGGTAAAGCAGAGCCACTCTAGTTCTGAACACTCAGTTAAAGCCAAATTCTCTGTAAGGAGCACTCTCCTGTATGCTGGTAAATCTTGCCCTGCCCCTCCAGTGGGAAACCTTCCCAGTCTTTAAATGTGTTACATATTTGTAACTTGTAATTCCTGCTGTGTTGCTTAATTGACAAGCTAGAGTATTGCCAAAGCACTCTACAGTATCTTCTGCTTATGTTTGGGGAGTTTTGTGGGTGTGCATAAGTTTGAATTTTTCAGTCTTACATTGATTAAAGTGTCTGGCCCAGGTTTGGGGTTTTTTTTGTTGGTGGTGTTATGTTTTTTCTGAAAGATTCCTTCATGTTCACTAAGGAACATTTGTTTTGAACAGAACAGTGCTTCAGACAGTGTTTTTAAAGGCATTGAAACCTTAAAATGTTTCTGAGGCAATGATGTGTTACAGCTAGAGACAGAATGAGTGCGGCTTGGAAGGGATTTAAGTGCCCTTCAGGAACAGGAGCAGTGACTATCGGGAGGTCACTAGTAATGTATCCTCTACAAGCGGATTTCAGGAAAATGAGTTCTTGCAGTTATATAAACAAAAGAGGGACAGAGTATGTCAGCAGAGTGGGTTTTGTTCATTTATAGTGGAAAAATGTAAAAAATGTGTCCAGGTAAGCTTTGGAGGCAGTCTCCACGTCTTTGGGATTTTTTTCCCCCCGATTTATAATCAGCATTACTTCACCTTCATAGGAATCGGTTTTATCTGTGTTGGCTCTTAATCAGGGTGTGTGCTGGTACTGTCAGAAAACACATTGAGAGAATTCTGCTAATACTCCTGCAGGTTAATACAGCTTCATACCAGAAACTCGCAATTTCTTGGACTTCCAGTATGGAGTCTTTACAGATAATTGTATATTCTGTCCAAGGTGTTGGCTAGGGCAATTTGTGTCTATGCCGAGATAAACAGTGAAGTTGGGCTTCATGATGGTGACAGAGCAAACAATGGTTCAAGACCATTTTCCTTTAGGTATGTTAAAATTGTCTAAAACTGTCTTTAAGTATAACTTAAATATTTGAATGTTAGTGTTATAATACCAATTACTGTATTAAGCTCTGTTCTTGTGAGAAATTTTGAGTTTATCTGTGCCGTATAGTGTGTTCCTACAGGATAGCAGGTAGTGTAAGCAGTGATGTCAGACCTTTTATCAGAAAATAACTCCTTTGGTAAAGCACTGGCATGTTTTATTTGTCTCCCTATGAGGAAAGATTTTAGCAAGGAAGTGCTTTATTTTTTACTTTTGTTATGAGTGAAAATTGCTGCTCTTTCAGTGTCAGCTTTTCTACTACCCTGTAGTTTTCATAGTACTTGAGCATCTTGGCCACTGTATTTGCCGTGTCATCCTATTTTACTCATTGGAAAGAGGAAATATTTTCAGATTTTTTTTTAACCTTCACAGAAAAGCTGTTTATGGTGGGAATTTTTGGGCCCTATTTAGTGTTGTCAGGACACAAATAATAAGTGTTCTAGGTGTTCACTATGTTTCAACAGCAGTTGTGACACAACGTTACATTGTGTGCCTAGTTACTTTATGCAAATGTGACTTCTATGGAATTTTGACCTAAAGTAGAATTGCCTTTTCCAAATTGCCTCCATGTGACACTTCAAGTTTCAATTTTGCTGAGCTGTTGATAGCCTTTCAGTAAGCCTTTTTTTTTTTTTTTTTAATCATGTCTGTTATCTCTTTTCAGTTAAATTCTGCTGTGTGGTTTTTTTTTTTTCTTGGAAAGAAAAACACATCATATGTGGTGCTGTTGCTCATATATGATACAATAATATGGTAAAAAAAAATAATTTAAACCAAGGACAATAGACTGGAAAAATAAGGGTAGAATAATGATAGAAAAGTGAAGTAGCGTTCTGATCTTGCATCTCTAAGATATATGTAAAATTGACACATGCAGTGTGTGCCATCTGCTTCTGTCAGTATGAATGAAAATAATGATGTTAATTGTAAATATAACTTGAAATCATGGGCAAGCTCTCACCATGTATTGCTAGAGTCTAATAAAGACTTTGAGGGCAGGGAAGGACTGCTTGATAATTTTAATTCTTTTACTTTTCACTTACCATACTAGTTAATATTATTAATAAGTGTAAAATCCGTATTTTACTAGGAAGTTTGAAAATTTAATTCTCTGTTTGGAAGCTTGATTTATGGCCATAACAATTAAATGTTTAAGGAAAAAAAAAAGCTAGTCACACCTTTAGTTTAAATAGATTCAAACTTTGGAGGTTTCTTTCCAGGAAAAAATATGCCACTGTTGTCTATGCCTTTGAATAGATCAGCATAGAAAACTTACTTAGCTAAATATTTTAGTGGTAGTTGAGTGAATATATGCGGTTATGAAGAAAAGAAAAAAAAAACATTAAAATCTTACATTTTTTGAAATCAGGGGAAGTGAGGAGAAGGTATATCACAAATACACTATTGTGGATTTTTTTTGCAGAAGTTTTATTTTCCTCTTAAGTTTTGACACTTCAATAAGCTTGTAGATTCTGTCGTTTCACCTGCCTAGTAGATGAAGGGAAGGTGATGAATATAGTTTTTCTGGATTTTATTAAGGCTTTTGATACTGTCCCTGCCAGCGTCTTTCTGGACAAGTCTGACTGTGAAGTGAGCAGGTAGATGGTGTGCTGGAAGAACTGGCTGAAGGGCAGGGCTCAAAGGAATGTGGAGCATGGGGCTACACCTGGCTGGAGACCAGTCACCAGTGGTGCTCCTCAGGGCTAAATCCCAAGGCCAGTTCTGTTCAAAATTTTTATCAATGATCTGGAGGCAGGAGTCGAATATACTGTTAGCAAGTTTGCTGATGGTGCTAAAGTGGGAGGTGCTGTTGACACTCTCAAGGGACAAGAGGCCTTGCAGAGGGATATGGATGGACTGGAGTGCTGAACAATCATCAGTGGCATGAAACTGAACAAGAACAAATGCCGGACTCTGCACCTGGGATAGAGCTATACCTTCCACAAGTACAAATTTCAAGAGGAGTGTCTGGGGAGCAGCACCACAGAAATGGGTCTGGGGGTGCTGGCTGACAGCAGGCTCAAAGTCAGCAGTGGCAAACCTTCAAATACAGCACAACCAGCTGGTCAAAAGGGGTGATCATCCCACTCTATTTAGTGCTGCCACAACTTCATTTTGAGTACAGTGTGCACTTCTGGGCCCCAAAATTTAAAAGGGATGTGAAGGTCCTTAAATGTGTTGAAGAGGAAAGCACGGAAGCTGGTGAAAGGGCTAGGAGTAATGCCCTGTGAGAAGCAGCTGAAGACACAGGGTTCATCTAGTTTGGAGAGAAGGAGGCTGAGGGGTGGCCACACTGTTCTCTGCAGTTTCCTGAGGTGGTGGAGAGGGAGGTTGCTGGTCTCTTCTCAGTAGTACCCACTACCAAGGCGTGTGGGAATGGCTGAAAGCTGCATCCATCAGGGCAGGTTCAGACTTGACGTAAGGAAACATTTCTTTACCAAGAAGGTTGTCAAATCATAGAAGAGTCTTCTTAGAGGAGGGCTTGATGCCCCAAGCTTGTCAGTGCTTAAGAGGCATTTGGGCATTGCCCTTAATGCCATGCTTAAACTTTTGGTCAGCCCTGAAGTGGTCAGGCAGTTGGATAAGGTGACTGTTTTCTGTTGCTTTCAGCTGAATGCTCTATTCTATTCTGTACTCATGATGAGTCAAATAACAATAAGACTGTTATTTGCCTGAAATGCCAGGGTTTTTTTAGCTTCGAAAACACTTTCAAAGTAACACATGTAACACAAGAGATGTAACTGGAATCAGGATTTTATTTCTCTGACTCTGTTTCAGAACAGATGTTGACAAGCATTATCACAATGTGCAGGTGTAGCCAGGAGCAGGTTAATGTAATCCTCAGTTTAGCTTGAAAAACCATCACTTGAAGTCTGGCAAAGGAAAGTCAGAGAGCTACAGAACGTTGCAAATCCCCTACATCTTGTGGAGAGCCATTTGCTAGTGGGACTGCGTGGGGAAAACAGATTTCTGTCTCACTCATGTGACTCTTGTGGGAAGGAGTTAATGGCAGTTTTTATCCATCAGTTGCTATGAACTCCACCTGTCCAGGCAAATTTGCCCATAGAGTTTCTTGGAATATTCTGAATTAAGGGCTGTTTATCTTCCTGGTGAGTGTCCTTCAACCAGGCCCTCTCTGGAGAGAGTGAACATGCTGGTCTGTAAACACCATTCCTTCGTAGGACATAATTGTTTTGATCATGTATCCTTCCTGAACTCTACCATATAGAATAACCCAAGCAGTGGAAATGCCTGGAGCCAAAAGAAGAGGTGCCAGGTGAACCCAGTCTCCTTCAAATCAGAGGCAGACACTGGGTCAACCCACGGATGATACAACAGTCTTGAAAATATGTAACAGATATTGAAAAAAACCCTGAAAATTATCTATAATGTATTAACCTTTACCAGAAACAGGAAAGTAGATAACTGACTGATGCACAAAGAAGGCTCTTTCTAGAAAAATCCTCAAAAGTTTTAAGAATGTGATTTTCTTTCTTTATTTGATAATTATTTTTTTTCTGGCTGAATTTGCATTTTGGCTTTCAAAAACCCAAATCCCAGACATTCTCACACCCAGTTTATAATTATTTTTTTCTCTGATTCTAAATTATTTTGGTTTTTAGAAAGAACCATAACCAATGTCTTGTATCACTTTGGATGCAAAAGCTCAAGTAATGTGGCAGCATGAATTCAGGCCAAGCAGTCCCTGCTTCCTGAAGAGCAAGAATAAGGATCAGTAGCAGTCACATGCAAAAGAATTGTGCGGTATTTTCAAAAGTATGACACATCTCAATGACAAACACACCTTTTTTGCCTTCCTAAACTTGTTCCACCACTGAGTTTCTTTGCCAGGGATGCATGAAAAGCACTCCTGTGCCTGCCTGGTACTTGTCTTGCCCACATGGAGTGCTGAAAAGTGGCCGCTCCTCATGGGGCTGCAAGCCTGGAGCCCTTCCAAGCACAGGCGGTTTTGCACAAGCAAGAACCCCTGGAGAAATGGAGCCAAGGGAAGAGCAGAGCTCACTGCTGCTGCAAACTTGTAATGGGCGAGAAAGATGGGGCATGATTGGTGCTTCGGAAGTGCAAGGGAGGAGAAATGTTGTTGCTGGTAGTGCTGAGATGGGTTTGAAAGTGTCTGGCCAAGTCAAAATCCAACACTAAAATGGAAATGCTGCTTTTTAATAATCCCTACGTGCTTGTAAGACAGCTACCAAGAAGGATTTAAAGTTTTTTTTGTGCACCCACCTGAAACCATCTGAGAATGTTGGTGGAAATGACTGATTATGTCATTCAGTTACAAAGGAACTTTTTATTTTAATTAATGAAAGAAACTATGGGAAACAATCCTCTAGCACACACTTGGTGATTAATCAGTTTGCAGAGCTGTTGCAATGAGTGCAGAAAGCTGCCAAGCTGTGTCTGTTCAGTTGAAGAATCACAAAATTTTGATGCCACCTTAGCGTGATAAGAGAGGCCCTGCCGTGGATCTGAAGAATCAGCAGGCGGAGCAAGGCTAGGGACAAATTCCCTTACTGTGAGTATCCCCTGTCCAAAGGGCTTTGAAGCAAAAAGCAATCTATCAGTAGCAAGGATTTCAGAGTACATGGAATTTATAAGCTGAATCCGACGTTTTGAGTCATGCTTGAAAACAAACTGGTAGCCAGTGCATTTTAAGACCATGCTTTTCTCTTTGCAGAGGGCCCCACAAGGCAAATGGATGCTGAACTAGCACATTCTGAAACAATTAGCTCTGGCTGTACTAATTGCATTCCCATGCTGTGCTGTATCTAGCAATAATCCAGACTGCAAGTAACAACTTCCTATATAATTGACACTGAGTGCCACATCAAAATAAAATAAATATTTTAGCCAATGTAGATGGAAATTTTTTTGGAGGTTCAGGTGTTACTTGTCCTTTTCTTTTTATTTTTAACTATGGCCCTTGATGGCCTGATCTGAGGTTTATGTCTCATCCCAAACATTTTCCTATGGTCTGCTGTTACATAGCAGGACACTTTAATGTGGGGGTTTTTGGAACAAAGCAAGTGCTGTTTACAGCACTGGAGTGCAGTGATTCTGCTCACGCCCTCGGGTTCAGGTGGCCCAAAGTTCACTGTAGTGCTCAAGACACCTGACCAAACGCTCACCACAAATGTCTCCCTCCTCTACAGCCCTGTGCCAGCCATGTTTCAGGCAGCTGCTGTGGAAACAAAGGAAGATTTAAGGACACTTTGTGCTTGTCCACCCTTGCCTGGTGCTTTGAACTCCCTGAAGGCTGTCCTGTGTGACTTGACCTAGACATTGACCATCCCTGGTTGGCGTGTGTTGTCTTCAGCTGTGATGTTTGTGCTCTGGCAGCTCCCTGCACCACCTTTACTTTTCCTCTGTGTCCTTGTATCCTCCCTTGTGTTTGCTTAGTGGTGTGTTACAGATCCCCTGTTGGGCTTTGACTGACTGTGTTCTTGCAGCCTTAGAGTTGAAACGCTGTTGAAAGACAGGAGTGGGAAGGATTTCTCTATCTCTTGCCATTTACTGAAAGACAATCCACACAGGAGGAGGCAAAGTTTTGTTCTCGAATTTCAGAAAGCTATTCCCCCAGCGTTACAAAAACTTGTCTGATGTGATTTGTACTGCAGGATGTATAGCTTAATCATCTGAGCATTTTGCATAAAATTAAATTTTCTGTGTGTTTCCATGAAAGTTTTGTGACCTTCTGAGTCCACCCTTTCTAGAAGCTTTAATTGGACAGATGTTCTCATGGAGGATTCAAGTGAATCATGCATCAAAGTGCTCCAGTTTTATAGGAAATTCAGCCTGAAAATTCTTTAAAAGCCTTGTAGTCAGAAGAGACTTAGGGTAATTGCATTACCTTTGACTGCTGGTTACACACACTTTTTTCATGGAGAAACTTTCTGGCAGTGTAAGTTGCTATAGCAGCTGAATTTACTGAGCAAATGCAGTGCATATGCTTTATGGAATAATTACTACACTATTTAGGGATTTTAATGGACTTTTAATCTTTTGTTTGTGTCAGCTCTGGATGTGCTATTAGCTAACACTGCCATTTTTCAGGAATTGTATGTGCAAGTTCCTTTAAGTTGTCTTCCTATTTATTGAGAGCATTTAAGTCACTATTGAAAACCTTAAAGATTATTTAGGTTAAACGCATTATGCCTTTTATTCATTCTATTCAATGATCTCACTCTAACAACATGGGGAAATGACCCTTCTAAATCTAGACAGTGCTCCCTTATTTCAAACGGTCTAATTGAACATTAATTCTCTTGCTTCACAAATCCTCTGAGAGATGAAGAGGAACTCGATACTGTGTTAAAAACAATTTCTAGGCCCTACTTGCAAGTTTAGCAAAAAGAGAAGTCATCAGTTTAGCAAAAAGAGAACTGACATTTTAAGATGAAAATACCTCTTGGAATTATGGGGGTTTGGTGACTAATGTGGTTTGGTTTTGTTTGTTTGTTTAGAAATTCTTCCTATATGGATCAGCCTTCTAGTGATGGTGAAACTGGAAGAAGACCACTCTAAGCAAACGCAGGATGAATCGGGTCCCAGCTGATGCAGAAAATGCTCACAGTAGCAGTGTGGAATCTTGTCCTTCCTTGCGGGATGTCCACTCCATCAACCCAACGCAGCTGATGGCAAGGATTGAGTCATATGAAGGCAGGGAGAAGAAAGGCATATCAGATGTCAGAAGGACTTTCTGTTTGTTTGTTACATTTGATCTCTTATTCATAACCTTACTGTGGATAATAGAATTAAATGTGAGTCGTCTTTTCAGTACCTACCCTTAGACGTTATATTAAGTATTTATTCACTTCAGAAATGGTTAATAAGTTGCTCTTTTCTATCCATAATTGTGTTATTTGCATCTATTTAAGTTTAAGCAGCTTATAACTTTAAGCTTCCATGAACACAGTACTCAACTGCATCTACTTTTATTCATTAGGATACATGTTTATCTTCTTATTATGAAACCTTTGGATGTTCCTGTAGTCTGTGAACCATGCTGAAAAAAGCTTGGAAATCCAGTGAACTCTTCAGGCATCAAATAAACAAAAATGTTACTGTACGTCTTTGAATTTAGCAAGAAGTGTGAATTTTAAGAGGATTCAAGACTTTGCCTTCTGAGTAACTTTAAGTCAGTGATATTTCACTGAGGTGTTGGTCCCTGAAAAGACTTCTAATGGCCAAAACTTTTCTTTTGTTGTGATGTATTTTCTTTGATGTAAATTTGGTGTGTTATACATTATGGATGGCAGGGTGCATTTAAACAACATAAACTCTCACAGTTGCCAACTTTTAACTCCAGCATTTGTAATCTGGAAAATGAGGCTGTTCTCCTAAAATTTCCAGAAAGCAATAGGGTAGCTCATTTGTTGTTATTTCGTAAGTAGCATCCTAGTTCTTGAGCTGGGTTTTAAGTTATAATCTAGTTTGCATTTAAGAAAGGACACACTAGGAACAAATCCCTTTACTAGACAAGAAAGACTTTGAGTAAATATTTTTAATCAGCATTCCTTTACTAGATAAAAAACCTTGTTTCTTAATTTGACATTATGAAGCTTCAGAAGCTGACTGTTCAATACTTCATTGATACAGTGAAAAATACCCATTCTGATTTAATTTGAGAAAGCAGGTTTTGCTTGCCTGAATGATGTAATTTTGGGACTAGACTTTCTGTTTTCTCTCTAGGTGGAAAAATGGTTGTAGCATAGTGTTCTGATGCAGTTCTTTTTTAGGCCAGTTTCTCAACAGCTTGTACAAGTAAGAGGAACAGAGTGGTTTTATATCTCTTGTTGAGGTTTTCAGATTTTCACATGAGTGCTCTCAGAATATTGAAGACTCTGAATAGAAAATGCTACCAACTCATGATGTTTCATTTTGAATGCTACAGCGTCAAGGGACCTCAACATCACAGCAGTTCTCTTTGTGAAAAGCTCTATTTTCAGGACAACATATTATGAACTGGTGTCCTATACTGCCACATGTCGGCAAGAATGAAAACCAGGTTTTTGTCATTAGAAGTCAATGATATTAGAAGCTAAAATTTGATATTTGGGATCTGACACGTGCTTAGGGTTTTTGTTCTGTTTTTCTTTGAATTGCTTTGTTTGCTGGGAAGTCAAATATCACTGTGTTAGGACTGTATGTCATTGGTGCATAAGTAATGGGTCGGAATTGCTATGAGAGTTCCTGTAAACATTATTTTCACTTTGTTGCCATTATCCAGTTTCTTTAGGTGTAGTGTAGTTTATTGTTAAATGCTTCAGGGAGTAGCTCCATGGCATTTTGAGCAAAAATCAAGACTTCAATGGTTCTCTGTTTATCCTTATGTTAACATGGTGCTCTCACAGCCACAGAGCAATGAACAGCTTGGAGTAGGGGAAGCTGATTTTCCTTATTTATGCTGGAAACAGATAATCACACTTGATGCAGTAGAGCAACCAAGGGAAAACTGTATTTAGAGACTGGTTTGTTAGGCAGCCATAGAGGGGAGGGAGAGGAGAAGAAATACAAGAAATTCAGAGTTAAAGTGACTAGTCTGAGGAAAACACTGTCCAGCAGTATAGCTGGAAAAGTGTGGAAGTGTGTAGACTGCATTGCTTTGAGATGGTGAGCATATGTTGCTGGCTCGTTTCCTTACAAAGATGACAGTAGTTGAACTCAATATTGAAGCCTTCTATTGGTGTTGTTCTACATAACTATTTCATGCAGTGCTTAATTATGGAATTGCGTATTAAAAACAATAGGAGATGGACACTGAGGTTTTTCATTTTCAACTAAGACAGATACTCCTCTCATCCTCTGACCCAATACACCTTAAATTATTTTCTTACGGGGCCTGTTTGAACAGTAGAATCCTTCCACTGGGAAGAAACATGGTGGCTAAGGAAGATGTAATTTTGAATCTCCTCAGCAAATGGAAGAATTAAACTTGAGTGTTAGTTATTGGTGGGAGATTAGTCTAACAGTTGCATCTTCTGGTTTTTTTTTACTGTGGATCTTTTTGCTCAGCTTTCGTAACAAATCATGTGAGGGCTGATAAGGAAAAGTTCTGAAGTATGAATTCAGTTTCTGTTCTGTTTCCTATTTGCTAACGTGACTAACTAGAACTGGGTTATGGTTGGCATTTTGATCAGCTGTTCTGATCTTCGTTATAAGACGTAAAATGCTTTGTGAGTTTGTGTAACAGACCTTAACATTTAATCATTTCTTCTTCCCTCAATAACTTCTTTGCTTTTATTTTGGGACAGCCTGAAATGTAGCTTGCCTAGGCCAGATGAGAATCCTAAATGTTTTCACTTTGAAAAGTCCATGTAATTATGAAAAACAAATAACAACAGTAGTCTTGACATTATCATTCTTGGCAGACAGCTCTTCTGTATTTAGTTTAATGATCTTTTTGTGTATCAGCAGGGACTTATTAGTTTTACCCTTCATATTTGTGTATATTTTATTTTCTGAAGCTATGTGTGTTGTTGTTCCTTTGTAGGTAAAAGGAGGCATTGAGACTACCTTAGAGAAAGAAGTCCTACATTATGACTACTCTTCTTCATATTTTGATATATTTGTAAGTGTTCTTAAAAAAAGAAAAAGGAGCAGCAAAAGTACAGTTTTCCCATTCCTCCTTCCACAGATGTTTCCTAGTTTGAGTCTTATGAAAGGGTTGATCTTTTCTTGATAACTTAAACCAGAAGGGCTTGTGCCAAGTTTCGCCCATCTAGGGGTTGCCCAGTCTTGCTCTGGCAGCAACGTCATGGAGCCTGTGGATAGAAATGCTTAGGGCCAATCAATTTGCATCTTCAGCTTTGGGATGCATGGAAAAGCAGATGGAAAACCCAGTTAAGAATGTGACTTTGATGTAACATAAGGTAATTCATTAAGAGGACAAGACCCGTAGCCCTCCAGCTCTAAAATAATTCTGTTTAAACCAACGTTTTTGTCCTTCCTTGGGCATAAGGTGGCTGCAATGAGGAGAGACTTGTTCCCAGGGTGGCCTGCATAGGGCAGGTTTTATCAGAGTTGTGTTTTAACTGAAACAGTAAAAAGAGATGACATGAAGTATGATTCTCCTTTACTATGTATCAGTAGCTTAGGCACATGAGAGGAATTTTATTGCATTAGGAAATTTATTTCTTTAAGCAAAGCTGTAGCTCTGTAGTTGCAGTGCATTTTGCACTGCACAGCCCAAGTAAAAGCTGTTTCTTTACAGTTCTTCTAAAGGGCAAGATTGTTAATTCTACCAGATCTTGTTTGCCTTTACACATCACTTGGTTTGGTATCAGTCATTTTATACTGTTGACCATATCCAGACTCTCTCTTTGAAACTGGTGTAAAAACTCATCCTTACTTCTGCATTGGACATTTGCCGTGTCAAATGAACTTACGTACTAGATTCAAAAATTTCATAAGCTAGCAAACTATGCTCCTTCTCCCTTTCTCATTGTTTTGCCGGCAGGTTCTCCATGATATACAATACTGCAGAAGGCAAAAAATGTTATCTGTAAATGTTGATGCTTTGGAAATTATTTTATCCTGTAGTTGAACCAAGGGTTAAGAACATGCAATTCAAAATAATAGACTTTTATTCCCTGAGAAGGGACTAGAACATTAAATTTTGCAAAATTATTTGTGGGCTTTTACAGGATTTCCTCTGTTTCTGCTACACATTTGCATAAGATGAAATGGGTTTATCATACCTCTGGCCATGGCTGTCTTTGATCTCACTTCATTTTTAAGCTTTTGTTTCGTATTTTTTTGATTCTGAACACCACTTTTAAAACAAGTTGGAGACAATCTAATATTAAAAAATAAACAGGGAAATTGAACATTGGGGTCCCTGATTCACAGATCTCATCTGTCTGCTATTGATTTAATTTTCTGGCCTAGAAATACCATGACTTACCTTTCTCTACTGCAAAATAGAATGACTTGCTATTGTAGGCAGCTACATAAAGAGGAATTGATTGTTGCAATGTTAATGTTTCAAGAAACACTAGAAGTATAGTAGCACACCACTAAGATCAGTGGTGCTCAAGGTATTTGCTGGATTAACTGCATCCAGATTTAACTGTTCGGATTCCAGTCAGCTAAAATGATCATGAACATACTTTATGTAGCTTTCTTATGTTTCTAACTTATTTGTGGAATTACACATGCTTGCATATTTGAGCCTGTGTAGGCATGTGGCTGTTGCCATTTGCTTTACAAATGGGAAATCACCTTCTATTTCTGTTTTATAAGCACACACTCAAATTTGTTTCTCGGTAGCAGAACTTAGACTGTCCTGCTTTAAGTTTCTTTGTAAGCAGTTAGTATTTTCAGTGAGCTGAGAATATTGTGGTTCTTCTGTGTTCTGAATTAACCAACCAATATTTTTTCCTCTCTCTATAGCTACTGGCAGTCTTTCGGTTTAAGGTGTTAATACTTGCATATGCAATGTGCAGACTGCGCCATTGGTGGGCAATAGCTGTGAGTAGCAGCCAAGCATAACGGAGTTTTTCCTAGAATGGATCAAGCAGACAAAATTTTAGATGCCTCTTAACGCTTGTATGTTAAGAATCATCTTGATGGTGTATATATAAAAATCTGTTGTACAGTAAGAAATTAAAAACTTGTTTTTCTGGAAGATTTTCAGCCTAAAGGCAAGAATTTAATAGCACAGTAGGTGTGGTTCTTATTAGGTATCATGTTAATACAAATTGAAAATGTATTTTTAATCCAGTATGAATGATTAGTCATAACTGCTTGTTACCTGTGAGACTTGTTAATTAATGTTGGAAATAGATTTGCATTTGAAATAGTGAACCATGTTCAAAAAAAAGAATTGGCATTATTGTGCCAGAGATCCAGGTGTCCATTAACTTCCACATTCTTACTTTAAAAAGTTTTAGGTGCCACCCATCGAACACTAGCACCTGTATTGCTTCATGCTTCAATACAAAAGGTTGAATATGCATCCATTCTTAAAAAGGAAGTTCTCGAGAACTGTAGGCAACCACAGTGGATTGGAGCCAATATCTTTAATGCAGTTGTATGGTGTGGATGACAAAGAAAGCAAAATTTAGTGAAAAATTCATGCTTCCACCAGTCAATACTATACATTATAATACAATAGGTGTATTGCTGGCTTAGTGCTTTGTAAATCAGACTTTTTTTTTTTCCCCCTACACTGTGGTAGGTGCATGTAGAACATGTTCATGTGTAACTTTCAAGTGAGTAGCATGCAGTTTGCTTAGTGCTCTGAGACTACATGCCATGATTCTTACAGATTGTGTTACTAGCATGGCACAAACACATACATAATGGTAGCTGCTGCTCTGATTGTGCTTCTATTTAAATGCATGCCTCTTAAAAGTCCTTGCTCTTAGTTGTGTAGCTTTAGAGTATTTCTTAATCCTCCAACTTGATGCCTTTGTTTGTGAGGTGGTGAGAGTGAACCCATCACGGTAGTAAGCAATATGATACATAAAGCTTCACTGAAGGTTTTGCCAAAGCCTTTAATCTTACCATCCTATGTGATTGACAGAAGTTAGGTTCTGCTGGTTTTTAAAGAATTGCTGGACCCAAATGCACTAGAAGATATAGAGGCCTTACTTATGTGAACAGTACTTGTTCACTGCTTTTTCAGGTTTTGGGGTTTTTTTAGATGTTTTATCCAGCCTGCCAATTTTTTACATATATCAGGGACTATCAAGTCTTTAAAGAGATACATTTTTCAAAATATCACTTCATGAATTAAAATACTTATTCCAATTTACTCCCACAAAGATGTTTTGTTATTTGAAATGGGTATTTTGATTTGGCTGGTAGTGAAAAGCATTTAGAGCAACTGCTGTTTGCTTTTTCCCCAAATACATAAATAGTTGGGGTCTTTTTTAGGGGACTTGATGAATAAAGTACACTATCTTCATTATGCAGTAAGATCACAATTTACATAACTCAGGCAGTTTAGATTCTACACAAATGCTATCTGCTACGTGGAAATCAATGTTTGGAGGTGTTTGTGTTGAAAGTTATCCTTTATAGGATTATTTTAATAACACTTTAAGTTAATTGTATCATGCTTGTTATGTTTTATTAATCTATGTGATCTTGCTGTTGTCAGTAAATATTTAAAGTTGCAACTAATAGATAATGGCAGAAATAAAAAACTAAATCCATTTATTAGTTTATCTGTTCTGTCTCTTTCAGTTTACAACAGCAGTGACCAGTGCCTTTTTATTAGCAAAAGTAATTATTTCACAGGTATATATTCTAATCAAATGTTTGTTCTAATTTGTTGTTGTCTTAAAAGCAAGATCCTTCAGGGTAATTTTTGTAATGTTTTCTTTCTTTCTAGCTGTTCTCACAGGGTGCTTTTGGCTACGTGCTGCCCATCATATCCTTCATACTTGCCTGGATTGAAACTTGGTTCCTGGACTTTAAAGTGTTACCACAAGAAGCTGAAGAAGAAAATAGTAAGCTTGTGATATTTCCCCTCAATCACTGCAGCTGGCAACATTTGATCCCATGTTAGCTGGCAGAGGAATGCTTCTTTCAGCTTCTCAAAATTTGAAGAGCTGTGGAAAAATTTAAATCATATGGCATGATTTTTTCCTCTCTGAGAAAGGAACATATGCCTTCAAAGAAGTGAGATTTTAATTAATTTAGGGAGGCAAAGTTGAAAGTTACAAGGGCCAGATCAGCAATTTGTCAAGCACTTGGGAATGCGTATAATTTTGTATGTTTAAGATACGAAAATTTAACTGACTTGGGCTTGTAAAACTTCATTTTTTGGGTAATGCTAAAAGTGTCTGGATCCTCTTTTGGGAAGAGTAGACGCAGTAACTAATTCAATGTCACTAACTCTTCTTCTGAGGTGGAAAGGGGAAAGCAAAGAAATGCTGTGGAGAGTCTGTTTCATGCACAGGGAGAATGAGACCAGAACAAGTATGAATTTCAACCTTTGAGATGAGGCACCAGGTCACCTGACACTCAATATATTCAGCTAAATGGAGGAAATCCACTGTTTCAGTTGAAAGAGAATACTGCTTGAGTGGTGAGGGAAGGAAAACTTACAGATGCTTGTGAGTTTCAACAGCAGGAGAGTGATTATACAGCCAACCTGTTACTTAGGCATCATTACCTGAAATACAGTCTGAAACTCTGTTGGAAGGGAATGTTTATCTGTTAGGTAAATCCAAAAACTTTACATAGGCATGGACCCCTCCATTTTTATGTGCTCTGAATGCATTCTTTCTACTTTGATCCCTTCCCTCTTCTTTTTCACCAGTCTAAGAAGTTGGTTAAATGAAAACTGTGGGGTTTGCCTGGAGAAAAAGAAATTTAGGGTAACTTTTTTTGTCTTTTGAGGGGATGAGAAAATACAGTGGCATCACAGTGTTATCTAAATAGATAAGAAATCTAACCAGTTCAGATACTTTTGCATTTTTTCATATTGAATATTCATAGACAAAGTATTCCATACATACACATGTAAATACTTCATGAAGGTTGCAGAAACTAAGTATGTTGAAACAGATAGGTGAAAGCAAGCTATTAGTGAAGAGTCATAGTGGCAAAGTGAGAAAATAATTTATTTGGTTATGTGTGGCACCTCACTGATCGTTAAAAATACATTTCAGAAGTTCTAGTTAGCCAGTGAACATTGATTTTACATTGAATTTACATGAGGCAACCTAATCATGTTATCACACATAGTAGAAGGAAAGATTCCTTAATTCATGTGTGCAATATATCTGTTTTGCTAGTGTGTGTCGCCTTAGCTGCCAGCATTTAAATAGAAGACATAAGTGTTAAATTAATTGTTGATGCTTTTTTAAAAGATATTTATTTAAAGAAGTAACTGGTTAGGAATGCTAATATAATACATCAGTCTTCAAGATTATTCATCAATATTTGATCTTTAAGATGCTATGCGTTAGCATTGAGGAATTATTTTCGGGTATTTTTTTCCTTTTAGGATTTTTGATAGCACAAGATGCTTCAGAACGAGCAGCTCTTCTTCACCCAGGAGTCCTCTCTGATGGGCAGTTCTATTCTCCTCCTGAGTCTGTAGCAGGTAGTTATGTTTGCTTAGTGAAAGATTTTTCATATTCACTTTACACTCCTGCATATTTCACCTCCTTCACGGGAGGAAAAGAAAAAATATATTTTTTTCCTTTTAAATGAAAAGTGCATTTATCATCCTAAAATGCAAGATTCTTTTTTATTCAGTAATTTTGTGTAGTTACTACCTACCAGATGAGTTACAATACATGTGATTAGTGTATTTTAAGTCATGTTCTGACTAAAAGCAAGGTAAGTCTGAAATAAAATGGCACCATAACTGAAGGGAGGCAGTTAAGCTTTGCTTCTGCCATCGGTGATCCTTGCTGGTCCCTTCCAACTTGAGATGTCCTATGAGTCTGTGATCTCTTATCTGCCAGCAATAGCATTTATGCAGCAGTGTACTATTTAATCCAGCCTGAACTTGGAGCTTTATGCTGTTTTAGGATAGACAATGAACCTGAAACTGCTATCAGGCAAACTGAAATTTCAATCAGAGGTTCTTTTCTCATAACAAAAAGAAAAAGCCTTCTCTCTATAAAATGGGTCACCTGTCTGGGTAAATCAAACCAGTGTGTAATGTTAATTACATCTTAACTCTGCTTATCATGTGCTTTGCTCTACTTGAGGTATGAATTGATTAGGTCAAATATAAATGTAAATACTGCAAGATTTAAGAATATGTTCTCAAGCATTTCAAGGAAATAAGTAATTTCTTTATGGATTGAATCAATTTGAATTACCTGAGAATGCAGTGGGAACCCCCAAATCCTATATAAGTCTTTTTCCCCTTATATGTATACTTCTTCTGTAAAGCTGTGCTGTATAACGCAATATAATTAAAATAATATCAGCTAATTGCTACAGGCAAGTTTGCCTATCTTGCATTATAGAGTTACACATGTTGGTGATACTTTTCATTTTAATATCTGTCTCTGGTTTCTCTATGCTGAGCATCTTGGCTGAGTGAATGACTTTGAGCTCCATCTAGGGGTCACAGAGCATTAGTATAACCAATGATTCAAAGTGAAAATTGATTATAGCTAGAACTATGGGTCTGTTTTGCGGAATAATGGTTGGAAGTGTTATACTGGACTCAGCTGTTCAGCCTGGGTTTTGTGGGGTTTTTTTAGCAACAGAATATAGGGTGTGACAGGAAGTGCACGTGGAGCTAACATGTTTTTCTAGACATTGTGGCTGCATGTGTTGACTCTAGGTGTGCCATTACTTTCAGCTTGTCCAATGGGATTCAGTAACAGCTCAGGTGCTTTTTCCAGGTCTGCCCCGACTGCCAAGTACATTTTAAGCACCCTTTATGGGTATGAGAAGCAAAAGAAACAGTCAAATTAATGTATTTGAACTAACACACACTGGTAGTCACAAAGGGAAACTGCTAGGTAATGTAGAGTAAAAATAGATCATAATTAAAATTTTTCTTCAAAAATCTGCATTTCTTTCTGAGAAGACAAACTGTGGATTGTTCTAAGAAAGAAATTTTTGGTCACTTTGCCATACGTATTGATTTGACAAATACTTAGAGATAAACTATCCCCTGCGATCATGCAGCAGGGAATAAACCCCTCTGCTGATATGGCAACATTTCTAAAAACAAATCTTTGCTTTTAGGAGGTGGCATTTAAAATGAGCTCTGTTGGAATTTTCAGCATATTTGTCTCCTTTTGTCTTTCTTGAAGCTACACATGTCCAGGGACATATCCTGGAGCCACTTCTTTATATGGGGTGACCCTTCATCTTCAAAACTGGTTACTTGGTAACCAAGTCTATTCTGAAGGTAGCAAGTGGAAAATAAGCCTGGAAAGAGAAAATTTATTCAGTTTCTGTAGAATTTGAGCTTCAAAAGGAGGCAGATATGCTATTCCAAGAAATGAAAGAAATTCAGACTAATTTGTCCAAAAAAAAAAAACTCAGCACTTTTGTCTTGTCTTTTAACTTCTCTCAACTGATCTACAGCATTCTTGTCTTTTCAGGTTCTGATGAAGACTCTGAAGAAAAACAAGACAGTGAAAAACCAATAGTATAGCAAATATGAAAAAGCAGGTAAGTTCCTTTGCATAGAACCTGAATATTCCTAAACGTATGTTTTTTCTTCCTAGTTCCTTCCCAAACAAATTAAATGGTAATATGGTGTGTTACCTCTTAAGAGTTCATCATTTTTGAACTCAGCCTGTCTCTCATAGCAGCCTTCAAGAAGGAATTCCTGCCAAGCTCTTGAGGGCCTGGAGTTAGGGTCCTCTGCATTTATCTGTTGGCTGTGCTGAAAAGGACAGTGGTGGACCAGATGTGTAAAAACTACTTTTTTTGTCAGTGGAGAAAGATACTTCTTTGGAGATGGCAGCACAAGAATGCTAGGAAGAGATTTTCTTTGGTTTAAGTCTAGGACAAGTATGCCCTAGAAGATTTCATGGGCAAACCTACTTTGGTATTTCCCCTCCTCAGTCTATTTAATACTACAAATGGGTTACACTGGAGCAGCCTCATCTTAAGATTTTTGTAGTGTACTTTGGTTGAATATGAGATTACGTCCTTATTTTGGAAATTACTTCATTTACTTCTGGAATTATCATGCCCCATGCTTTCCCTTCACCACTCACAGCAAAGCTCAAGCTAGGGGAAGTACTAAGTGTTCTTGAGAAGCTGAAGCTTCTGATTTGAAGTCTTCTAGCACTCATCTGAAGAGTGGATGACCTTTTCTTTTCAGCCTCTCTGTTTACAATATCTGTTTTCTTTACTCCCATCTTCATTCATCCTGACTTACGTGATCTGTTGCAGAAAGAAAATCTCTGCAGGAAGTTGTTGGGGTTTGGAAACTGGCAACAGAGTCTGTGGCTGACTTGCTGGTGGAGCTGCTGACAGGAGAATTTACTCGTTAGAAAGTAAAGGGAATTGTTCCCATGTACTGTAATACCTCATGAAGATGTACCTTGTTGACATATGTATATTAGGTTGCCTCCCAGGCGGTATGAAAGTATTTGTCCACAATGTATTTTATTATTCAGTGATTCCTGAAGTTGATCTTCTAATGACTAGGTAATTACTGGAAAGTGTTGTCTCGTGTACCTAATCAAGAGACTGGTAATATAATGAAGTAAAACTTCTCTGTGGTGGAAGTATATTTAATAATTGTTGGGTCTCACTAGATAAAATTATTTTATGTTATTGCAATTTGTCATTAGTTTATGTTTACTTTTTTTTAACTCCATGCATTTTCTTTTTTTTTTAATGGATATGTTCACTTTCTAAAATAAAAACATTAAAACATGAGTAATGCATTATGATATTTCATTGCTTACTCATCAGAAAATCTGCATACACCACTCCTGTACATGTGGGGTAATAAAGATTCCAGTTTGCATAGATTTAATGCAGAATTTGTTATAGTGCTGTTTGCCTGTAAGGAGGCCATGTTAGTGGTAGTGGCACACGACTTCTTTGTTGCGTTGCCTTCAGGATGCTCTTCCAGCAGTTCTCTTCTGTAATTGCTGAATGAAAATGTAAGCCAGGGCCAAGTTTATCCCTTACATTGCTTGAGAATAGCCAAGATCTGTTTCAGAGGATGCAGGTAAAAATAAGCCACTAGAAGAAAAAAAAATTCAAACCCTGTCATTTAACAATGTTGGAATGTTCCTAAAGAAGGGTCTGGAGCATCTCTCTTTTGAGGAGAGACTGCAGGAGCTGGGCCTGTTTAGTCTAGAGAAGAGAAGACTGAGAGAGGATCTCGTTAATGCAGATGAATGTCTTGGCAGGTGCCGAGAGGATAGTGCCAGACCGTTTTTAGTGGTGCCCAGGAACAGAACGAGGAACAATGCCTGTAAACTAAAACACAAGAAGTTTTATCTCAACAGGAGGAAGAACTTTCCATTGAGGGTGGCAGAGCATTGAACAAGCTGCCCAGGGAGTTCATGAAGTCTCCCTCTCTGGAGACATTCCAATCCAAGCTGGATGCGTTCCTGTGTCACCTGTTCCTGTGTCCTGCCCCAGGTGACTCTGCCTTGACAGGGGGGTTGGACCAGATGATCTGCAGATGTCCAATCCAACCCTAATGACTCTGTGATTAAATTCAGTGAGAAAAATGCATCTGGGATAGGAGGTCAAAGATTCCATTAAACTTAATAACTTCATCTAGGTGCACCAACTCATGAGTTTACTTGAATACCTTCCTCAATCTGCAATATGAAATTCCTTTCGATATCTAAGAAATTCAACCTATTCTCAGTGCCTGCTTCCTCCTGCAGTTCAGTACTTGGAAAAACCTTAGGGGAATGAATACAAAAACTGCAAAGCAGAACAAGCCATATGCACTAGTGACAGAACATCTTTGGGGTGGGGGGTATTTTGTTACACCAGATATGAATATAGGCAAATGTCAGGTAAAGATTTTGCAAGCCTCTCCTAAACAAGCATCTTTCTTCCTCTGGTGTATGGTTCGGGTGCTCTGCATAGTGAGTTAACTGAGATGCCATGTTTTCATACATGGGTAGTTTGCCAAGGAAGTTACTCCCTTTGGTGCATCCCAAACAGTTCCAGTTGCTTCCATGAGAGGCTGCATCTCCGGTAAATCTAAAATGCATCAGTTATAGTATAGAAAGGAGTTAAAACAGTCAAACTGGAATGATTTTGTTCACTCCCCAAACCTACCTGTAAAACCTCCAAAGTTGACACAAAAACTATTGTTCAATCCTGCCCTCCCCAGGGATGTTTCTGCTCTCCTTGGGTAGCCCTAGCTACATCTCCAGAAGAACTTTCCACCAGCCTTTCCTAGAAAAAGGTGTTTGCTTTTGATTCTAATACAGGTGAGGTGATTGTTCATGTGAAGGCCCATGGTAATGAATTTATTGCTTGGCATGACTGTGACAGCAATGTGGCTATGTGCTCTTTGTAATGTGTGGGGTTTTCTTTTTATTGGGCTTGAAAATGAGATTTAAGAAGTTTTGTTTCAAGAAGCAGATTTTAATCAAGGCTTTAAAAGGAAAAATAACCCAAGCAAGCTATTATTAAGTAAATTACCTGCTTGTCATACATCTGTGAGAGGAATGTTTTGATTGATGGTTTATTGCAATCTTAACTTCAAAATATATTTTGCAGGGAAGATTTCCTGCATTTACCCAAAGGAAGTCAGTTAAGCTGTATCAGGTTGCTTAAAGCTCTGAAATATATACAGATTAGAAGAAAAAGAAAGCAATTTGGGCTTTATTATGAGTATTTTTCATTTTGTGACAGAAACTTGGCACTATGTAATCAGGTTTCCATTAAATACCAAAAGGGGAAAAAATACCAAAAACAGAAGAAAATGAGCATAACTCCAAATATACTTATGATTTTGGGGGTTGTTAGTTTTGTGGGGGTTCAGGAACCAGCACCATTCAGTGTGATGAGGAGTTGGTATTTGTTACATGGCATGAGAGTGCACACCAGACTGCTGCCACACTGAACATATAATGTAAGCATGCCTGTGCTGATCTATTGACATTTCTCACATGTACGTGTCAGAGTCCAGGTTCTTTTGGATGTTCCACAGAGGGAGCTTTTCATGTTCAATATCAAATTTACTTCTTTGATATACTGGGCATTACATGTGAAGAGTGATACAGCAGTATGCTGAAATCACAAGACTAGCACACTAGCAAGGGCAAGATACAATGGAATCACAATACAAATATAATTTCCATTAGTAGTTCCTATATTCTCCACATTGTCCATGGCCCCTCATTGCCAGAAATAATATGTGGGCTGGGGCCAGCTGAAGCCAGTTGCTCACTTCAGATTTCATTTGCTGGGCTGGCTGGCTCAGGAAGACATGATTCTCCAGTAGTTATCCCACTGCCAAGATTGTCATCAAAGAGGGGGAGTAGAAGGAAGAAGATGCTTTTTGGAACAGTGTGGTTTTCTATTGAGAACTCCCACTCCTTTGAAGCTGGCAAATCATAGGCGAGAAATTACCAGCATCTGCACTTGGCACCCCTGAAATATTTGAAGTTACACAGCCCCTGTGTTATATTTTACCTGAGGCCAGCAGATGCCCATCTGAGAGGACTTGTCTTTTTGGACTCCTATCAAACTGCTGCCCTTCACGAGTATTTCTCAAAGTAAGGCAGGGGTTGGGACCTTTGCAATCTAAGAGGATTAAGGCTTCTGCTTGTACCAGCTGCTTTCAAATGGAACAGAAATCTTTACAGTGCAAAAATGAAGCTTGCTTTCCTTTTTGGTTTGGATGCTAGATGCCTCTTGGACTTAGAAAAATGTTTTCCCTGTTGGGACACAGCCTTGTAAGTAGCAAATCTCCCAAGCCCTACTCATTAAATTGGAGACAATGAATATGATGTGTGCATGCTCATTTACTGTCTGCCACAGCATTCCCACTTTTATTCTCTGACTCCTTGATTAAAAGGGAAGGGATTTGCCTTATTTCAGCAAGGGCCCTGAAATATTACAAGACTAACTCCTGCAGTAATAGATGATTTTAAGTGCTTTGCATGTAAACTCACATTGTCAGACAACAGTCATGCTTAAAACGAATGCAGGTAACCTATTTTGATTTCCAGAAGCCAGCAAAGTTAAAGCATTCACATTTCAACTAAATTAAGCTCTATCTTCTTCCACAATCACTTAACCCAGTTAATTTTCTTCAGCAGCAGTGTATTCTGTTAGCAGATTGGTTAATAGGGAAACTCAGAGTGTAAGTGGAGATTTTATTTTAGGGATTTCGATTTGGTTTCAATACAGCAAAAATGATTCTTTTTATACTTTGATCAACAGAAGGAAAATAGACCATTTGCTGTCATGTTAGCAGTTTAGTAGGATACTAAATCCCCTCTTTCTTTCCTCCATCAAGATTCCAGCTTTATCTTCTACTAAGTAAAACTGAAGGTAACATGAAAGGTGTCTATCTAAAAAAACAGTCTTTAATAACTACTTGCTCAACATCTTTCAAAAACTTTATACAGGTCAGGCAGGTTAGCAAGCTGCAAAATGTTGCCATCTTCTGCAAAGTGTTTAGGAGGTAAAAGATGAGTCCTAAAAGCTTTGTAAAGCACATGTTCCACAGTCCATTTCCATGTTGTTGAACCAGACTCAGAATCTTCATTCTGAAATACAGGAAAAAAAGGACAAACAATTATCTTTTACTAGAGGAGAGCACTCCTTAAACCTTTACTATGTAAGAATACAGCAATTGTAAAATTCTGCTAGTATTAGAGAAATTCATTCTATACATTTGAGTTAATTCTAAACTCTGTAAAATCACTTGCAGAATGGGTGAGCTTAACTGAATGATTAAGCAGATATTTAGACGCAATCAGGCTATATTTTTAATTTATATGCATCCTTATTCTTCTATAGAAATATTGCATAAAAAATACATTCCCAACTCACAGGCCAAGGAGGCTTGTAATAATGTTAAGTGCACTGCAATGCCCAAAGTTAAAAGGTTCCCTCAATACCTATAATACTTCAGAAAATTTAAGCCACATTCTTTCAGAGTCTTGCCACAGTGCTACTTGATTCAGTTCACTGAAAGAGCTAGGATTAAAATTCTGTATCTGAAAGAGCAGCAGTTTCCTGTATGTTGTTAGTCATCTGCTCACAGGACTAGTTACAGTATTCTTGTACCTGAGAGTTTGTTGGGTTGGATTCCTCCATTATATACTCCTTTCTGATGGAGTAGAACATGGCTAGTTCCTTACTCAGGCTTTCAAAACACTCCTTTTCTTCATCCCAGTTTACCTGTTACAGAAAAAGAAAGTAATTTTATAAAATCTGGGTAGCAGTCAGAGACTTGATAGAGATTCTTAATATGGAAAATTCATATTAATGTATTGGCCATTTTTGTTCTGGTAAGGTAAAGGTATAGAATGAAAAAAGAGGGTAGGAATGCAGGCTTTTAAATCAAAATAGGGGCTCAGTCAGTAGTTATGAATACAGAGGCAAAGCATACCTAATCAGTAAGCACAGAACAGCATCTGGAACATGTGACAGAACATTTAAGCTGCACCAGAAACTGCAAAGGAAGGCTGGAATTGCTTAAATATAAAGTAAAAAAAGTAACTGTGCATTAGTAAAATCATTGAGAGAATATACCTCTGTGGCCAAGCGCAGGATAAACATAGGCAGCCCTTCCAGCGGTGGGACATAGTTGTCTATAAGAAGTGGTAACCCAGTAAGATTTCCTTCCTGCAAGGCAACACTGCTGCTTCAGTAAAAAATAAATATTCTTTCTTGCAGTAAATGCACCAAAACTGTTACGTATTTTAAGAGTGATTCTTACCAAACTCAGTGAGCCTTACAAGTTTTTAAAGCCCGATGCCAGGCAGACATTGCAGGAAGAGAGTTATTGGTAGTGTTTAATTTCACAAGGCATGGATTAAGCCACTCAGCTCAAGGAGTGGCTGAATTCAACCTTCTCCTCTAACTCCAGGGTACACAGATGCCACTTCCCAGGGAAATATCCAAATGAAGTGCCTGGGCTTGATGAAGCTGTTCACTTTTGTATGAAGTAAGTGATGCCTTACGCCACACAAAAAAAGAGACACATTGAGAGCCACAGTGGTGCTGCAGCCCTGTCTGACATCAGAGCTGGTTTAGATGCACACCTTGTTGGTTAAGAGATCTGCATTCTAGTTATGGAAAAAATGACTAAATTGTGGATTGCCCAGAGAGGCTGTGGAGTCTCCCTCCCTGGAGATATTCAAGAACCATCTGGACACAATCCCGTGCCATGTGCTCCAGGATGACTGCCTGAGCAAGGAGGTTGGAGCAGACAACCCACTGTGGTCCTGTGAACCCAACCCATTCTGTGACTTGGTAACTAATTAAATAGAAACTTTGTATAGCACTCTTCTTAAAGGCAGCATAAGTCCTGAGCACTTTTAATGAACGAGTTACGCCACCTAAAATCTTACAGGAACTAGTTCTTGGTGATGGTAAGCAGTGCAAGCCAACTACTGCAGTTATCTGTTACCAAAATGTAGAATTATGGAATCATTTAGGCTGGAAAACACCTTTAAGATCAAATCCAACCATAAACCTAACACTGCCAAGTCCACCATTCATTTACTGTCAGAAGTAATTGCTGCAGTCACCTCATCAATTTCAAGAGAAAAATAATCTTTCAACATTTCAGTCTTCTTTTTCAAAAACTCCACAATGTATTCAGCAAGCCCTTCTTTTGGGCCATCTTCTTCTGTCCAGCCACTTTCGGGATCCTCTAAAGCAAGCATTGAAAGCTCATATAAAGGAGCTGGCTCCTAAAAATGAAGAAGGCAAAACTTTGGTTAATGATCAGCACACTCTATTGGAAATCTATAGCTTCTTCCTTCACATACTGATTAATTGTAATACACTATTTCTGGCCTGCAGAAATAACAGTTCTGTTTATCATAATCAAGCTAAAAAGGTATGAATTTCTTTCTTCTTTCTCTGCAGACCACAATCGCACCAAGCACTGTGATATTTTACAGGATAAACACTGGCAATCAACACTGTATTTCTGTAGATTGTATATCCATATTAATTATTTGTCCTAGTGTAATGAGCAACAGCAAAACTTGGTGAATAACTACAACTGAAACTAATAACAAGCAGTCAGGATGACAATTTAACAGCAGCAGCTACGAAATTACTAAGTCTTCTACATTCTGTTCTTAATGAGAAACAAAACAACACTCCTGTAGTGGACAAAAGCCAACCTGACTGTGCAACCAAAACTATGCATTTGTCTGAAAGGACAGATATATTGTAAATACATTAAAAAAAAATCTTTTTATATAGGATAGAATGTAAAATTATACTTACAGACAATCTTAAGACTCCAAAGTTTGCAAAGTCATAAATAAGTATCTGGTAGAAGAGTTCTTGGCTAAATTGAAGCACAAAAATTAATTATATGGACAGGATTGCATATCTCCAAGTTACCATACTTAAGAGGGGAAAGTAAGGATCATCCCGGAAACATCAGATGTACATATCCAGTCCTATTAATAAAGATCTTACTTTAACTGAAGAGTTTAAGGGTTCACCTGCACTATCTAGATATTTACAATTAAATCTATTTCTTGGTTTCTGACATCATCAGCAACACTGGCACAGAAAGGTTACATACTCAGGTATCCAACTGCTACCAATTTATTCCCTGATAATTTATATTTCAACTTCTTTACTCCTTTACTGCACTGTAAGACATGCAAAGGAACTGGTAAACTAATAGGCTTGTCTATCTCAAGTCTATTCTCTGCTTTGTTACAAAAATTTATGTAGCTGGCCCTGTAAGGCTGCAGAGGCAAAATTACAAATTTTGTGTTACAATCATGTCCTGCAGATACTCTTAACCCACCTGGATATAATGTTTCACAGGACTTTTCTGAAGCCCCTGCTTTATACAGTGTGCTGTAGATGATCCTGCAGCAAATCACCATGATGATCACAGATCATCTAGATCATCATGAAGCAAGAAAAAGTCTTTCCCTTCCCACTGTCCGTGAGCACACAATACAGTAGTTGGCATTTTAATTACACTGATTCCCTGCAACTTTTCCCAAGCGTGTCAGACTTGTTTCCACTGTTCCAAACGCACTGCTCAACCTTTAGCCTCATGACTTTTCATACAGGCAACAAAAGAACAATGCTGTTTTCCCTGTCATTTCCTTCCTTCTTCTAATCAGCTTCAAAACTGCTATTTATTTCAGCTGTCAACAAGTCTAACAACTCTTTTACCTGAGTTTTGTTGTATTGAGAAGATACAGTTTTGTCTGATACTGGGCCAGAGCCCACTGAGGACTGACACAACCAACAAATGAGTGCTCATGCAGCATCTCCTGAAGTTCTGAAACAACAGAGGGGTGGGGAAGAAACGAAAGGATGTCATTTCATAGTTGCAACCCTGCCCCCATTTATTTAGTTGAGTGATTTGTGTCTTTTTAGCATGAAAGTCTCAGATTACTGTTCAGTCACTACTACACCCCTGCTTCTTCTTATATCCCTGTATGACCAATTATTCACGAGTTTTGAAATATTAATAACTTCTGTGCACACTCATACTTTTAAAGCATAAGGGAGAATAGTTATTTAACATTTAAACTACAAATGCAAATTAGCAAAAAATAAAATTAAAGTCCCTGTGTTTAAATGGCCTTCCAAAATTAATTTCCAGCCACAGGAGATTAGTGAGGAGCACATACATACTTTGAAAACTGCAGGTGTAAACCAGCTTTGCAACACAATCTAGGTAGTGTCAAACTAAACTCTAAAAGTGTGATAGAATAGGTCTGTAATTTCTTTTTCATAATTTATTTTTCTCTCACAAAGTAAGGGTTTTTTTAAATATATATCTATGAATGAGAAGGCTAGGAAAGGTATGAGAAGTCAGATTTTATAAAAGAGTTCATTTTAGGCATTCCACAAAATATTCACTCGTTGCTATCCTTGGGAGCAGCTTTGTTACAGATGTTTGGCACTGCAGTCACAGCATGTACAAAGCACTCTGCTACCCGAATTCCACTGTTATGTTTTCTAAAGGAATGTAACAGTCTGAGAAAAGATTTCTTTCTTTCCAAAGTCTCTTTTAGGTATTTCTTACAGATGTGAAGATGAGACACAACCTTAGGCAGCTTCACAAGTTCTATCATGCATTTTGAGACATTTTTGTGTATTTCATGGTTCAGGGACAACTCTTTGATTTCAGTATTTAAACAGTGACAGTCAGATACGGAATTACTGGCTCAGAACTACCAGTCTTCTGCAAAACGTTTACTGGAACACGAGTAAAGAAAAAGCTCATGCTTTCTAAAGTTTAAGTTTCTTAGCAATTTATTAAAAAGTTATTTATTACAGATGTCTGTGTGGAGTGTCCCCAGTTCTTACAACCAGAAAAATCAAAGTAAATCCAACAAAACCCCCAGCATGTGAGATTCCTAGCATTTAGACATATGAATAATAAGGGTATGAGTCAGTGTAAGTTGCCTTCAGAGGCAACTGAGTTGAAGGAAACACCCTAGAAAGAATTGCAAACCTTTTACCTTTGTCTAAAACAACTCTTAACAAAAAAGAGACTCTTTTACAAGTCTCGCCATTTCATGTAAGTAGGACAGATACAAATAAAAATGAAAAGCAAAAGCTTTTGTTAAAAACTTGCTTAGCAGCACAGTAAGTTCACTGGTCCTCCTTTTAAATACCTTTTTCCATTTCAAACAATCATATTTAGTTGATGGAGTAACAGCAATTTTGAGAAACAAGTCTTGCTTACTTGCATGTGCCTGGTTACTAATTTCCTCCTGGAGAGTCAACACACTGGTCAAGTTGATAATTCTTCTTCTAGGGGTGCAGGCAGCGGTCATGTCCTTCCTGGTGTCATCCTTCTCCAGTTCTACGTCCATGTCTTCCCGTGGTCTCTTCCTGCAATACCAAAATGAAAGGAATTGTGCTCAATTCTCCTGTCACTGAGGCCAAACACAGCAACAGATGGGATGCTCAATTCACATGCTGTATGTTAACACAGGAAATGCAGACAGATTCCCAGAAAGACAGTTTTATTTTGCTTCTGAGGAATAATTTGTTAGGAAAGGGTAGTTCAGAATTTTAAGAGAATTTGTGACACTATAATGCCAATCACATCAGGCAACTGTTGCTTAAGCACCAAGCAAATTGGGCTCTAAAGGACATATCAAAAAATGTTGATATTTCTAATGATTTTCTTTTCCATGCCCATTTTTCTGTAATACTGGGGAGAGAGAATCAGATTCTCTCAGAAGACTTTGGCCTCTTGTAGCAGCTCCTGCAGGAGCTATAAAAAGTTTATAGCACTTTTGCCTTTACTAGGGTAATGGCTGTCAAATTCAGTGATATAGTTTCTATCCCTCACAAAAGAGAGGCTCCCAGAAAGAGACAGACCAGTATGATCTCCCTAAACTAATGCCATTATTTATACTGCTTCCTGCCTTTCAGTACGCATAGAAACCCTATTCCAGTCACAAAATTTATCACAAGTTATGTAATTTACAGTTCACAGATTAGGTTTAATTTCTCAATAAAATGTCATGAAAAGTTATTCTAGAGAATTTTTCCCTTCTGGAAAAGCAGAAGTCCAAAGAGATCAGAAAAATCTATAGTTTCAGGGCTACGCCATGAAATAAATAGGTAGCTTTGCACCACCTCAGGAAAGGTGAGACTTACCGAGAAGCCGCAGTCTCAGGAGACAAGTGCCCACTCTCACTTGGCCCCCTAGGCTTCACTGTATCCTCCTGAACTTCAGCCATTTCAACCAGGTCACTGACTTCTTCCATTTCAGCATCCTGGGGCCTGTCTGCACCCTCTGGAGGTCCTGCATTAACCTCTGTTGTCACTTCAGTGGGGCCTGCGCTTAGGGGGTTGTTCACTGGCTGAAGAAAGGCATCCAATTTCTGCTCTCGGGAATCAGTGCGGACCATCTGATGCGCGTAAACTTTCTCACCGGTTCCCTTGGTAACCACAGAAGAATTTGCTGCTGATTTTACAACCTCACTGGAAGAGCAATCAGCCCCTGGAAGCAATGTCTTCATTCAGATAGCAAATTGAAGAGATTGAACAACAAGAGAAAAAGAACCAGAAAGATTAGTCACACTTCTCACAGTATCTTACTGCTCAGAGGCAAATTTGAAACCTCACCACCTGTGAAGGCTAACATGCTTACAAAATCAAGACAACTGATCAGGTACTTGACAGAAATGTACTCTAAATGTTCTCATACTTTTTTTCTCTCTTTTGCCACCTTGTTAACACTGGTATATTAAAGTAACTTCATCCCTGAAACATAGTGCAAAGATCTCAAGGAACCAGTACAACACTGGTAAGTGCCATATCTGCAACAATTGTACTATTGAACAGAGTAAAAGTATCCCTGATCATTAAAATAATGCAGAACTGCCATCACTCCATACATGTTCTCACCTGAGTGAAGTACATCCTTGAGGAATTAGAGCCCAATAACTTGCTCTCTACATGTTGTTGCACACGCTCCAGAATACTGTCTTCATGAAGAAAATGGACCTCATGTTTTGTAGGATGCACATTCACATCTACATTCTGGGGGGCTATTTCCAGGCTGGAAAACATTTTACAAGAAGTTAACCTAAAATATCCCATGGATGGCAGAGAAAACAAAAATTGGTTCAAATCTGACAAAACTTGTCAGGCTTGGGGAAGTTATTCCCTACAAAGAAATCAAAAAGATCCTGAAACCTGATAAAGTTATATTACAGTCAGACTTGTTTAGTATAGTAAAAAATAATCCAAAATCACTCACCAAAATGAGCTTACACAGGTAAGCTTAAACCAACCTCTCCATTGTACAACTACAAAAACCCACTTTTAGAAATATCTTTTACTTGCAGTGTCTCATGAATTAATAGGAAAGGACTTCAGCTGAAATTACAGATACTACTTCTAAAAATAAGGTCTGTCTTCTTAAGATTTCCTTAATGTTATTTAATTATCTCCTGTTTGGCGATTAATTGCCTCAGTGATTGCACATAGTGCTTAACACTACTATGAGGAACAGAAACGTCCTTCTAAACCTACTCACCCTAGTTACATCCTACAAGACAGTATTAAAAGGCTACTTCTTCCTATTACTTTACCTTAAGTATAGGAATGGGTGCGTGCTTTTTGGCAAATAAGCAGCGTACACAGTTTCTATGGCTTTGCGCATAGCGGCTGACTCTACCAACCGATCTGAAACACAGAACACAGCGCTAGTTCCAGAGAGCCCAGCCAAAACACACTGCACAGTGCCCAGCTACTCCTTCAGACAAACATCTTCATGCTTTGTGTCTTCAAAGGGAATCTCTTACACCCATTTTCCCCCAAGACTTGTTTATTCTTCATATAAAACCAGGAATAGACAGTATTTTCTTAGCATGTTTTACACGTGTAAGTACTTTTTTCCACAAATACTGAAATAACCAGACTACCTTTTCATTTTTTCAAACAGTCAAGGTTTGTTGCAACCCATGCCAGTATTGCTACAGAACGGGGAGATCAATCTGTGTAAGCTGGCAGGACACAGCTATAACCTCAATACTCCAAAGTTTTTTTAAGGCCCAGTCTTAGCTGTTTTACACTAAATACAGTGCCAAGTGTGATGCACATTACAAATCAAAAGACACTCTAAGATTTACAATTAACTGTAACACTTATTCTTAAAAATGTTTTTAAGAATGGTCATGCAATTTGTAGGTCTTCAGAAAGCTTTGTTCTTCTTCATATGTAAGCAACATATGACAATACAAAATGCTGCCTTTTTTTTTTAAACTTACGGTTTATGAAGAGTAAAAATATACATTTCTTCACAGAGTAGTTTGCATTCGTGATGTAACCTTTCATTTTAAAGGCCAGATTTGCATCTTCACAGCCCACTTCTATCAGTTCCCTATTAAGTTTGACAGAAACACAACCAAAAAATTAATTCTCCTGTTGATGCAAATTTTGAACAGTACTCACAAGCAATGATATTCTGTTTTGCCAGTTGGCAGGGTCAGCACAAAAGATACCAACATCAACTTTAAGGTATAGGTGTAATTAACTGTAGTTCAAAACAGCCAAGAATCACAAAGGGATAATCTAAGTAATGCACCTAATCATTACTACAAAAGATTGCCTACAGTGATTAAGAAGATACATCACCGGTTACCCTAACACTTTGCCATCATCCAGATCTGCACATCAGCTGGGGAGCCCTGGTCACAGCGAAGGACTGGAGAACCACTGCTGCTAACTGGGAAATCCTACACAGTGTGTCCGCTCGTAGGTGAAGACTCCACTTTCGCTGTGAGAGGGTCCAGCTTTTATACTGTTGAATAAAAAAGCTCACATAACTGTAATGCGGAAACATCTGGTTTCACTCTCCTCTTGGGTTCCACCCAAGGCCTAGCCAGGGCTCAAGGAGGAACCAAGGGAGTTGGCTTTGACCATACACCCCCAAACAAGGTCAGATGTCTGATTTCACGGCCTTGTCCATCCTCTAAATATGGAAAGATAAATATATTCTTATCACACTACATATTTTGCTAATGATTATGTGTATTTTGCTAATGAGCAAATACAAATATCATGTAACATATGGCTGGAAGTTCCATCTAAAGGTCAACTTTGGCTCAGGGCCTGTTGCTCAAGTCTCACTACTTCATATACTGATCTATCTTCTGTCACAGTTAATGAAAACATTAGAATTATTTGAGCACTCAAACACTGATTGCTGGGCCACAATAATTATTTAACCTGAATTGTATCATTTCCTCTTCTTAACTAAGTGTAAAGTGGTAATGTTGTATGGTTGGAGTCTGTAAAATTACCCCCATTATCCTTTTAATACCGTAACGTATCACAGCATCCACAGCACTATAATCTATTGATAATTCTAATATGCATTTCACTGTTTAAGTCATTGACAGCGATTGACAAGAACACTTCAGAACTGTCTGCAGCCAGGGAAGAACAAGCACATTTTTTCTTGGACTACTTTGTCCACTTTTGTCTAATATGTCTTGGTGGTCTGTTAAGAAGTCATTAAAACGTAAAAACTTCTCTCTTGCTCATGCACATAGATCCCAACTATTTTCATAACAGTTTTAATAATTTTCATAATTAATTAGTCAAGGAAAATCCACTTTGGTAGTTTGTGAGCACAGCTCTCTAGGAAGGCGTTATGCCGACTTCTAAATTTAACACAGAAAAGACTTAAGGGCTACTTATCTCCAATTCAACCTCAATATATATCAAGTGCCATTTTTATTTGTGTTCAGTTTGTAACACCATCTTGAACTGGGTAAATTAAAAGTTTTGTTTGAAAAGAAATTATCAAAACATTTATTTTGAAATGGACAATTTATCCTGAATCATATGAAGGAAAAACTCTTATCAAACGAGCATCCATAGTAGAAAAAAATGAATGCATAATAAGGAAATACATAGAACAATGAAAACCTTATTACTTAGCAGCCTCTCTATTTTGCTGTGCTTCCTAAAGGTGTTTCTATGAATTAGAAGTTACATTCATTAAATGTAAAGTTTGACTTCAGTTAGTAACAGAACAGAATCAAAGTGACAAAGTGACGCTATTCATAGGACAAATTCATACAATGAATTCTTTACATCTGAAAGTCTCAAAAAGAGAATTTTTCCTAAAATGGCAGATACATCTTCAAAAGATGATCTTTTGGTTTTTTAACTTTCCTGAATTCCACAGCCTCGGCTAATGTAGCTTTTGTCAAAATAGGAAACCATAAGATTTCAGAAAAAACAATATTAGTAGCTTGAAAATTCATCAGGTAGCAGACAGTAAGAAGAGGTAAGATTTTCATGGTATAGGAAGAGACTAGGAATTTGTAGAGAACACAGGTTCAGCTTACTGTTTTTCCATGAGCACACAGAAAGTTACAAGCAGATGGTTCCTTTTCAGTGCATTAAAGGAACAACTTTGTAACTTTCCTCTTCCCTTTGGTGCACAAAAAAAAGTCACACATTCTGAAAAGAAGTGAGACAGCTCTGTAATTGCAGCACTCCCTCTCCTCTGAAATTAATCTTGAAGGAAGCAAAGCAAGTTAGCACAGCCCACGGTCTTTAAACAGAAAATGGAGGGTGATTCACTGGAAAGCTTCATATCAAGGGGAAACTTGACATCAACGTACCTGCTAACAGCATTTCCAAAGATGGCCCTAATGTTGTCCACTGTTGAGGCATTGGATAAGGTTCTAACATCTGACACAGTGTCACCTTGCTAAAGAGAGCAGGAATGAGTATCAATCTATTCATCTCTCTGGATGAAGTTTTAGAAATATTTTAAACTACACAACAACATTTCTAAAACAAAGGCAGGGAACAACATAACATCATTATATTGTTTTGTATTCTTATTTACTTATTTATGTCCAAAAAAGCAATGGATGGTAAATGGCACATGTTTACAAGATCAGCTGGAGCACATCAGACCCACTGAGGCTAGTAACTCCATCCTGGAAAGTGAGGAACACACTCAGTTCAGTAAACAATTATCAAGAATGGCACAGAACGAGGGTAATCTACCCCTGTCTCTTTCATACAGTACTTAGCAACCAGGCTCTCCAGAGAAGCTGAAACAACCCATAAAGCTAAACCAAATACAGCACTGACCACACAGAAACCTCCAAACTCCTGACAAATATATTTTTGTCTTGTTTACTTCTAACTGATATGCTTTCTATCCAAACTCCACCAACACACCCTGTCACCATTTCAGTACAAGGGAAGGCTCTCTGTGCTGTTCCTGTTGCAAAAGATGCAGTGCAAATTTTCTGGCATTTTCAGACATACACATTATGTAAATATACGCAGGCACACACAGACACACAGTTATAAAGACTTTATCTACATACCTTTTTAACTGAAAAGCTGATGCCTGAGTTATGGATGGCATACCTGAAAAACAGTTACATGTAAGTCTGTAGTATGTAGAAGAAAAGGTAATTGTTTCCCCTGATTGCTGAAAAGCAGCTAGTAATGGGGGCAAGCAATTTCACTTCCTGTTAGACAGTAATACTATTTCAGCCAAGCTGAGCTTTTTGTAGATTGAACAGCTCCAAAAAAGAAGTGTGTCCTATTTATAACTCAACTGTAACCATAAGAAATTCAAGGATCAGCTTAGCTTATTTCTCAAAAAAAATGATCAGCTTCTATAGACGTATTTTTTCAGTTTCACTGCACAGGTTTAACTGAAAAAACCCATCAAAACATCCTCAGTATAACAGAATCAGGTCTTAACTACTATGGAGAAGCATCTGAATAATGGCTGGCCCGCCCTTCTAACTTCCCCTCCCCAGACAGTTCAGCTATCTGTGATCCCACAGCTGAGATCAGATACACTACAGCTGCATAATCTTGGCTCAAACTTCTAGTGAAATTACTGCATTGTGAGAAAAAACACACCACAGAACCTTGCAAGATGAGAAATGTAAAAATCCAGACAAAGATTAGACTGTTGTGACTGTGAAATCAAAAATTCAAGAGGAAAAAAACCTCAAAATTAAGTAACAGAAAAATCCTAATGAAAAAGAACAACCAGTGAGCCGGAGGGCTGTAACTCAGCAAGACTTCAGATCATCGACAGAGAAGCGGGATCTGACCCTCTACCTCCTGGCTGAAATCTGCCTGACGCAGTAAAGACTCTTAAACAGTTCATTTGGAGAATAGGCTTAACCTTGGTATACAGTCTTGCTACTCTTTGCTACCTTTTGCGTCATGTAAAGCAATTCTTTTGCTTAAATGGTGCAGATCCTGCTTGAAAAGCCTCTGCACGTGGCAAAAGATGAAACCAAGTGGCCCAGGAAGGGAACGTCCAGTAGCTGAAGTGACATTACTCCTTTCTGGAGATGTGAAGCCACCATTCAACTTTTCTGTATTCAGCCAAATCTCAATGCTCCTGAGCAGTTTTTACATGAATTCTACCCAGCCCAAGCACATTTAAAGTTCACTTGTTCAAGTCTATCAACATCTTAAAAATAATTAATAGTCACAGATAGAGTACACTACTTCCCATCTGGATTTTTTCGCATCAAAGTGGATGGACTGTACACACATTGGATCTGACTCTGTACACTAAAAAACAGATTTAAAAAACCTTAACAAACAAAACCACCACCACCAACAAGATGACACCAAACACACAGTTGCCAGCCTCTCTAAAAAACCCCGGTACTCCCCATGGCAGTACGTAAAATTGGGAGCCTCCTATTTTAGTTTACCTGCTAACAACTTCTAGTATTTTTGCATATTCTTCATTTGGATTCTTTAAAGCCTTCCTCCTTGTATTTACATTGTAAAAGAGATCTTCAACCTACAGAGAAAAAGTTCACAATTAAAAACAATTTTTAAAATTAATCTAAATCCATTTTGTGAATTTTTATTTTATATATAAATTTTCTGAGAATACTTGTTTATGAAAAATCAACATTCAATTTATTCCTTCCCTCCCTAGGTTCACCTAACAAACTATAACTTCAGAGGTAATACTGTCATGTACCTTAAAATGTAATTGGTGCAAGCCTCACAAGCAAGGAACAGAAAAGGAACAAGAGAGAACAGGCACAAAAACCTACCGTGATCTGAGTTCCTTGGTTTCCAGCACAGGGCTTTGGAGGGCCTTTGATTTTTCCATCACTGTAAGTAGCTCTAGGCAGAAAATAAAGTTGTCAGACTTCTAAATTTACAGGAGGGCAGACATGGACAGATGACAACAAAGGATGAAAACAAAAGAAATCCCATCATTGTCACACTCCTCCCAGCAAAGAATTTGGGACACTGAGAATTAACTCCCCTCACCTTTCTGCTAGAGCAAAATTGTCTTCATTGATTTTAAGAGCTAGAGGGGCAGTGGGGGAATGCGAATAATAGCAGAGGAAAGCAGGCAGATCATGGCATACGCCTTTTGAAATTGTATTACTGAGACTTTTCCTCTAAAGGCAGGACTATTGCATTTTTTCTTTGTTTAATAGATAGACATGGCCTAATAACAATTCTCCCACTAGACTTTACACTTCAGTTATGCTAACAAGAAATTCTTCACTTTAGTCTAAGATCTGTTTCCTTTTTGACAATAACAGGATTTTGAGCATAAGAGATTTCTGACCCACGCAGGTCTTTCAGCAAGTTATACAGATGCATAAATTCAAAGGACAGACTTTTTTTTGCCATCTCACATACCCTGAGTATTTAATGCAAGAAAGACCACAGTCACACAATCTTTTGAAAAACCAAGATTCAGAACATCTCTTTTTTCCCCACTCCCTTTTCTTAAAAGTAGTTAAGAAATTAAAGGAAAAGTTTGCTTATAATTTAGATTAAGCTTTCAAAAGAATATTCAAAACTCTTTTTGGATAGGATAAAGCACCTATCATATCATAAAGATACAATAACAAACTAAGCTGTAAGTTCCTGTGCTGAGACTTGTGAAATTTGCTAGACATGACGCATGTAATATATATACAACCTTTTATCCTGAAATGGAGAAAAAGACAAATGTTTAACCTACATTAGCTACTGAAATAGAAGTTCTTTCAAGATTTCCTGCCTCTCCACCCCACCTCCACCAGTTTTAAAATACATTGTTTAGCTAAAGCTTACCTTCACAATTTGAAAAAATAAATTTTCTAACATTCCAAGTCTTTTTGATACCTGCCCTTACCATACCCTCCTCTGTAATACAAGCTCTGAAATAGATACATATCTTTGTTATTGCATGCAGAAGTCACCTGGATAATAGGTAGCATACCTGAATGCACACTTTGCATCAGCTGTTTTAGTTGTTACTGTAACATGGGCAACGTGACTGATGCTAGCCAAGGCCTAGGAAAAGAGAAAGCATCTTTGTAAACTTTGCTCTGGAGAACATTGAGGCATGTCCACACTTTAAATACCACCACTAAATTTCAATATACCACTTGCAAGTAATTAATAAAAATCCTTACAAGGAAATTGCAGGTCAGTAAAGCTTAAACAAATTTGAGTATCTATAATACTGACTTTTATCCAGGAGATCCTTCTGGCTTCCCTAATATTTCATTATCTCTGACTATGCAAGTGGTTAACCATGTAGTGTACTTGCAAGGAATTTGCAAAATTATTACAGTTGTGCCTTTTTCGTATTAACAAGAAAGCAGCTGGATGTTTTTGGCTGTTACTTTCTCACTCCTGCCCAAGTCTTCCTCTTGACTGTAAGTAATATTACAAAGTTAGGTCATAATGGTTTTCCTGCAAAACTCTATGGACATGTCTACATAGATGAAACCAGACTCAGGACCAGACTCCACTGGCTGTGGAGATGATTATGTTGAAAGCGTGTGAGGAGAGGACCCAAGTAGTCTAATCCCTGGAGCACATGAGGATCTATGTATCTGAGCACAGGACACACACTTATATATCTTGTTCATCCAGAGGGGAAAGCTAAACTCATCCTTGACTGTTCTTCCAGAGTTTAGATACACCCTATGAGAGCATGACGAACCAGTATACTCGAGGGGTCAGAGACACTAACTCTGCCTAACAGCAGAAACAAAGGTAGATCACTGTACATTTCAAACATTTAGTTTAGAGTTATTTAGACAAATGCCTGACATCAAAGATTCACCTTCCACTCAAATCTTCCACTGCCTTTTATCTATAGGTTCCTGAACCATCATTTGAGAAGACAAGCTTGTTTCAATTAAAAAAAAAAATCTTATTCCAGAAATCAAAAAGAATATATACCTCCTTATAAGCATCCATCTAATCTTGAAAGACACTGAAATGTATTTTAAACTGTATTCACATAGCAGACTCTCTCAGAAGCTTCTGTAAAGAGTACTGGGAATGAGATAGTATGTACACCCCACTACAGCAGAATAACAACAATGGGCAGTTTCAAAACCTTGATGAAGAGCTTACCTCACCCCTAAAACCATATGTAGAAATACTAGCCAAGTCTTCAAATTTTTGCAGTTTACTCGTAGTAAATCTCTCACAGACAATGTCCAGGTCTTCTTTCTATGCGAAAGGGACAAGCAACAGTCACCTTCTGAGTTTTTTCAAGATCAGAAACATTCATAAATGGAAATAATTTTTAAATGACAGCATATACCTGTCAACTTTGTTTACTTACTCTGATACCACAGCCGTTATCTTGAACCTGGATGAACTTCAGACCACCTTCTTTAACTATTACCTGGATACTCGTAGATTTAGCATCCAAACTGCAGAAACCAAGAAAGCAATTTCAATGCCAGAGTTCTGTTTAATATCTTTATCCATGACCTGGATGAGGGGATCGAGTGTAGCCTTATTCAGTTTGCAGATGACACCAAGCTGGGCAGATGCATTGACCTGCTGGAGGGTGGGAAGGCTCTGCAGAGAGATCTGGACAGGCTGGATTGATGGGCTAGAGCCAGTGGTATGACAGTAAACAAGATGAAGTGCCAGATCCTGCCCTTGGGTGACAACAACCCCATGCAGTGCTACAGGCTGAAGGAAAAGGGGCTGGAAAGCTGCCACATGGAAAAGGATCTGTGAGTGCTGCTCCAACAGCTGGCTGAACATGAGCCACCGTGTGCCCAGGTGGCCAAGAAGGCCAAAGGCATCCTGCCTGTATCAGCGACAGCCAGCAGGACCAGGGCAGCGATAGTCCCCTGTACTTGGCACTGGTGAAGCCACACCTCAAATCCTGTGTTCAGTTTTGGGCTCCTTCCTACAAGAGACACATTGAGGTGCTGGAGTGCGTCCAGAGAAGAGCAAAGGAGCTGGGGAAGGGTCTGGAGCACAAGCCTGATGAGGAGATGCTGAGGGAGCTGGGAGTGTTTAGCCTGGAGAAAAGGAAGCTCAGGGGTGACCTTATTGCTGTCACCTCCCTGAAAGGAGGTTGTTAGAAGGTGGGGGTTGGCCTCTTCTCCCAACGAACAAGTGATGGATCAAGAGGAACTGGCCTCAACTTGTGCCAAGAGAGGTTTCGATCGGATATTAGGATACATATCTTCACAGAAAGGGTAGTCAAGCATAGAACAGGCTGCCCAAGGAAGTGCTTGAGTCGCTGACCCTGGAGGTATTTAAAAGACCTGAAGATGTGGTGCTTAGGGACACGGCTTAGCGGTAGATTTGGAATGCTGGGTTAATGCTCGGACCTGACGATCTTAGAGGTCTTTTCCAACCTAAATGATTCTATGAACTATTAACCTGGCACCCGAAAGCAAACGATTCGTAAGTTTCTCAAACAAGAACAAAACAAGCCGGAACACAAACGCAGACAGGAACGTGGCTTTCCTAGCGGAGCTGCCTCCCGTGCGTTCCGCAGGAGCACACACAGGTACCGCCCCTGCTCGGCACCCGGGCTCCCGCTCGCCCCTCGCTGCGCGCCGGGACGCGGGGCCGGGACGCGGGGCCGGGACGCGGGGCCGGGACGCGGGGCCGGGACGCGGGGCCGGGACGCGGGGCCGGGACGCGGGGCCGGGACGCGGGGCCGGGACGCGGGGCCGGGACGCGGGGCCGGGACGCGGGGCCGGGACGCGGGGCCGGGACGCGGGGCCGGGACGCGGGGCCGGGACGCGGGGCCGGGACGCGGGGCCGGGACGCGGGGCCGGGACGCGGGGCCGGGACGCGGGGCCGGGACGCGGGGNCCTGGGCACAAGAGAGACATGGAGCTCCTGGAGCACGTCCAGGGGAAGGCAGCAATGCTGACTGGGGGACTGGAGCATCTCTTGTATGAGGACAAGCTGAGGGAGCTAGGCCTGTTCAGCCTTGAGAAGACACAACTGAGACAGGACCTCACTAATGTGTATAAATACCTAAAGAATCGATACCAAGGAGATGGAGCCAAGCTCTTCCTGGTGGTGCCAAGCAAGAGAATGAGNAGAGACATGGAGCTCCTGGAGCACGTCCAGGGGAAGGCAGCAATGCTGACTGGGGGACTGGAGCATCTCTTGTATGAGGACAAGCTGAGGGAGCTAGGCCTGTTCAGCCTTGAGAAGACACAACTGAGACAGGACCTCACTAATGTGTATAAATACCTAAAGAATGGATACCAAGGAGATGGAGCCAAGCTCTTCCTGGTGGTGCCAAGCAAGAGAATGAGAAAGGCAACAGACAGAAACTGATGCACAGGAAGTTCTTCCTGAATATGAGGAAGAACTTTACTGTGTGGCTGCCTGCACACTGGAACAGGTTGTCCAGAGAGTCTGTGGAGTCTCCTTCATTGGAGATATTCAAGAACCATCTGGATGCAATTCTGTGCCCTGTGCTCCAGGATGACCCTGCTTGGGCAGGGAATTTGGACCAGATGACCCACTGTGGTCCCTTCCAACCTAACCCACTCTGTGATTCTGTAAGCTGCTACAAGCACTGTGGCATGTGTGTCCATCAAGGCTGAGATCTGTGCCTATGACAGCAGGACTGCACTGGCTGTGTGACTGTCACTACATGTCTCCAATCACAGGATGCTTTCCAGGGTGTCCCTGTATCCATTGTGATATATGTCTTTGCAATCACTGTACACGTTGTTACTCAGTAATTACTCAAAAATATAAAGCAGATCCTTATTCATGCAATGGCTAAAACTTGGCAGCAACTCCCAAGCTTTGGGGTCTCTTGAGGTTTGGAGACACTCATCCAGCAGAGCTCTTGCTTTCTCTGCCAGTGCGTATAGAAAGGGTGGTTAAGTATTGGAATGGACTGCCCAGGGAGGTGGTGGAGTCAACATCCCTGGAGGTGCTCAAGAAACTACTGTTTGTGGCACTTGGTGCCATGGTCTAGTTGACAAGGTGGTGATCAGTCAAAGGTTGAACCAGACGATCTCAAAGGTCTTTTCCAGCCTGAATGATTCTATGATTCTGTGATTCTGTACAACCTCGTGCGTTGTTCTGGGTCTTGCATTTGGAGCATGACTGGTGTACAGGAGACGGGAAGCTGTTCCCTTCCTTGCAGCAGAGGAAGAGACCATAGCCATGATGCAATGAAACTTGTTGCTCTCACAGTGATCCTGACCAGAAGGGTTGCACACAAAGGAGTTAGTGGAACACACATGAATTAAACTGCTGCACACCCAGCGTGGCTTTGAGGCTGCACTGTGCTGCACAAACCCCTTATCCCCACAGAAGAACCTCAGCCCACTGTAAAGGAGGAAGCTGCTGGCAGCTCTCCCTCCATACTAGCAATTACTCTACCTGTGCGGCCCTTCCCTTATCTACAAATGCAGCAAGGAGTTCTCTCGTGAACATCCTTTCTGTTTGACAGCAGAAATGATGAATGGATTTTCTTTCATGCAAGAAAATCTTACAACATCTTGAATGACCAAAATGAGGTAACCCTTTTTGCAGACAGGGTCTGCATGGTGCAGTGCCCTTGCACTGGAAGCCCATTCAAGGCTTCACAACTTAAGGCTCCCAGTATCAAAAGGGATGTAAGATTATCTCTACTATTGTCTCTTTCTTTAGTTTTTCATCTCAGATAAGAGATGGTACTGGGATGGTAGCAGTCCAGAATCTCCTGGTTCAAAACAGCTCTTCACCACATTTCCCTAAGCACGGTAAGCACTGTTGCTTTCAGGCAAGATGTAAATGGGGCTTCAGAGAAGCAAAATCTTCTCCAGGATGGCAGTGTCTCTGTAGTACCTTGTCAGGGTGATGTAGCAAGTGTATTGCTTTGTAAAACACCAGAGTATATTCACGTTTTTTATGTCTTGTAGCTGCAGCGCCAAGAAATGGACATCACTCCACTTGAAAATGCTTTACAACTGGCATCTCTTAATCTATTGTAATGTAGCTTCAGCTTCTTCTCATCCTCTTCATAAACACATGTCTTCACCTTTGAAATTGTACATTAATTGTAAAATGCAATAAACAGTAAGCAGCAATAAACAAAGCAGTTTTCATTTTGCAGAAGGGAAAAGAAAAAAAAAACCTATCCTGAGAAATATCCCTTCACAGGTGTCACTTTAAACAGGACGATCCTGCCCAAGGGTATGAAAAAGATACAGGCCCTCTGAGGAACATGTAAAGCAAGAAGCAAAACCACTTCTGTGAGTGTTAAGGATTAAGTGTTGAAACCAGGACTAGTGGTACCTTGCTATAAGGTGCTTTGCCTTCCAAAGACATTTTGTCCTCAGCACTGTCTGGGATGGTTGCTACAAAGTTTCACTCTGTCTAATTCCCGTCCATATGTACAGGTGCCTGCAGTGTCCCCAAGCATGACAGATCTCCACAGAAGCCCCTTTTGAGGCTGACTTCAGGTTCCCCAATTGCTGACCTTGGCAAAAATACCTGGGTGGAAGACAGCAGTCCTGCCCCACCACCTCTCTGCCTATGGCTTCCTGAACCTCCAGGCTCCAGTGACAACTGTCTTGGCCATGGTGCACTTTTGCTTTGACTTGCAGAAAAAGATTCAGGAGCTGTTAGGATGAATGGGGCAGTTGGCAAAGGGTTAATAGGGACAAAGAGAGGGCGACCTACTGTACACTAACCTTGACTGTGTATTGACCTGGGAAGCACCAGGAGCATGGGGAGCACTGAACTTCAGCACAGATGAATCTGGCTCTGTTCCAGGATCTGAACTTAGAGGAGGAATCTGTTTTTGGTGGCCTTAGACAGCCACAAGCGTCACCCAGAGCAGCTGGAAATGAGAGTAGGAATCTGCTGGATCTCAGCATTTGATCTGGGACAGAAGACATTTACTCCAACTCTTCCTCGTCCATGCTGTTGCTGACAGCTATTTGCGGTGTCAGCATCTGCCCTGGACCAGCCAGTAGGAAAACCTTCACCTTTATTCCTTATACCTGTGTTACAGTTTGTAACATAGAGATGCAGCTCATTTTACTGGATGTCGCTTGGATGAAGCTTTCAAATTTTGTGTTGTCCATGACAAAATCCTAATTTCTGTGTGGAAGCAGGTGTGAAAAAGTCTATTACTCTGGCTGCAAACAGCCATCAAAAGACATTTTCATATTTGCATTGCAACTGCTCCAACTGGAGGTCAGCCCTGCCTGTTCATATCTTGCAAGCTTTGCTCTGATCCGCTCCAGTTTGTATTGTTTTCTGTGATAGTGTGTTAAAAAATGGATTTGTTTTTATTAAAGCAAATAAAAACCAAAGTATCTAGATTTAATTTTAAATAATTCAGGAAGATATAACCAGTGTATTTTGGTGCCAGGGCTCAGAAGTGGTGTTGGGGCAAAAGAAGTGGTGAAGAATGAATGGAAAGAACCTGTTGGAATCTTAATGCTTTTTAAGATCCCAGAGAGGAAAGCTGATATATTTAGCAATCAGTGCTATGAAATTTTAGTAGGCACGAATTAGTTTCTTAGGAAGACACAAAACTGAAACAACCCCACAGTCATTAGAGAAATGTAGTGAATTTTTTCCCTTGAGACATAGAGGATAATTTAATTTAAAAAAAAATTAAATAATGCAATAGAAGAGCTGCAATCTTACCAAAATCTTTCTTGTGCTGCGAAGAGGTGGCCTAAGTGTCAGTAAACAATATGGATTTCGAATGCTTTGTTTTTTATTAAAAAATCTATTTTCTTAAATGCAAAGATCTATCTAGTTTTGAGTCAGATAATATTAATCTAATATATTATTTTAGATAAAAGAAAGAAGTTTTTTATAATGAGGGTGGTAAAACACTGGAACAGGTTGTGCAGGGAGGTGGTGGCAGCCCCATCCCTGGGCCTTAAACATTCAGCCCTATCCCTGGGAATCTTAAACATTGAAGATCAGGTTGGATGGGGCTCTGAGGAACCTGATCTAGTTGAAGATGTCTCTGCTTATTGCAGGGGGGATTGGGCTAAATGATTTTTAAAGGTCCTTTCCAACCCAAACTGTTCTGATTCTATGATACTTTATACGATTTTGAAGTCCTTGCCACTCATGACCTGCAGCATGTACTTACTATTCCAGCTCAAATATATTAGGAACCCCAGAAAATATATTTGAAATTTATTGGTAAGTTGTTATTGACCCCCTCAAAGTCAACATTGCTTTATTTGCCTTGAGCAGTTAAAAGAGAGTATTAAGAAATAGTAAATAAGGTTTAACAAAGAATTGGAGCATGGGATTGTAGCACAGGGGGAGCAGATAAAGCCTGGCTGGCACAACACTGTCTTCTGTGCGAAACTAGAACACAAGACTACATCCTGTAACATGAGACACAGCTGAAAAAAAGGCAGAGATCTGCTACACTGAAGAAAGGACTGAAGATTGATGAAATCAATTTGAAAGCTTAAGATTATTAGGTTTTTAGACTGCAGCTCAAGCAGAATAGGAGGTTAAAAGATGAGGATTGCTTGAACAAAAAAAAGCCAGATTTTTTGTTTGTTTTTAAAGATAAGGAAGTTGAGCAGCATTCCAGTACGCTACTACTTTTATAGAATTCCTTGTAAAAAACAGCTGCTTTTTTTTTACAGGTGACATGCCTGTATCTGGAAATGTCTTCTCATTTGCCCTTGAATAATTTCCCATGATGTGCATGTTAGTGGAAAATGGCATCTTTCACCTTTCTTACAGTTTTTAATGCCAAACTGCAGCATAGTTTATGACAGTTTCTCCAAAATGTCTCCAGTTGCCAAGGAAGAGATAACTGAAAGAATGCAAACAAATAACCTTGATTCACAGACCTCTGTTTCTTTTCAGCTTGTCTTGACAGGCACCCAGAGTGTCCAGGCAGTTCTTTCAACCCTTATCATTGCAGAATACAGACCCACTCTTCTTGCAGTGAATTTCTTGCACCTTTAGGATGCAGAATAAAATATTAACACAAAATTTGTGCGACAAAGTTCGGCTGTATATCAACAGCAGAATAAATAGTACTGGCAGTACTGCTGTGTTACTAAACCTATTTACAGAGAAGGACCTGCTTTGGGTTAATGCAGTGCCTACCTACTCCCCCCTCCTCACTCCCCCACATCCCATGACAGAAAAAAAGGTCTCAGACTCATGTTCCACTGAAATCAGATTATGCCATATATAATTCAGGACAGTACCTGACACAAGATCACTTGTTTAGCCGCAGTAATTTTATTCTGAGTCGGTCACTCATGGTCCAAGGTTTGCTTAAAATGTGCTTCTATGAGTAGAACAGCTGCTCAAGACTACATGTCACATGCCATTATACAGAGCCTCAGGCATTTGCATGAGGCAAGAGGAGTTTTTGCTGGACAATATTGCCCCAATAAAGATTTTTTTCACCCTAGTTTATAGTGCATTTTTATGAGTTCTGAAGGAAAGCATGTTCTGGAAGCTCATGATGAGAAAATAACTTTGATGTATTTACATCCCCTCATCTTGCCCTGTGCATGCAGTCCTGTCAGGTAAGGAGGACTTATTATTAAGTCCACTTGAGATGGCCCTGGAGCACTCCGATGAACAGGATGATTTGTGCAAGACCCTATAGGACATGCCTGATAGAATTTGGAATAATTCTTTTTTGTCAGTATGTTAACCAAAATATCATTTCTCTAACTAGAATGTGGGCATTTATTTCTATAGACCTTAAAACACTCATTGTTGCATTTCCTAGGGAAAAAGAAATACTCTGCTGTACAAGCTGAAGATTTGTTACAGTCCAAGTCTTACAGGAAAAAAAGGTGAGCACTGTATACGTGGAGTTCCCTTAATGCAATATGTGTATGGGAACTTGCTCTCCATTGGTTCTCAACTGTTCACATTTCTGTTCTTTCTTTTATATCTGAACTGGTTTAACAAGATTATCTTCCTGTAATGACCACTGTGGTTTGTTCTCACAGCCTGGGACCTTTGGTACCATCCCATTTTTGGGTCTTTTACCTCCAGTTTTGTTCCAGGAAAACAGATAACACAGTCAACAGAAAATAACTTCCTGTTGTCACAATCACCTAAAGGAAACCTAAACCCAACCTGACCACTGTGTGGTTGCCATTACTGCTAAAATCAACCAGAATCAGCTTGGGCCAACGTAACTCAGACAAGTGCTGATACCCTTCCCTGTGAAGCTGATGCAAATCCCTCAGGCTTTCATTTGTAATAGCAAAAATGGTATTTACCTGACTGCAGACTAAGCCCTGATTTTTAGAGAGGGCACTGCTGTAGGCAAGGCAGTTTTTATTTGTCCTTTGCAACCATACCAGAACATTACTTGTTATCTCTTCATCTGGCATTAAAAACTGTTACAAGTAGGATGCTTTGCAAATTAAACACGTCGCTATGAAGGCAGCATTTTCCATGGTCCTAAAATCGTATAAAGATGGAATTTTTGAGACCAAATTTATGCCAATCTTTTTTTTCCTCCCATTACAGTAACTGTATCATTCCATGGTGTTTAGATTTTTCCAAACTACTGTTCATAATGATAGTAGTTTGTCTGATATTCTACTTATATATTCCTTTGAAACAAAACATCTTCTGAACCAATCAGGAAGTATGAAACAAAAGTATTGTTTTATTCCTTCATTTTTGTAACTTACTTCCTGTGTGACTGTGTATTCTTCAGCATGTAAGAGTTACTTTTATGAAGTATTTTGTGAGGTCTGGATGGTGTAATACTTCTGTGTAACGTATGAATTCTGTTACTGTTTTTTCCCCAGGGATTTAGTACATTCTGAAAGATCAGGTTTTTTGGCATAGTGTCAGAGGAAGTTTTAGATGAACTTAAAAGTACTATACTAACTATATAGAATTATTATATATTACTGGAAAAAAATTAGAGAAAAAAATTTAAATTATATACAGGTGTCTTCATCTTGAGACACAAGAAAGAATTTTTTTACAGTCAGAACAATCAATCACTGGAAAAACCTCCTCAAGGATGCAGAAGACCCCCCCATCACTGGGGGTTTCTGAGGTGCAACTGGACACAGTGCTAGATAATGTCATCAATGCTCCCTTTCCCATCAAAAATTGGACTGAGTGAACTTTGGAGGCCCCTTCCAACCTGGGTTCTTCTATGGTTCTGTGTTTATTTCATGACTGGACTGCAGGAAAAAAAATAATTGTTTTCTAATATTTTCATTGCCAGTAAATACTGGCAGTGTTTTAACCTAATTTTTATTGTGTTTGAAGTCCCGTTTTGATTTTGCTCTTTAACTTCAATACATTACAAGAATGGACAAAATACACGTGCTAAAGTTTCAATACCTTGGCCTTTCCTGTAATAGATGAACTAGTTCTTGAGGGACATCTGAGTCTTGGGCTAAGAAATCTCTAAAGATCTCCATTTTACTGAACTTCTAAGGTAAAATAAATGAAAAAAAGGCTTTATTTCCAGAAAGAAGTGCATGGGGGATTAGCCATACTTTTTCACTGCCAGTCAATGACCTGCATGTTGTTATATTACTATAGATAACAATAACAGGCAAAATCGCTACATACGTGTTGTCCTTTGCAACCAAATTGTACTATAATAAACCCTACACATGTATATTTACAAACACCAACCATTTGGTGTTTTTTCACTCTAATCTGCCGCAAGGGATCTATTAACAAGAACTTGGGTTACCCTTGTCTTCTGCCGTGGGTCGTAACAACCACACAGGTGTCTGCACCTCATTAGAACATACTGGGATGGAAGCAACATGAGTCTGAAGTTATTGACCCAAAATTACCTGAAGAAGAACTGGGGAAAATGTTTGTATTTAATTCGAAACAAAAGAGTAGAAACCCATGTATCTTTGTGTTGTTATTATTATTTCAGGTTTCTTCCAGGATGACTCATCTCTGACCACAAGCCTTGCGTTTTTGTTTGTTCTGCTGCTGCCAGCTGTTGGTTGCCCATCCTCCAGATTCCTTCAGGCGCTACCACTGGGGAGACTTGCCAGTCCCAGCTCTCACCAATGAGCCTCGAGAAGTGCCTTTCCTTAAACTTTCATCATCCCCTCTGTTCTCCAATTTTCTCTTTCTTCTTTTGCCCTCACTTCTCCCTGCTCAGCTCTTTTGCCTTCAAAACAAATAGGTGGAGGTGACAGCTGCAGAAGGAGCATGTTTCTTTGCCCTGGTCACGCTTACTGCTCTCTCTGCCCATTCTTCGTCCCTTGCTTGGCTCTGTAAGATTATTCAAACTGGTCCCACAGGAGTGACTACACTTTATGTAAGCAGTCTCAAACTGGCTGGGTTACTCAAAATGATTTAGCAGCCAGAAATAAAAATAGCAAAGGAAGGTAACTATTTTTGAGATACTAAGTGAGTTTTATGCTTGTGCAGTTTTAATGCTGCTATCAATAGCTGGGTTAAAGCCTAGCTAAGAGACATCGCTAGAGCAGCCTTGCCATGCACAACAGATTATATTGCTTTCATAACAGGATACACAGTGCTTGCTGTCATAGGGCTCCAGTCCCAACGTAGGACATACTGTGCCACAACTGTTTTAAGTGTGTAAAGAATAACACTGGAGAATGGCTGTGTTGGTAGCAGACACAAGAGGAACAAAAGGCTTTGTCTTGGAAAGAGCACCAGAGATTGTGTGTGCATCACTGACAACAGTACAATCATACAGACTTCTTCATGGGGGACAAGTAGTCCTTCTGGTGGTTTACGAGTATACTGGCCTATATGATGCTGGGACAGGCATGGTTAAGCAGTCAGGCTTTAAGGAAAAGGAGTAACAGAAAAGGATAATGTGCAAGAAGCATTAGACAGGAAAGAAGTAAAGGGATTTTTCAGCACTGGGGCAACTAGCAGCGAAATAACAAATTAGGCATGTATGTGCTGCCAGTTGCACTGTCCTTTAATTATTATGTGTTTAATTAAAAGTTCTTTTAAAGCTATTATTCTGAAGCACCTGATTTCTCTGTAACCTGTTTCTTGACCTCAGAAATAAACCACAGCAAAAAGAAGTCTGTTGCCAGTATTACTACGTCAGTTTGGAGATAGCCTTTTAAAGTCAATTAAACATCCTGAAATAATCATGCTGGTGGAAGCTGCAGCTTTCCACAAAACCACACCTACACCACAAACTTTTGCCCTCATAGCTGTAATAGCTGGAGATACTGTTTATGGCCAGCATATTTTTGTTGCCTAGCTGTCTGGTATGGGGCAGTTATACCAGGAAATACATGTTTTTCCGTGCATGGTATCAGGGAGCAGCAGGGGCTAGTTCCTTCCCAAGGGTTGGGGACACATGGAGATCCCCAGGGGACAGGCCAAGCAGAGACTTCCCCAGCCAGGGCCCATTCTGTTGCCTTTGGTGAGGGAGCTGGCAGGACAGGAGGAAGCCAGGCACAGCCCCCAGCCCAGGGCATCGGGCCACCCATGGGGATGGGGATGGCCTGAGGCCAGGCTAGGATGTGTGCTTGCAGGCATGGGTCAGAAATAGGCTTGGTGAGGGGAGCTAGGGTCAGATTTAGCCCTATGATTACCAGGCCCATGTGTTACCAAATCTCCAAAAACCAGAATAAGACTCCTTAACACCAATTTTTCTGGGTTAAAGAGGGCATCATTTATTTAGGTGCCTGGAAGGAATGGGGGATCACTCCTCCTGGCATCCCCCTGATTGCTACAAGGGTGTTGCTAATATAGAGTCACTACATGCATATTATAATTTGTCCATTACTATAAAAACCCTCCCCATGTTCCCCAAGTTCCCAAAGTTAGCCCTTGTTTTGGCTGTAGCTGTATTCCTTAGCCAGATGTCTCCTCTTTATCGTCTAAAGTCCTTGCATGCGGAATAACCTCTGCACGCCTTGCTTCTCTGCTAAACGTCCACAGGCAGAGTGTCTTCTCTGCTAAAAGTTCACAGTCACAGTGTCTTTCTACTAAAAGCTCACAGTACAGTAGAAATTGAATTAACAGTTTTGCTATCACATGGGCTGAAGGGTGCCCCAAGTGAGGCTGGTCAGGGCTCTTGAGGCTGGTGGGTGTCCCCAGGCCCTGATGTATGGTGTAGTTTGTCCTCAGGGGAGAGGGAGTGATGTTTGTTTCCCAGTTCCAGTTGTGCTGGTGTCAGGCACGTGTTTCCATGCAGTGCCTTCAGCTGAGAGCTGAGTCTGCCTCGCATCAGGTGCAGGTCAGTGATAAGATGCAGCAATATCTGACACAGACTTGGCACCATACTCTCAGGAACCAGGAGATGCTGACTACACAGGAGAGCGAGAGCTGTTGGTGGAGTAGCTCTCTCAAGCTCAACATGACCCAAGGCCTGTGACGTGCACTGCAATTCTCTTTCCTGGATGTGTTATGAAGGGTGTTCTTCCCCTCAAAGTATGGTTTTCCCATCACTGAAAAAGAAGCAGAGATAAAAAGCAAGATTGCTAGCCTATGCCAAGATCCATCCCTTCCATGCAGTGGACGTACCTGCATCATGAGCTCTGATATACAGGTACATCTGTGGAATGACAAGGAATTTGAGGGATCTATTACTCAATCTCCCATGCAAAAGAAATGCTTTCCCTTGGAAATTTACCCACACGGACACCTCTACTCTATAGTCCCAACAGAAGGTATTTAGGAGCTATGTATAAAGAGCTTTATACCTCATTTTCTGCTGCCTTACTGGGCTTTATGAGCACCTCCTCCCAGTGCTCTTTGTTCTTTATGAACACCCCATATCAACCAGTACGCCTAACTCCTTACTGCTTACATACAGTACTGCTTCCCCGAGTGGCTCCACCCTTCCCAGTTTCTGCTGCTTCTCCACTCATACAGATCAGGAAATGCAATAATTTGCAGAGTCAGTAATTCACTGGCAATACATGTGACATGCTGCATGAGAAGGAAATGCCCTGCTGCACACCAGACAGAGGCTTGCAAGCTGCCAAGTTTCGTTTTCACAGCTGTGTTGTAAAAATAAAAGAATTTAGCTTTCTGTCTCATGACTGTTTCGACAAACACACCCATAGCTTGCCAACAGATGTAGCAAAGACTGTTGTGCCAGTGTTTAGGTCAGAGTCCCTTCTGAGTCAAAAAGCAATGAGTTCCACTTTCTGCATTGGTATTAAAGTGGGTTGGTCTTTGGTTTCTCTGCACTGCACTGAAACATCCCTAAATAACAATGATGGGGAGTTAGGATGTGTCAGAGACTGGAAAGATTGATGTCTGGAGACATTTTGGGGTGCATGTGTATGGGGGAAGGGGCAGGTCAGGCCTTGCCCTGGTGAGGCGATGCAGTGCCCTGTACACTCCCCCTGCCTTAGAGCCTGTATCCCAGCCTGGCATTGGCTGCCAATCGCTGGCACACCAGAGGCAATGCCCCACACCCACCTCTGGAGCCCCTAACCCAGCTCCTGAGCGGCCAAATGACCAGAAGTCCCACTTGAGGGAATGGCCCAGGAAGGCCAAAGTGTATCTAAGGCTGAACATGAGGCAAGCATATGTCTTGACCCTATCTCCTCTTGAAACTTCTACCTGAACACTGCTGGAATCCAGTAGTGGGTAGCTGTATGTGTCCTTTTCTATATCTTTTCTGTCTTTCGCTCTTTCTCTTTCTTCTTCTTCTAATTTCCTCTTCTTGGAATTTTTGAGTAACTTAAAACTGAACAGGCTTAGAATTTGCTAAGTTGAATGGCCCAAATTAATGCTTTGGGAAGTGTTTCATGTTGATTGAATGTTGCTCTAAACCTTTTGCTAAAGTTCTCTGATTTTCTAAAGTTGCCAGTAAAGTATTTTGTGTTGTTCTGACCTTTTGAGTATATCTTGTCAGTGTTTCTCAAATGTGTCTAGCTCAAGAGTACATGAACAGCCGTAAGCTCTTCTAAAAGTCTCATTGAGCAAGATTTTTTGGGACCTTACAGGAGGTCACATGAAATTCCAGATATATTAGTATCCATCAGCCACTCATTCCTCTCAACATTTACATCATGTTCATTCACTCAGGCACTTTTGCTTGAATAAGAATTCAAAAATCCCACCCATGTACTTGATTTCTTTAAGTCACTTAGGAAACAAGATTACACTGTATTTTCCCACCTTGTGTGGATGCAGCTACAAAACAATTGTGGCTGTATTTGGACTGCTTTCTTTAAAAGTCGCTTTGCCTATTATTTTGATGCACTCCACCAGGAGTCAAGTGATATAAAACCATCTGTGCTAAGGTTAGCATTTCTTTGTTTCTATAGTCCCTAAATGGGTAGCAGGATAATTTATGTGAAAACTCAGTACAGAAGATGGATGATTAGCAGAAATCAATTTTTTTATGAGAAGGGGATGGGTTGACCTTGGCTGGATACCAGGTGACCACCAAAGCCACTCTATCAGTCCTCAGCAGGAATGGAGAGGGGGGAAAAAGTAGGAAAAAACCCTTATGGGTCAAGACAAAGGCAGTTTAATAAAGCAGAAACAAAGGCTGAGTGCAGAAGCAAAGGAAAACAAAAGATTTGTTCTCTACGTCCCAGCAGGCAATATCCAGACACTTCCCAGGAAGTAGGGTGTTAGTATGCATAGTGGTTGCTCTGCCTCCAATACAGACAATTCTTGGCACCCCTCTGTCACTGAACAGATCCAGATGTATTCTATGCCCCTGTAGCCCGATGGCACCAGAGTACACTGTACACCAGTGCCTACCAAGGCTTTTTGCTTCTGTGGGTCTGATGTGCCAGGCAATCGAATCCACATGGTCCAGTAAGCCCGGCCATCCCTTTTCTCCTCCTGGTCACAGAGAGAACCAGAGTGTGCCATGCAGCACATGCCTGGAACTCCCTTTCCCTCTGACCAGGGCAGGGGAAGACTGATTTCTTGCAGCATGTCTAACTGCCAAGGCACTGACCCAGAAGGATGAAGATGTACAGAGATGGTCTCCAAAGTTTTGGAGTAGACTTGACTCCAAAAATTGAGATGTTGATATCTGGGCAATATCTTACTGCCAAACCGTTGGAATATAATGCTGGAGCACTTCCTCCACAAGGCCTGTGTGCACAGGACATCCTTTGGATCTTTGGAGACCTCATAATTGTTTAGATCACTGTAGATGACTTTCAACACCATTAAATCTCTCAGAATGGATGCCTTTGTCTGTGTTAGGCACACATTCCTGGCAAGTTCACAATATCTTCCTTGAATGGGTACCTTGCTCTCACACTTGAGAGGACCCATCTCCAGAGACTGTAAATTGCTGACTCTATTCCACTCTCTCAACTCCCCAGTTTCTAGCAAAGGACCCCAGCCGTTGGGTTTCCTCACTTTCCAGCTGCTGACTGCTGCCCCATTATCCCAGCACTGGAGCAGCCAGGCAGAAATCCGCTCACTTGTCTGGCAGCTATGATCTTCCCATGTATCTCAAAATTCTGATGAAGTCAGGGACTGGGTAGTTTCTGCTTCCTGTATGAATTCTCTCACTCTTTTTTCCAATTTCTTTGTGTGCGGAAAAGGCGTGCTGTGAAAAGCCAGCATCCACAAAGGAGACAGAGGAGTCCTGCAACTTTATCTGAATAAAGGGAGAGAGTCCACTAGGCCATACTCCCTAGGCTCTCTCTTGAGGTTTTGGAGGGTGCAGCCTCCTTTAATACTAAACTCCCGTCTGCACGTTGCTCTCTTCCTTTCCCCATTGGCTGAGGTACTAGGAAGGTACAGCCTTCCTGAACTGCCTACCCTATATCCCCCCTTGAACTTAGGGAACATTTTCCCCTAAAGTTTGGAAGTTCAGGTTGTCTGAGTTCTGCGGACCTATCGGAAGCTCAGACTGTCTGGGATCTGCAACAGACTTCTTGCAGACCCATTTCTCCTATTACCCTAAAGTTCAGAAGTTCAAACTGGATCAAGGTGCCTGGGTTCTGTAATAAAGTTGCAGGGCTTGATGTTCGTAAAGACATTAAGACCCATTTTGAAGACATTAACACCCGCTTCTCCTAAAGACCTCCACAACCATTCTTCCAACACCTGATTGGTTCTTTCAGACTTAGGCATTAGTGAAGACATTAAGACCCATTTCTTCTACCATTAGTGAAGATGCCCAAATCCAATCTTCCAGACTGAGTCATTTGTGAAGACATTAGCACCCATATTTTTAATCATTTGCCAAAGGACCAGCTTCTTGATCAGACCTGTCCTCTTCTTTCTCCTCCTCCTCCTTTACTAATTGACAATATGGATACACTGTTTTCTTCATCCACTGTTTCTTTCTCAGTACTGGAGAATTGCTATATGTGTTGCTTGGGTTCCTCTCTCAACCACATTCCTCTGAGAGTACTGAACTGTGGCTCCATAGGCACAGGCCGGGACCCAGTACAGTACTAAAAGCTGCTGGTTTTCACTGGGATAGGCAAGGCACTTTTCTATCTGTTTGTGGCACATCAGTTTGCCAGGGTAACCTGCCTCTTCAGGTGTGAATTTCCAGGATTTGATAGGTGACAACTGCCCCAGGAACCTGCCCAAATCCTTCTACATACCCTGCCACCCCAGGACCAGCTGTCTCAGGGCACATTTCAGTATCACCTCAGCCAAAAACTGTCTTCTCCTAGATCAGGATGATACCAGATTCCACAAACCCTGTAATAGTGTTAATTAGTAGTATTAAACAGCTCATGTAAGGATGAACAAGGACCTCAGAAGCCTGCATAATAAAACCATCTGCATCATTCTCAGGTATGGAGAGGCATATGTGTTTCTTCATGCTATCCACAAGATACTGCCTCCAGAAGAGAAAGGCCAGAAATGGCAGGGCAAAGGACAGAGCCATTGTTTTTATTAACATGTTCTCCAGCTCAACTAAATAAAGACATAAGCAGTGCAGCCAACCATCTCTGTGACCTGCATAGGAGCTTGACACTGAACACTATAGCTATAGCACACTTCATACGAAACTCTTGTTATCTCATGCCCCATACTGGGCATCAAAAGGACTGTGGTGGGTTCACCTTGTCTGCAAATCAAGAGGCCATCAAGCTGCTCTGTCACTCCCCTCCTCAGCAGGATGGAGAGGCAAGGAACTAAGATGGAAAAAACCCTCATGGGTCAACATAAAGGTAGTTTAATAAAGCGGAAGCTCAAGCAAAGGTAACAAACTGCAAAAGATTGTTTTCTGCTTCCCATCAGCAAGCAACATCTGCCCATGTCCTGGGAAGCAGGGATTCAGCATGTCTAGTGGTTGCTCTGGAAGAAAAACGTAAATAATGAATGGCCCACCTTCCTACTGCTTTGCATTAGCTTTTATATTTGAATAGGCATCATATGTTCTGGAATATCCTTTAGGCCAGTTTGGGCCAGCTGTCTTGGCTGTGTCCCCTCCCAAGATCTTGCCCACCCCCAGCCTACTGGTGAAGGAGGAATGTTGGAGAGATGAGTGGCCGAAGCACTGGTGTGTTATCAACACTTTTTAACTCTCAAAGCAAAGCATAGCACGGCAGAGGCTGCTGGTGGCAAAACTGACTCCATCCCAGCCAGCCCGGATACAGAGGAAGACGTGCAGGCGATAATACTCAACGCTAGAGAAAAACTCGATTAGAAACGTGGTTCACAGAGAGGTGAATTTTTGAACGATCTCCTGTGAAGTATTCATCTTTGGCTTATTGATCCGCTTTTCACGGTGTGAAAAGATCATGGGAAACGATAAATTAACAAACAATTGCATCGCAGGAGGACAAACCTTCATTCCCCAGGTGATTCTTGCACAGTGGAAGACCAAAGGAGCCACAGCTTCCTCTGAGAGGGGGCTGTCGTGAGAAGCCAGAGGGACAGCACGGTGCCTCAGGACGCGGGGGTGCCCCTGGCGCGGACGAACGCTGGTTTTCCAAGCATCCTGAAGGCACCGCTACGTCATTTTAAAAAATGGCACTTTCTACACTTGCCGCTGCCGAGGGAGCCCAGAGCCATCCCAGAGCCACTTCCTGAACGTTCCGGCGGGGAGACGAACGCCCGGTACCTCCCACCC
>VZTF01000976.1:1143083-1210551 GCA_013397755.1 Cnemophilus loriae | reverse complement strand
GGGGGGGGGGGGGTGTCATCTGCCATGATGTTATAGTAACATAGTAACACTAAGCAATATTTTCTGTATAAATATAACACAGCCCTTGACAAAGGTGGGTGAGTTAGGTGGAAATATCCACCTCACCACCAGCGCTGCGATAAGCAAATACCTGCTCTATAGGTGTCGGTCTGTGGGGATTTATTTCCAGCCTATCTTTTGGGCATCACAACACACAAATTTTATTTTTTTTCCCTGATTCTCTCCCCGATCCCACTCAGGGAGTGGGGGACTGAGCTAAGGTCTGTGTGGTATTTAGCTGCCCGCCAGACTAAACCTTGACATTATGTTAACAGGTTGCGAAGGTTACAGATTTTATGGGTTTGTTCCAGGCCTGTTAATACCTGGATAATAAGTAAATCTGTGCATTCCTATTTGGTGAATTAATCTTACTTAATTGCACTGAGATTTGTGAGATTCATACAGGTTTTTACAGGTAATGGAAACAGCTTTTAATCATAAAATCAATCTGTGAAGAATGATTCTACAGAGCACTTTAGCACTGGATATTTCTCTTGTCTGTTTCTAATGTGCTGTTTCTCAGCATACACATAGCTGGTTTTTCTCTTGTGTTTGTTTCTTTCATCTAGCTGCTTGACCATGTGATTAGTTTTATTTAATGACCCTGATTTTACAATTCTAATGATGAAATAGTTTTTCAGTAAGTTACAGTTGATGCTAGTTTCAACCTTTGTTTTCTTTGGCCACTTCCTGTATTCATTTTAATAACTGCTTTGTCTCAGTTTCAAGGTCCTCACGCACTATTGCTATACTGTGTTACAATATTTTTTTGCAGTAATTAAGTTTCTAAGCAGTTTTGTGTGCATTGGATTGTCGAGTATCTAGACAGAGGATCTGGACAAAAAAGTCGTAAATAAAAAGCAAGTAAATGAGCTTTGTGTGTAATTAATTGAAATGTGTAGCTTCATGTATTTCTTAAGTGTATAAATGCTGTTTGTTTTCTCAGATATTTCCTCCTGCATTGAGCATGTGTGCACACATTGAAATAATTTGGAATCTTAATTTAAAAGATACAGTTTAAGACCCAAGGAGAAAAACTGAAAAAAATGGATACCAGTGGTAGATCTGGTTAGCTGAAGTTTATTAAAAAGTAGATGAAAAGTTGAGGAGGCATCAACAGCAGAGATGAGGCTGTCACCAGAGCTCTATTCTACTAGTCCAACTGCAGCAAACAAAGAAGATATCCTCTTTTGTCCTTCTTTTCAAATATGCAAAAACTAAGATGAAAATTTAAGACAGTTTTAGAGAAATCAGTGTCTCGTAAGTCAATGCTTTTGTTTGATTAATTTTTTTTTTTTGTGCTTTTCCTTAGCATGGATCCCATGACATATGCACAGTTGAAGAGGCAAGCTGGGAACCAGGATTTTAAAAATGGAAATTACTCTTTGGCCATCAAAAACTATGATGAAGCTCTACGAACGCTTAACTATTTATTGCAGTGGGTCCCGTAAGTATTCTTGAATTATGAAATGTAAACCATAAGACAAGCCTGAAATATGTAAATATGTACAGTTGTACGGTTAATTCAAAACTCTGTTTTTTGACCTAACACTTGATTTTCTTGTATCTTTTTTCACACTTTTTAGTGTACCAGATTTGTAGTTATTCTGTTCCTTACATATATGTGAGAGATTAATTAGTGACTTAAATCTGAATATTTTTACATAAATATCAATTATAGATTAGTGCAGTTAAAGCTCAAATTAATTTTCCATAAACTGCACTGGTTTTTGTTAAATTACTTCTGTTTCTTAGCTGGCATGTTGTGAATTAATCCTTCTGTGATTTTGCCATGTCCTGGCCTGTTGTTACATGAATCATCTGATTATCTGTAAAATGATTCATGAAGGTTACTTTGTTCTTGTTACTTGGTGTTTCTTAGTATTCTGAGACTTGTTAAAAATAATTTTTCAGCAGAAGATTCCTCTGGGTATTTCTTTCCAGATGTTAAGTGCTTTTCATCAGTTAATGTCAGTTGGTAATGTTATTAATGATTAAATAGTTGAGTATTATGGTAACTATTAAATACTCATTACTACTATATATTAACACAATATTAACCTAATTTAACACCAGCCACTCATTTATTTTAAATGTGGATTTTTCTGTTGACTTCACCAGGTGATGATACTCTGAAATGCATTAAGATTGTTTATTGGTGCCCAAAATGTGTTTAGTACTCTTTCCATCCCATAGCTTCCATTCATGTGTCTGCTTTCCCCCATTTCTGGCTGCTGGCTTTCACTGAGCCGTATGTTGGTGTATTGAGGTGGTCTGAACTCTTTCTAAATCCTCATACTCCATTATTCCAGTGGGTTGGCTTTCTGCTTCAGAAGAGTCCTGGTTATCACTATGGGTATCACTAAGGTATCGTTAGGATGTCTCTAAGACATTTTACCGCCAATATTCAAATGATCTTTATTATCTGCTACTACATTTTTTTACATCTAATTTTGTTAGGTGGGTGATAGTTGTAGTTTTTTCATTTTTCCATATCGCTATCTATAAAGTGTGATGCTTTTTCAAGCAAATCAACAGTAATGCTAAAACCATATGTTTAGGTGTTCCCGGGACATAGCTGTGTTGCTGTGCAACAAATCAACTGCCTTGTACTGCCTGGGCAAATGGAAGGATTCAATGGTTTTAGCCCGCCAAAGCTTAAAGTGGGATCCGGAGTATGTTAAGGTATTCAGATGCTTAAGCTGACAGTTTTTGCATGCCTTCTTTGCTTTTTCTTTTCTTTTTCCCTTTTTTTTTTTTTTCATAAAGGTGTCATTATCTTCTTTTTATTGTGTTTTGGCTTTGGGGCGTGATTAATAAATATAGCATAAAATTCCAGAATCAATGTTTGATTCCATACTTCAGCATCAGATTTACAGCTGTAATAGCATTTTTAATAAAATGAAGCAGCTCTCTTTTGCGCCAGGAAATGCTGGTTCTCTCTGGGTCCCAATGAGAGAGGTCCCAAGAAATGGGAAATGCTTTCAAGAAATGTAACTATTAATATCCCAAACAAGGGTTAGATGTTAATAAGTCTCCAGTTCCTGGGAGCGGTACTTGGTGCTCAAGATCACATTGTATTTCCAGTGGACAGAACAATACACTACACTTAGCTTGTGATTAAGTACACATTGATTAAGTACACCTTGACTCAAACAGCCATCTGTTAGGAATACATTGGAGTTGCACAGTATGCTTTATGATATGGAGGCATACTCTTGGATTGGCTTTTATGTGCAATAAAAGTGCAGATTGGCTCTTGGATTGGCTTTTATGTGCAGCCTTCTGGTCTAACCACTGAAGACTCCCAGAGGCTTTAGAAGAATGTTTTTATTTAGATATGGTAAAATTGCATCCAAATACAGCTTGTGCTGTGTTGCGGCATGCCAGTTATCTGATTTGAATAAAATAACTCCATTGTGACTCTGAGCTGGTACAACCTAATTCAGGGGTGAATATAAACACTTTCAGGTGCTGTCGGCTGACGAAAATATATATTGTAGGAAATACTGCAAAATGAGTGACGTGGAAACATAAATATATATTCTGGACCTTATGACACAAAAAAAACCAAGTCTTGTCCAGAGGAGGTTAACATACAGCTGCTGAAAGTATGTCTTTGATCCTGTAGTCATTTTCCAAGCTTTGTATTTCAGGAACTATCATCACTTTTAGTGTCTGTGATAGTATCAGTAACGTATTGTGAATTTCAAGGGATTAGAATAGAATAGTTTATTTCATTTTTTTTTTTATCTGTGTATAAGAAGCTGTAGAAATAGTACTATGTGTCATTTTTATAACATAATAAGAGAATTTAAAAAAAACTACATTTTTTTGGTAGTAAATATCTCTGAATATTTTCCCAACATCTTTTTGTTCTCCCTTTTTTTTTTACAGGCTTATTATAGAGCTGGCTACTCATTCATCATGTTATCAATGTCTTATGAGGCAGTTTCTATGTTCCACAGAGGTTTGGTTCTTCTGAATTCATCTGCAGACCAAACTCAGATTGCTGAGTTTATAGCAGGAATCTTCATAAGTGTCAATGGTAAACTCAAATTAAGAGCTTAATTTTTCTAAGGGCCTTTCAGTAGTGATGACGACACTTAGTAGCACGTCCTTTGTGAGATCATTCCTTTGATCCTTTAGTGCCTCAGGCCTGTTTGAGGATTAGAAATATATTGAGGATGTGGTGAACTTGGTCCAGTTTGTATACAGCAGATGCCAACAATCTCAAAACACTGCAGGGGAGTGAGTTGTCTCACAGGAACATGTCAATTATGGAATAGGTAGAAAAGGTCAAAATTTAGAATCAGGGAGACAAGACTGGAGATTTGGAGCTCCAGATCCTGGAGGCTTTAAGCGGGTTTTGTCCAGACCACTCTGCTTTTTTTTTTAGCTAGGTAGATTTGAAAATAGTTAGAAGACCGGCAGTTTAAACTTGTTTACGGTGCAGTGTATTTCTGTGTAGAGGACCTTCCTTCAGCTAGTAATGGACAGCAATGAAAACAGGAAATGTGGCCTTCCTGTGGCATTGTGTGAAGTTTTTGAGCAATGTCCATCCTCTGCTTCCCTGCCCTCTCCTCAGTCTCTCTTTCTCTACTTGCTTTTTAGTCTGTTTAACATGCTTTGTCTGGTGGGCCTACAGGCATGCCAGGAGTTTCAGGCTGTGCCTCTGCTGCCTTTTCTTGAGCCTGTAGCCCCATGTTAAGGTCCTTGATTAGCTGGTGCAGAGTCAGTAGCTGGTCGACCCATAAGTGGAAGAACAGCCACAAGGTTCACAATGTCTTGGGGCTTTGAGGTGTTTCTTGAGAGCAGGGATTAATATTTTCCCGCTTGTTTAATGAAGTCTGGCCACTGATAACAGAGTGCTGAATCAGTTGGGTGACCAGCGTTTCTTAAGCCCCCACTGGGCAATCCCCTGGGTGCTAAAATTGTCACTGTGCAATGAAGTAATTTAGTTGGAGGCTCCAACCTTTGAAGTGCTGTGTATACCAAATAGTTTTCTCTATTGCTTATTCTTGCAGATGAACAAACCTTGCCACCGACTTTCCACCCTGCATATGATTATATTTTCAGTGCAAGTTTCGATGCACTGATTTGGCGAGCAGTGATAGAAAGGCTGGCCCAGAAAGGGAAGTGGCGGGTAAGTGTGTCACTCTGTCACCGTGTCACCATGACTCCTCCCACTGCGTGTTAGGGACTCATATCTTACCACTTCACCATAAGCTCATGTTACCTTGTCACGATCCGCTAACACGAGCGGGGGTCGTGATGGTTCGTTATCCTGATCTCAGAGTGCAAAAGAAACACAAACGGGGAAAGTTTTATGCTTAGTCAAAGTAAGCACTTTTATCGAGTGCCAACAACACAATTATGCAATAGAAGAGAGGGAGAGATATAAGGAAACAAAGGANACAGCTCGCTCCAGTGCCGCTCCCCCCCGCCTGGGCAGCAAGGAACAGCACTGAAACAACTTGTTCAGCGTACACACCTGCAGATTCTTGGCAAGCATTCCCCTCCTTTCAGCCTGGCCAGGATTCCTGTGCCTGTTTCCCCTTAGGAGTTTTAGGGTCTTTCAGTCTCTATCCCCGCTGATGATCGTGAGACAGATGAGGGATTTTCGGACCGTCTCTTACATACCTTTAAAAGCCAAAACTGTGAATATGTATTGCTGCCTGGTTCAAATCTCTTGATTTTTAAGACTTTGAAAAATGATTTTAGTGATAAATAATTTCAGAAGTTCATTTCTGAAAGGGATCCAATGGACTTGAAATCCTGCTTGTGTCTTGCTGCTGTCTGTTGTCTCTCTTATAGTGCCACCTAGAGTCACTATTCAATTGAATAACATTCAAATTAGAGGGGAAAAAATACAAATTTATTTGTGGTGCCTTTTACTTTTCCTTCTGCATGACAAGCTGGATTTTTGAAACTGTCTGTGAAAGACTCACAAATAAAGGAGCATCTCAGTGGAAGTACATGGTTGTTGAACAAAACCAGATAATTTAGAAAAATCAGAAGGTGGATCACCTGAAATTATTTTAATCCTCTCTCAAGTAACTGTGGAAAAAATTGATCGTTGTCACAGTTACGCCTGTATGGGATGTTGGTGGTGAGGTGCTGGCAGCAGGAGCTGCAGGGCACCTGTGAGGAGTGGCCAGAGCTGCATCACTTCCAGCTGGCTCCGATGGCCCTATTCTAGGGCATGGCTCAGCCAAGGTGGTGGTGGTGCCTCAGAGAAAGTGTGTTTTAGAAAGAGCCAAACCCTGCCTGGGAGAGCGAGGGAGAAAGAGTGAGAGAAGCAGTCCTGCGAGCCCCAGGGGTGGAGAAGGAGAAGGAGGAGGTGCTCCAGGCCCACAGCAAAGGGCTGTCTGTCGCAGGCAAAATGGAAGCTTCAGTTGACATTTATCAGGGAAACCCTCCTGTTGAGTCGTAAGGTTCAGACAGGACCCACTTGCTTTCTAAACTCCTCGGAGAGGTGCCTAGGTGCGGCTGATCCAATCCTACTCCCAGACTTGGTGAATGGTTTATGTTTAAAGGATTATATGCGTGTAACTGAGCCTTTATCTGACTTTGTTCCACAGGATTAAGGATGGCAAACCAAATATATCTATATGAATAAAATAAATAACTTATTTAAATTGATAATGATAATGATCAGACTAAAATACTTTAATCAGAATTATTTACTACATGATATAGATAGTTAAAACAGTTAGCAAGTACAGACTACTATTTATTGAAGCAATATCGAAGCATTGGTATTAAAGATAGCAAAACAGTTATTAAGTAGAGATTGATGTTACTCACTCATGCCAGTGGCCATGAGCAAACCTCTTTTGCTCAGCCTCCAGGAGAAACCTTGAGGGGAATCTCCACTCAAGGGAAGAATCTCCACACACACTCCAGGAAGGGGTATGTTAGAAAACCCTGCCTTTAAAAAGTGTGACTGTGCTTTTATAGCATAAAGTGGCTGTCAGTCATATGTTTCTAGGCTGGCTCCATCAGCATAGCAGCTTTAGGTAAGTTATTAGTATCACCTGTTGGTTCCTTTATCAGGAACTTTGCTGCATCGTCATTGGTACCAGTTTCTGTCAGGAAAAATTGTTTTTCACATCCTCAGAATGTGTAACTTTGGGATTGATGATTCAGGCTGGTCTCAGCATTCTTCAAGACCATAAGCAGTGTGACCCTCCCTTCTCTATCCATCACTGATAACTTTTACAGATAAGGTAGAGTTCAAGCTGTTTTACCACTGTGTAGGCAGAGTATCCTGCTACACTCTGTTTAGGCAGAGTAGCTTGTGAAGAGACCATGAAGGAACAGGTTTCTGACAGTAACCACAGCCTATGGAGGACCCACACTGGAGCTGTGGACTCACTGCAGCCCCACATTCCCCATCCAAGCCCCCTACTCTGGGCAGGGACATCTTTCACTAGATCAGGTCTCTTAAAGGCCTGTCCAGCCTGACCTTCAACACTGTTAAGGACGGGGCATTCAGAGCTTCTCTGGGCAGCCCGTTCCAGTGCCTCACAACCTGTATCATAAAAAATTTCTTCCTTATGACCAGTGAAAACATACTCTCAGGTTAGAACTGTTGCCTCTTGTCCTGTCTCAAAGGCCTTATTAAAAAGTCTTTTTTCTAAGCCCCCTTTTTATAATGACCTTATTGCAGTAAGTTTTCCCTGAAACCTTCTCCAGGCTGAATAACCCCAACTTTCTCAGCCTTTCATCACAGGAGAGGTGCTCCATCCTGCTAATGATTTTTGTGGCCCTCCTCTGGACTCATTCCAACAGGTCCATGTCTTTTCTGTGCTGGGGACCCCAGAGCTGGATGTAACATTGCAGGCTGGTCTCAGCAGAGTAGAGAGGTCGAGACACCTCCCTTGACCTGCTGACCATGCTACTTTTCATGCAGCTCAGGATACTGTTTGTTTTCTGGGCTGCAAGCACACATTGCTGGCTTTTATTCTATTTGTCATCCACCATTATCCCTCAGGTCCTTCTTCTGTGGTCTGTATTGATACTGGGATTGCCCTGACCCAGGTGAAGGACCTTGCACTTGGTCTTGTTGAACTTCCTGGGATTCCCATGGGCCTACTCCTCAAGCCTGTCAGAGTCCCTCTGGATGGCATCCCTTCCCTCGAGCGTTATCGACTGCATCACTCAGCTTAATGCCATCTGCAAACTTCCTGAGTGATGGAGGGCACCCCGCAATCCCACTGGCAATGTCATTGGTGAAGATAGTGAATGTACTGGTCCCATTACAGGCACTTGAGGGACACCATTCACTACTGGTTTCCACTTGGACAGTAAGCCGTTGACTACAGGTCTTTGGGTGCAGCCATTCTGCCAATTACTTATCCATCCAACAGTCATTTGGAATTCTGCCAATTCCTTATCCATCCAACAGTTCATTAAACCGGTATCTCTTCAATTTAGAGCTAAGACTGTTGGTGGGGCACTGGATCGAAGGCCTTGCAGAAGTCCAGGTAGATGGCATCCATAGTCCTTCCCTTGTCCTCTGGTGAAGCTAGGTGGGTTTTCAAGGAGCAAGGCAAAGTGTTTTAGAGAAACTGAGAAAATGGAAGAAAGCGCAAGAAGGTACAGTATTCATTTCTTGCTCTCTGCTTGGGATGTTGGTGTTAGCTGAGGAGTCTTGTCCCCAGTGTAAAGGTCCATTCCTTAAGCAAAGGGTTACTTCCAGGTACTGGAAATATTCCAAGTGTTGGAGAATCTTTTAGGGCCTAACATTTTTACGTGGTTTTTATTTCTGAGGAAACTTTCATCACTTGTAGCTTCCTACACTCCATTGTATTTTACATTAATTCCGTTGAAAATTAGAAAGGGAGATTCAGTTGTGATCTTACAAAAAGATCTGAAATATTGTTAGCTTGTGTTGGCTTTCCGTCAAGATCTGATGAGGCAGTGAAAAACAAAGTTTTAAGAAGAACAAAGATTTAAGTGTGCTTATTAGAGAATTAATGTTTGGGGTTTTTTTTCAGTCTTGTCTGTTGTTGTTTTCTGAGAAGCAACGGTTGCCCCGTGATCTCAGAGTTAACCAGGTATCTCTGAAGAATCTCTTTGAGGTAAAGTAGTGTTTTTTATATTTCCTTGTATCTATTTCTTTTCTTCCTAATCACTTTAGTGAGAGATTTTCCATCTTGAACCAAGAAAAATAAAATGAAAAATAACACATGGACGTTATATGATTATACTTTATCATCTGTTTGTTTGAAAATTTAACTTTATGCAGTGTAATATTTCTGAGTGAAATTTAGTATTTCCAAGGTGCCTTAGTGTTACTAAGGTGTAGTTGGAGGCTGTCTGTGAGCCAGGAGCTGCTGGGAGTTCACCAGCTCTGCAGCTCAGGAGCAGCCAGTTTCCATAGCAGTGACATACCAGCTTTCTAAAGGCATCTCACAATGTTTGTGAGAAATTGAGAAATTCCATTGGGCTTTACCATAGAGTCCTAGAATGATCTGGGTTGGAAGGGATGTTAAAGCTCATCTAGTTCCACCCCCTGCCATGGGCAGGGACACCTTCCGCTAGACCAGGTTGCTCACAGCCCCATCCGGCCTGGCTTTGAACACTGCCAGGGATGGGGCATCCACAGCTTCTCTGGGCAACCTGTTCCAGTGCCTTATCATCCTCACAGTAAAGAATTTCTAGATTTCTTACAGTTTCTTTCCTGACAGGAACTTTAGAAGACGTTAGCTGGAGGCTGCACAGTACCTTTGCTTGGCATTTACTGGCTGGCAAGTTAAGGTTTAAGGCATATTGGTGGAATATGTTAGAATTTGCCATTTGGCTGTTACAGTGCTTGTGGTACTTTTGTCATAATAATTTCAAATTGGTGCTTTTTCCATAATTGTATTTCAGTTAGGTGTCTGACAGAGTGAGCAGGAGTAATTCTGAGGGTAATGCAAAGGAAATAAATTAACATCTCTTCATAGGCTTGTTTTTAGAGATATAGCAGAAAAATTAGTGAATGGATATATGCCAGCATGTCTTGATTGGGTGTCATTAGGCAGGTGTGCTGTGCCAACGCTAGCAGAATAACTCCGCGCTGCCAATGAAATACGGCAACACAGCAGAAGCCCCGTGCAAAGTGTCTTTGCAAAGTATCTTCCTGGGCAAGCAAAGCAAAATGCCTCATTGGGACAGGAAGAGAAAAATGGGCAGGCTTTACAAAATAGTGCAGCCTTTTTTTGTCGAATTGGCCCAACCAATCTTACCTGTTCTAGTGGGTTTGTTGTACACATGGAAGGCTGAAAGAATCCAAATGAAAAATCCCTGAGTACTTGTTCTCCATTGCGAAAATTAGAAAATGTGGCTTTCTAACAACTCAAACTTCCCCTGCTGCTGCTACATTCTCCCTGTAATCTGTTGTATTTTGATTTGATAAGTGTGTTCAAAGAGTAATTCTTGCCAGTCAAAATCTGGCATGAGGTATTAGAAAAAAAGGATTTATTTGTAAATGTTGGAAGCATGTGTGAAGACTGCTATTTAAAAAGATGACTGGCACAAATGAAGAAGTTTTGTCTGAACACTGTTTCCGACCACCTCCTCATGTCCTGATCCTTCTGGCATATTGTCTCAATTTCCATCTGAGCTTCTGCTGCACACCTCCAGAGTACCCTATATTGCTGTACCCCTTGTAGACTGTGCTTCATTTTCATTAAGTCCTTGCTAGAACATACTTTTTAAGTTCATCTGGCTTCTGCTCAGGCTGTGTTGCTTTCTCAGAATCCCAGAATCACCGAGGTTGGAAGAGACCTTCAAGATCAACCCAGCACCACCATAATCACCCCTAAACCCCGAGTGCCACATCCGGATGCCTCTTGAACACTTCCGGAGATGGTGACTCCACCACCTCCCTGGGCAAATTATTTCAATGCCTAACCACTCTTTCAGTGAAATTTTTTTCCTAATATCAGATCTGAACCTCTGCTAGCACAGCTTAAAGCCAGTTCCTCTCCTTCTTTTGCCTGGGACATGGTGAAAGAGACCGACCCCCAGCTGACTACAGCCTCCTTTCAGGAAGTTGTAGGGAGCAATGAGGTCTCTCCTGAGCCTCGTTTTCTGCAGGCTAAACAATCCCAGTTCCCTCAGCCTCTCCTCATCAGACTCGTGCTCCAGACCCTTCACCAGCTCCATTGCCTTTTTCTGGACACACTCCAGCACTGCAATGTCTTTCCTGTGGTGAGAGGCCCAGAACAGAACACAGGATTTGCGTTGTGGCCTCACCAGTCCCAAGTACGGAGAGACCATTGCTGCCCTGATCCTGCTGGCCACACTATTCGTGACATCAGTTTGTTGGGAGTGAGTCCACCAGAGGAGGCCACCAAGATGATTAGAGGAATGGAGCACCTCTCCTGTGAGGAAAGGCTGAGAGAATTGCAATTGTTCAGCTTGGAAAAGAGAAGGCTTCATGGTGACCTTATTGTGGACTTCCAGTACCTGAAGGGAGCCTACAAGAAAGATGGTGAGAGACTTTTTACAAGAGCATGTGGTGACAAGACAAGAGGGAATGGATTCAGACTGAAAGACAGTAGGTTTAGATTAGATATTAGGAAGAAATTCTTTACTCAGAGGGTGCTGAAGCACTGGAATGGGCTGCCCAAAGAACTTGTGGATGCCCCATCCCTTGAAGTGTTTGAGGCCAGGTTGAATGGAGTTCTGAGCAGCCTAGTGTAGTGCAAGGTGCCCCTGTTTGCAGCAGGGGCTTGAAACTAGATGATCTTTAGGGTCCATTCCAACCCAAGCCATTCTGTGAAAGTCTGTGAAATAAATAGTTTCATTTTACAGTAGCTGTGGCTCAGTTGTTATTGTTCTACTGATTCTTGTCATGAAAATATGGAAAATATTGAAAAAGAAATGCTTTTTGTGTACGTTAAAATAATGTGTTGTGATTGTTCTCTTTGCTACCAGACTTCTGAGTTGTATGAGCACGGTGAGAAGCTGCAGGAAGTAGCAGAGTTGGTCAAGTGGCTGATTTCCATTGGGGCGAAGGCTGAGTCCATTGGACTATATCCACTGCATGCTATTATCAGACTGTGTATCAAAGCAAGTGAGTGACATCTGCAGCTAAAATAGAACAATGCTGGCTTTTATCAGAGAACTGACAGCTAGACGTTTTTTAAATTGAAAACAAGTCCCAACAACTCGGGTCAGATCATCTAAGTATAACCCTGCACATGCCAATAAAGCACTCTTTTAGAAATGTTGTAAACACTCTCTTTGATCACCCATGCCTGATAGTGGCGGAAACCTAATATAGTTCTTTTCTGTGGTTCGAAGCAAAAGTGTGATTAATATGGGTCTTTTGTAACCCAAATATATCAGCTCTAAAAAAGTTGCAGTGTTTCTTCCTGCCATCTCAGTGTGGAGCAACAGTTTCTTTGTGTATAATAGAGTCATAAGTCAACCTTAGATTTGCATCTTGCCACTCCATAGGGGAAAAAGCCCCAGGTCTGTTTCTTCAAGTGTGCTTTTTTATCATTTCAGCAAAAAACCATCTCTTCAGATGGTTGCTGACTTGGAGGCCAGAGCTGAAGGATAGGATCAACCAGAAAGACAGAGATGGACAGACCCTGCTGCATGTTGTGGCCTCTTCCAGTGAATATTCACAGAAACGAAGTAAATACAATTTTTTTATGTGCGTGTGTATTGTTTTGTTTTCGTATGGAAAAATCTATAATGAAAGAAGGTTTCAGACCCAGGTGTTTACTGTTTCATGCTAAGGAAGAAAATGAGTAAGTGTCTGAATGTAGACTTGTAGTGGCAACTGATACTTAAACACATCAAGAATTCCTTTTTAAATTTGTATGCCTGATGTGTGACCATTTCCTTTGCTCTTTGGTTTGGCTGGTTAGGATTTTCTCACAAGTATGCTGCAGTTTTTAGACTCATAGGAGTTACCTTATAAATTTTGATGTGCAGTTAATCACATTAGATCACCTGGAGGCCTGAAACAAAGAGTTTTAAATCTAACAGCAAAAAGCTGTGAGACGAACATTTGTAATAACAATTTTGAGTCAAAATTGGAAACGTGTTTGGAATTTATTTGCCATATACCTGTTCAAAGAAACAACAATTTTCAGTCATTTTTATACACTATAACATCCTAGATTTTTTTATAGACACTCCCAAAAGCCTGCCCAATTTATTGCATCATGGTATAGGTGTTTTGTTTCTCTTAATTACCAGCAGAACATCTCAATCTGTCTTTGTTAATGGATAACCCAAATTTTATCCAGCTAAACAGTGCTTTATTAAATTTGCTGTCCTGGTAATACAATTGCAATTGATGAAGTTTTCTGGGGTGTATAAGCCTATGAAGTGGCTCCCTTACTGCACCTGCAACGTATTAATCAAGTTTTCTGGGGTGTACAGGCCTTTGACTCCTTAACTCTATCAAGATATCTTCCTTGTTCTATGGCATTTAATTAATCTCTATGACAGCATTAAACAATCCTTTATTGAGTTTTGTTCTTCAGCTCTTGATTAAGTTCTCTAATGGGTATGGGTCCATGGAGTTCCTTTCTGCAGGTCAGTGAAGTAATTTCTCAGGGTTTTCTGCTGACACAGATCTAAATTAAAACCAGCTAAAATAACGTAGTCAAACATTCCTTAACTAAGTACAAAATTTTTAAAGGATCACAAAATTCCTGGCTAACTGAGATATAACTCTCTGTCAGGCTTCTCCTGTTCTTTTAAATAGGTGAAAATTTAAGGCTTAGATAGCAGTGTGCCCTGTCAGAGGAGGAAAACTAAATGCTTTCCTTCACAGTTTCTGTGGGATTTCTTTTTTTGTTACCCTGGCTTTTTTCCTTGTATGTATTACTCTGCCCACGAGGTGGCAACAGGAAGCAAACATCAATGCCAAGGTAACACCAGACTTCTGGGTCGATGCCTTAAGTTCATTTGGTAATATTCATATGGTAATTATTACATAGACAACATATATTTTTAATATGTATTTATTTATAAAAGTTTGCATCTTTATATAATATATATATTATTAGAAAACATATATCTTTATCTATTAAAGTTTATTTCTTTATAGCTATATATAATAAATATTATAAATCATAAAATCACAGAATCATTAAGTTTGGAAAAGGCCTCCGAGATCTTCAAGTCCAGCCTTTGACTGATTTTCACTCTGACAACATGTGACACTGGAAAAATTTAGATTTTTTTAAAGTTAAAGTTATGCTAGAAATTGTGCCAGGTAATTAAAAATAAACAGGAAAACAGAAGAAAACTCCTGAACAATGTGAATTATTCTTCCTCTAATTTTTTTTCATGTATTGCTTTAGGACAAACAGAAGATGTGGCCATGCTGCTGAATTTTGGGGCTGATCCCACTGTTCCAGATGCACGGTCAAGATATGTCATAGATATCTTGAAAAAGAACAAAAACTTTGATGCTGTGAAAGAAATCAGCAAGCACCTTGAGAAACACACTTCCTCTGGGAAACAGACAGGTACTACATGCAGTGTGTGCCATTCCTGTTTTAAAATTATAACTAACCTTTAGGTACAAAATCGTTTTATTTCGAATAAGTAATAATGGGTGTGTTTTATGTAACTTTCCCTGTGAGTCATCACTGTGATCTCCTACCAGTCAGTAGTGAACATTTTGTCCTTGCTTGAAGGCAACTGCTGTCCAAGTGATGTTCAGATCAAGCTTGGCATAAAGCAAAGTTTTTAGGCTACATCTCAGTTTTCATGTGTGTATTGCATCTAAGTTTATTGGAAAACACTGGGTTTCATTGTGCTTGCATCTTGTGGCTCTTGGCAAAGAAATTCCCACAGGTTTTTTTTCTTTACTGTGGAGATCTCTGCTCTGGAGAAGGTTTTAGCACAGTGGTTCTCCCTTAGGAGATTATCACCAATACCTCTGTGGTAATAACAGCTTTGGTTGGCATTTTGGGTTGCACAGCCTGTCTTTTGTGGCCAGGGTTTTTTGGCTTTTTGGATTTTTTTTTGGCGGTGCACAGCCCGCTAGAGTTTTCTAAGCTTAGTGCAAATGAGAGGCTGGAGAATAAGCCTCAGCTTTACAGGTAAAAATCTGAGGTTAGTCCTTCTTTGTAAAAAGATAACCAACCTTGTCTCTCTCTTTGTCCTAAGAGGTAAAGCTGCTGTTTTGTTTGGTCTTTCATATATCTGAATTCCTTAAAGCATTTAGGAAAATCAAGCCAAGTTTTTCAGTGTTTATTTAAGGGCATTTATTGGGACATAGTTTAAAATCTGCTATTTCTCATTACATAAATATCTCTTAAACTTGTAGATAACATTTTGGTGCGGTGTATATTTTTGGCTGTGTTTTTTAATTGTAAGAGGACAAATTCTTTTATGGCCGTATTTTTTAAACGGCACTGAGGAATCAGACAAGCTCATTAAAAGTGTACGCTGCAAACATTACTGGGTTTAGTCATCTACTCTAAAAATTCTGAACAATGATATAATTGCGAGGCAGCATTTTCCTGCCTGCATACAGAAGCTATTACAATTTTCAGCCTAGTGAATTATGGTAAATAGTCATGGTTTGACCTCAGCTGCCTACTTAGTACCAAGCAGCTGCTCACTCACTTCCTCCTCCCTCCACTGGTGGGTTGAGATAAAATCAGTTTAAAAATTGAAATAAAGTAAATTACTGCCACTCCTATTATTATTATTATTATTATTATTATTGTTATGAAAAGGAGAAAGAGAGAGGAATAAAACCCAAGAAACACAAGTGATGCACAATGCAGTTGAGCACACCCCACTAACTGATGCCCAAGCCATCCCCAAGCAGCAGTGGTCCCTTCATGGCCAATTCCCCATAGTTTATATAATGAACATGACATTCTATGGTATGGAATATCCCTTTGGCCAGTTCGGGTCAGCTGTCCTGGCTGTGCTCCCTCTCAGAGTCTTGTGCACCTGCTCGCTGACAGAGCATGGGACGTGGAGAAGTGTTTGTCTCAGGGTAAGCACTGCTCAGCGACAACCAAAACATCACTATGCTATCAACAGTATCCTCATCCTACATCCAAAACATGGCTCTGTATCATCTGCTAGGAAGAAAAAGAGCTCTATCCCAGGCAAAACCAGGACAAGAGTGTATTTGATGAAAGTATCAAATTTCCTTCGGGGTCAGAAATCCATCACAGGACTGGCATTGGCAGTAAGAGTTTCAGCCATCTGTCTTTAATCTGCCACTACACATTTCTTAGAGCCCCGGGATGTAAAGCATTGCAGTCTTGCCCTGAAAACATGCTGGCAAAGAAGTGGATTTTCAGTTTCTGTAATGTTTTGCAGGAGAGAATGAAAGTGCCACAGCTGATACAGATTCTCTCCAGGATGTTCTGGAACAGTTTGTCCAGTTCTATAGGTGTGAAAATGGAGCACATAATAAAAATGTATTGAAGGAAGATGCAGTTAAGCGATTTCTGAAATGGCTGTCTTCTGTAAAAGGTGCAGTGAGTTCCCATTTCTCCCTTTCACAAAACTTAATTGCTGTGAAAAATGTGTTTGATGCTAAAATTCACTTCTTGCCCTTTTACCCTTCCTTCTCTTATCTGTTTCTGTTACTTTTATGACTGGAATAATGTGCTTTTAATTATATTTAATGTTGTGTTTTGCACTTTGAACCAATGGAATATGCATAGAAATTCATGATGCATCAAAATGTTCAAACTTACTTGGCTGACAGCATAAGGATGGAAAGATACATTTTGCTGTTCCTTACTTTCAATTTAATGAGTTAATCATTCTGAAATTAGTTTACAGTGAGGTGGATTTCATTATATGGCTTTGAGTGAGTTACGTTGTCTTGACTGTCTTGCAGAAATCCCTGAAGAAATCTCATGCAACATCTCCAATGCCTGTGCTAACAGCTTCATAAAACAGTTGCTGGGGAAGCAAATGTGGCAGAAAGTTTTGCTGCTCCTAACAGGAAAGGCTAGTGGGGAAAATCCATCAGGTGGAGGACTCTTCAAAACCTGCAGTCTTTCAGATGTTGACATTGGCAACATTATCCAACAGTGTGAAAGATCGGATACGCAAGTGCACCTCATAAGATGCTTGCTTGAACGAGGAGGTGAAAAACTGCAATATTAATGTGCTATAAGGGATCTAGTATGTTATTTGACGTGTTGAGAGCAACATGGTCTGAGAAATACCAACACATGGGGTTTTTTGTGGCTCTGTACAAGTGCAGCAGCTTGTTGGAGTGCAGTGCATTGGCTGCATCTGCTGTGTGGGACATGGGGAAGCTAGTAAGGTTACACGGGTGGAAGATGTTTGTCAAATGAAATTTGTCTGTTAGGGTTAGTAAAAGGCCAAGGACTGTTGTTGCTCCTGCACCTGTAGTTTCTTTTTGGCCTTAATTTCTCTGTCTTCAGCCACAATATTGTCCTGATAGAAAGTGTGAGCCACAGTCTTTGAGTTCCGTCTGCTGTTACGCTACAAGTAGCTGACTACTTCATTGATTTCAAAGGCAGGACCAGATGTCTTTCTTTTTTCTAGTGTAGACATCATCATACTTCCCGTTTTGCGTGAGCTTATTCCTAGGATTACTGGGGCATATTTCATTTAATATTATAGCTTGATGTTAGCTATAAGTTATGATCACATGGTGCTGTTGAAGCCTTTTGAATGCCAGAGGTGCAAGGAGCCTCTTGTTTCAGTCAGTGACTGACTGACTTGGAGAAGATATGTTCTGGCCTTTGTCTTCCTATCACAACAGAAGGACTGGTTGATCAGCTTAATGGGAGACAAGGGGAAATGATGAAGATCTTCTTAGTCAAAAAGTGTTTTAACAGATACATGTAAAAAGCTGGCAAAAAACCTGCCTGTCACCTGCCTGGCAATCAGCATCTGACTGCATCTGTTCAGGACTTTCTGTAGTTAGCAGATCGGTATATCAGATTTAAGCCCTGATATTTTCCTGTCCTTCACACCAGCTCTGCCAGATGGTATTGGAACCAGCTCTGAAATACCACTGAAAATATGCCTCAGGAAGAATTATTTTGAACTGGTATATTTGCTGCTGACCAAAGGTGCAGACCCTCAAAACCTCTCTGTTTCACAAGGAGACACTCCTTTGCATGCTGCAGTTTTCATCTGTTTAAATAATAAAGGTAAGGCTTTTGCTGTTGAAAACATCTCCATCCCTTACCTGCCCCTTCTGCTGCTGCAGGGACAGTGGATCAGGATGTCTGACTGTGTCTCACTCAGCCCCCAGAGCCTGTAGGCCAGAGGGTACACACCAGTCTGTTAAACTGATGTGTTCTGCTTTGTGGCTGCGCTGGCTGGGACTGTGAGGAGAGGTAATGGCAGCTCAGGTGACGTGGGGGAATCAAGGGAGGCTCCTCCCTGAAACTCTGTAAAATGAGTGCTTGGTGGAAAATGTGGTAAACTGGAAGTATGTTGGAAGAAACAAAGGTAGAGTTAGAGCGATGGCAGCAGACTTTGAAGGAGATCCTGCAGTGGCATCTGAAACGTGTTTGTCAGTTTTTGTTCAGTCGTAAATCAAGCAAAGTTTTATTCAGGGGAGAAGTGAGTGAAAGAACTGTAGGGCTTACGTAAAAATACAAAAAATTAGGATGAACTGTGAAATTAAGCCCCCAAATCAGGTTTGATTTTAAGTTAAGAAAAAAATGCATTTTTGAGGTGAAGCATTAAAATAATTTAAAATATTGAATTTATTAATTCTTAAAGCACAAACATTTCACTGAATGGCTTTAGAGAGATTAAAAGCGTAGGTAATGCCAGTTGTCATTTTTAAATCAAAAGATTAAGAAGTCCCGTGACAGTATGTTCTCTTAAGTATTTTTCACTGTGTAAAGTTTTTGATGTGCAATTTCTTTACAATGATTTTGGCGTGTCACTATTTTACAGCTAGAAAAGAAATGTTTCACTTATATTGTTTCATTTAAATCACATCTATTATCTGGATGAAATCCAGAAAGCTGTAGAATATATATGTATTTTCCCCCACCCTGCCAGGGAGGTAGCTAATCTTATTTTGTAGGAAGTTGCTCCAGGGACCTCAAATATCAGGAAATAATTGGGATTTCCTGGAGGTTATTTTAGTAAAGCAAAGTTATCTGCAGCAGATTACTTCTGGGTGCCATATTAAAGTGAACCAAATGACCCCAGAGCACTACCTCGAGCTGCTGCTTGTCTGGATGACAGGTCACCAGTGTCCTTTGGGTAGCAGTCAGGGCTGATGTTGGAAAATGAACAAATCTGTCTGTACCCGGAGGTTAAAAAAGGGATGAAATTGACTGATGCTATGGGAATAATTGCAGCACTAGCAATTTCTAAAGCTTTGCTGCCTTTCTATTGTTTTCCCTGAAACTTGGGAAAGCTCAGTTTTGAGCTGTTCCACGTAAACATGTTTTATAAACATGAAATGTAGATTTTGTTTTTCTTTTAAAAAGTAACTGTTTTTAATTTACTAGCAGCAGAAAAAAAAAAAATTGAAAATTATTGGCATACAATGCAGCCTTGTAAAGCAAGTTAGTTTATTTTCTGTTTGTTCTCCTGCTTTCAGATGGCACTGGTTTAAACATTCTGAACTATCTGCTTGATCTCTTTGCTTCAAGACCGTCTGACTTTCCGTATCTCAATCCAAACACACAAGATGACAATGGAAATACAGTGATGCATATTGTTTTCCAGAGAGGATTTTCAAAGCAGACTAAGAGAATAACGGAGTTATTGGCAAAGTTTGACATTAACTTTAACATAAAAAACAAATCAGGAAAAGATGTGATGCACAGAATTAAAAAAAGAGATCTGCTGCTACAAGCCTGGAATAATGCTGCACAGGAGAAGAAGAGGCACCGCCAAGATAGAGCAGGGCAGTTGGTTAAAACATCTAAGCCCATTCCAGCCTCTGAGATTTCACAGTCCAAGAGCACGGGGCATTCTTCATCTGGGTTTTCATTAAAGGCACCATCTGGCAACGCAGTGCATAATGATTTAAAAACCCCGTGTTCCATAAAACCAAAAAAGAGTGAGTTGGCAAAGCAGGAAACAGAAGGAATAAACAGCCCCTTAACACTGCAGGAAAGTCTAGTGCAGGCAATCACAGCTTTAATTCAGCAGCTGAAAGTGAGCGACACACTGAAAAAGGATCATCCCCTGGTGCAGAAGCCATCTTCAGCCCAGACTAATTCAGAAGAGGGAAGGAATTCCTTTCAACCTTGTGGAAGCATAGCTCATCCTGAAAGAAAAGGGGATGACGGGGACAACAAAAAGGGAGCAGGGGAATTTAGTATGGCCCTGCCTAATGGAGAAAAGGAAGAACTAGAGGAAGAAAAGGGGAAGAGCCTGGATATTGAGGCCTATGTGCAGGAGTTTGATAACATGACTTGGGAAATAGAGTGCACTCCTGAAATGCTAAAGACTTTGAGCAGCAAAGCTGTGCCTCATTATCTGAAAGCTAAAACCATAATGACAATTAAGCGGCTTGGCAACGGGGAATGGTCTAGGGGCCTCCAGAAGCCACTGAAACACTTGAAAGCTGATATCCAGCTGTATGAAGCCAAACTGGGCAAAGGTGCAAGAATGCTATGGGAACTTGCGATTGACTTTTCTCCTCGTTGCAGTGAGAGTCCAGAGAAGATCATGGAGACAGAACAGACAAAAAGTCATCTAGAAAAATCAGGTAGAGTTTACACAGAAATAATTAGAATTTGGGCCATTGTTCTTGACCACTGCAAGCTGAACCGTGCCTTAGAAAATATATGCATTTCCTACAACCGTGGCTTATCCTGCATTTTGAGGAAAAAGCTCAAGGATATAAATGAAGGACATCAGAACCACAATGTGACAACAGAGAAGCGTGTTCCACGTTGTTATGTTGAAGACATGGCGGCAGAAAAATCAAATGAACGTACCGTGCCTGAGTATTTCCCTCCAGCTAGTGCAGCAGAACTGGAATACAATATAATGAAATTTCACAGCTTCAGCACTAACATGGCACTTAACATTATAAATGATGTGCAGTCTTCTGTTGATTACCCTTTCAGAGTTGGGGAGTTGGAGTATGCAGTAATTGATCTCAATCCAAAGCCTATGGAACCAATCATTTTAATTGGGCGAAGTGGGACAGGGAAGACGACTTGCTGCTTGTATAGGCTGTGGAAGAAATTCTATTCGTACTGGGAAAAATCCACCTTGGCAGATGGACCTCTGCTGGAGAGGCAGACATGGCAGCAGAGACAGTGCAGTGAGGTTGAAAAAGCTGGTTCAGGGAAGGAAGAGAGTGAACTAAAACACGAGAGTGATGATTCGAGTGAGGAGCAGGTGAGTGATGAGCAAGACCAGGACAGCGAGGATGAGAAGGTGCCTGTGGGCACAGCTGGTGCAGAAATGAATTCATGTGGTGACCATGAAGAAGACGAAACGTGTAGTGCAGAAGCATCGAACAGGCTGGAGCACCTGCACCAGATCTTCGTGACAAAAAATCCTGTCTTGTGCCGAGAAGTTCAGAAGAATTTCATTGAACTTAGCAAGTCTTCCAAGGTGACCAGTCACTTCAAGCCTCTAGACCCAAATATTCACAGGCTACAAGACATTAAAGATGAAAATTTTCCACTGTTTGTCACCTCCAAGCAGTTGTTGCTTTTACTAGATGCATCCATGCCTGACCCATTTTTTCCAAGAAATGAAGATGGAAGTCTTAAAAGAGTAATTGTTGGTTGGAGTCCTCAGGAAGACTTGGTTGTACCAAATTGGCAGGATGAGGATGAAGAAGGTAATCTCGAAGCAGAACATGGTGATGATGGAGGAGCTGCAGATGTGTGCTCTAAGGAAAGTGATCCTTGGACTTTTGTGACTTACAGTGTATTTGCAAATGAAATATGGCCAAAAATGATAAAAGGTAAAAGCTTGTACAATCCAGCACTGGTTTGGAAAGAAATAAAATCATTTCTGAAAGGCTCTTTTGAGGCACTGAGTTGCTTTGGGGGCAGGCTTACTGAGGAGCAGTACAAAAAGCTGGGCCGAAAGAGATCGCCAAACTTCACGGAAGACAGGAGTGAGATCTATCACCTCTTCTGTCTTTATCAGCAGATACGATCACAGAGAGGTTACTTTGATGAAGAAGATTTGCTGTATAATTTATCTCAAAGACTTTCAAAGCTCAGGGAGCTGCCGTGGTCCATCCATGAGTTTTATGGCGATGAGATACAGGATTTCACGCAAGCTGAGCTAGCCTTGTTAATGAAATGCATCAATGACCCTAACGCCATGTTTCTAACTGGTGACACTGCCCAGAGCATCATGAAAGGAGTTGCTTTTCGTTTTAGTGACCTGAGGTCGCTGTTTCATTACGCAAGCAAGAGCTCTGTGAACAAGAAGCAGCGTGTTAGGAAACCGAAAAGGATATATCAGTTGTACCAGAACTACAGGAGCCATTCAGGTAGAGTCACAAATTTATTTACTTATTATCTGAGCCTTTGCTCTTCAAATGTCATTAATGATTGAAGTTTTCTGCTGGCCAATTCAAAGCCAGTCTGTATGTGGCCTGTTTTTCAAAAAGATCAGGTGGACAGCTTTTTCTGATATGTCAATTCTGTTATTTGGCATCTCAATTGGAAAACCAAAAATGAATGTTTTTAAAATTGTCATTTTTTCAACTCTCATGCTTACTGGATGCTTTGGCTGTGTTTGAGGGAAAAGTTAACAAATGATCATACCCACTTCTATTGTCCTATCCCCAAAGCACTAAATTTTGCAGCATTGGTGTGCTGCTTCTGCTTTTCTTACTTGTTTCTCATTTGTGATCTTTATTTTGTGAGAATGCTGCCAAGCTGCTGTAACATATTTTCTGATCTTTAGAGGCCCAAAAATGACATCCACTCAAATTAGCAGAAACATAAATTGAAGCTTACAGCTTCAGCCTTCCCTGATTAGTGTTTTTGTCATTGTATTTCTTGATTCCAAATTTCTAACAGAATCTTTTAAAAGTGTGTTTGCAAGGACTTCAGGATGAAGTTTAAAACCTGTATTCTGCTTTTTTGCAGGTATTCTCCGTTTAGCAGCTGGAGTGGTTGATTTGCTCCAGCATTATTTTCCAGAATCTTTTGATCGCCTTCCTCAGGACCGTGGTCTCTTTGATGGGCCAAAACCTACAGTCTTGGAGTCCTGCAGTGTTAGTGACCTAGCAATTCTGCTGAGGGGCAACAAAAGGAAAACACAACCCATAGAATTTGGAGCACATCAGGTTTGCTTTTCTTAGGCTTTTTGCAGATTCTGCCAGCTCTGTTGCTAAATAATAATCTTGTATGAACTGCCTACAACTTACTTTTTTAAGCCCATGTCTCACTGATAGATTAGGCTTTTTAAACTTAGAAACCTTTATTGTGTTGGTTTCTGTTTCTTTTTAATACGTCTGGTTCTTTCTGTTCTTTTTTTGGTGTGAGGTATTGTCTGACCTGTTCCTTTCTAACTCCAAATTTTCTTACACCAGATCTAAAACTGTCTGCACATACCACGCATTTGTCAGTCTTCTAGTGGCAGCTTTGTGACCTTTTTTGTGGAGTGCACTGAAATGTCTCTGTGAAATATTGTCTAGTTTTGAGAAGGCTCTTGTATTATGGTAGTTTGTCTTTCTCTATGCAACTGTTACCTTTCTTTCCTTTTTTGCTTCCTAATATGTTTTTTTTAATGTATTTTATGGCAGGTGGTGTTAGTGGCAAATGAAACCGCAAAGGAGAAGATACCTGAGGAACTTAGTTTGGCACTTGTGCTGACAATTTATGAAGCAAAGGGCTTGGAATTTGATGATGTCCTCCTTTACAACTTTTTTACAGATTCAGAGGTATTTAATTCTTATCTGTTTTCTGCATTATTTGTGAAGTTGATCTTACTTGTGGTCTAGTTGGTGTTGCAGCTGGGAAAGGATTCCCTCTTTTCTCTGAAGATGAGTGGTTTCATCGCAGTAGAAAACAGAGAGGTCGTAGGTTTATGAATTGAGAACGTGTTTCCTTGAGTGCCGCATTTTCCTTCAGGTTTACTTTTACATTTTAAGGGAGAGCCTTGGGGTACACACAACATTGCACACACACACACACACACTTCTGCTGCACACCAAGACTACTCCTCTGCCCCCAGCAAGGCAAGTATTCCTTGCTGAACATGCCTGCATACACTCCATGTACCCATGACTGAGCTGCTCTGCGATTAAACATTCAGTGTGAACAACCCTGCTGCAGATGCCCTCTGCCCCTACCCCTCAAAACTCTGTCTCGTGGTTTTCAGCAGATGAAAACCACAATAAAACTGAGGGCGGTTTACTGGTGACTCTTCACAGAGGTTAGTGAATGTTATGTGATGAGGGCAGAAGGAAGGAGCTTGAGGTAAATACGGCTGTCATGGTAGATTTCTCAAAGTTGATTTGGTTCTGGTGATGCAAGTTGTAATCAGAAAAACAACAAGCCATTTATCAGAATTTAGCAGAATCAGTTTAGCAGAGTTGAGTTGTGTAGAGCATTTTAGCTTAGATTAATGTATGGCAGGCCTGGAGAAGTGTTTTCGTACAATTCTTACATGTTCCTGTGAGTCATGAGTAATTGAGTTGATTTGAGCAGCTAAGTAAGCAGGCAAGAAAGCAGCTCACCCTGAGGTTTTCTAATTTAGAAAAGCTGAATCTGTGAACCATTGTAAACACAGCAGTGTGGCCATGTGCACTTTGTAAAGTGTTGGGTTTTCTTTTTATTCGTCTTGAAAATGAGATTTAAGAAGAGCCTTGTTTCAGGAAGCAGATGTGAATGAAAAATCTAGAAGGCAAAAAAGCCAAACCCCCAAAACACAGCAAGTTCTTGACCAAACTGATACCTTTAGCTGGTTGTCATGTTACAATCTGTGACAGGCTTAGGAATGTTTTCATTGATGATTTTTTGAAATCTTAACTTCAAAATACATTTTGCAGGAAAGATTTCCTGCTTTTTTCTCCCGTGGGAAGACAGTTAACTTGTTTTGTGTTGCTCAAAGCTCAGAAATATATAGATTGTAAAGATGTTGTTTCAACCTTATTATGAGTATTCTTCATTTTGTGCTGCAAACTTGGAAGTATTTAATCACATTTCAATTAAATACCCAAAGGGAAAAATGAACCTAAGATAGAATATAGTCACAATTTTAAGGTTATTAGTTTTGCAGGGGATCGGGAACCCACAGAGTGGTGTGATCAGGAGCTGGCATTTCCTACATGGCATGAGGGTGCACAGCACTGATCTGCTGCCACACTTAGCTTATAGTTAGGCGTGTCTGTGCATATTTATAGACATCTTTCACATATCTCTATGCTGGAGTCCAATATTTTCTGACCACGCTTTTTTAGACTTTCCCCATGAGTGGGTTTTTTTGCTCACCTCTGAGCGCTCTTACAAGAGGAGGTGTTGGCAGGTGCCATTCCACCCCCTGGCAGAGACCAGCACTAGCAGTTACTGGTGTTCAACATGAAGCTTAATACATTCATCACATGAATGACCAGCCAGATCTTTTCTGGGAACCCTGAGGGTGAGAATGTATATCAGCATGGGATATGTGTGGGTCCAACTCACCGAGCTTGTCAGTCTTGTAAAATCAAGGAGACTTAGTGGCTGCCCATCCTAACCTGCTGGCCAAGATCTCTCCAACTTGTCTTAGATAATAGATTTTAGTATGACAAATTGCAGCTTGTGAGTGTTATCCCACCACCATTTACCTTTCATCCCACCCAAAGCTGGCAGGAAGCTGCCTGGCCCAGCAATCAGTGACTTTGCCTGTTCTGGTATTGGGGTTTGTAGAAGAATCCTTATCCCTAGGACTAAAACTTGAGCCTCCTCCATGGTGAAGGTAACCTGATTTCCTCCAGAGAGGGATCATTGTAAGGGTGTTTAGCTGCAAATGTATAGTCCACCCAAGGAGGTTTTCATGTTTAATATCAAATTTTACTTATTTGATATATTGAGCATTGCATATGATTTGGATCTAGGAGAGTGATACAGCAGTATCCTGAAATCCCAAGGCAAGCGTAATATAACAATGGCAATATACATTGGAATCACAATACAGATGTGACTCCCATTAGTGCTCCCTGATGACGCTGGCCATCCCCAGTTCCTGAAAAGTAGTGTGTAGCTTGTAGCCAGCTCAAGCCAGTTGCACTCTTAAAGGTTTGCTTTGTTTGCTCCTCAGTTTTTATGCAGCCTGTTGGGCTCACGCACATGTTTGCTTTTTCCTGGGCAGCTCAGGTCTGTACTAGCTGTTTTAGGGAAAGATGCTTATATGCCTTGATGACCACTTGGTACAGACAAGTATCTCAAGAAAAGGTTGTGTTGAGATGAAGTTCAGCTTTCTTGATGAAAATTGATGATTATTCTTTATGTTCTTCCCTCAGATAATTTCTTCCCCCACTCTTCTCCTCTGAGTCTTCTTCCCTTGTAGGAATGAATAGGTCACAACATACAACCTTATCCTGTGCATATGTAGGCAGTAGTTGTTACAACATACAAGTAAACCTCATTCTCTTGATATTTCAGGCTAGCAAAGAATGGAAGATAATTTCTTCTTATAGTCCTGATCCAGATGTGCAAGTGGGAAGCAACTTGCTAATTGAAGTGCCATTAGAGGATGCTGCTGGTATGCGGGAAAAGACTCCATTTAATGTAGAAATGTACAAGGTGAGTTTTTTGTAACATTGGGAATAGGAAGGAAAAATCAAATTCTTAAATCTTAAAAGCAGGGAAATTTCTTAAATCCTTTCATCCTGATAGGTCCGTGTTTATCAAGATTGCTTTATCTTTTATAGATGTTCACATTTGTATAATATAATGTAATATAATACTGATTGTAAAAGATAAGAGATTGTTTGCAAATGTAATTTGATTAGAGAACAAAACCTGTGTTGTAGACTTTTGGGTATATTTACGGAACAACTGTGGTTAAAGCAAAGAGCAATTCAGCTTGTCAATATTTATTAGTCCTGTAGGCTGGTTTCTGATCGGTGTCACTACCTTGAAATTAAGGAAGTTGCTTAGCATCTGGTGAGTCAGATGTTTTCAGGATTGTATGGTAAATTAATAATTATATGTGCAAGTGATTAGAAGGAAAATAGCCTGTCATACCTGCAGCTGGGTTGTAGTAGTAGTTGCCTGTAAGTTGGCTGGACAATGGCTTATGTAATTGAAATCCCATATTTAATATTTAGACTTGCTTACCTAAAAGCACTTTCTTACTTGTTATTCATTCTGTATAAATTCTCTGTTTTCTTATAATTGCAAAGTGTGTTTCTTTCTAGCAGTTTAGCTCATCTGGCATTTCATTTATTTAATTTTTTTTGTTCTGCTTCAGATGCTGAATGGAGAACTCAAGCAATTGTATACTGCAATTACAAGAGCCAGAGTCAATCTTTGGATCTTTGATGAAGACCGTGATAAACGGGCTCCAGCTTTTAAATATTTCATCAAAAGAAAATTTGTTAAGGTTGTCAAAACAGATGAAAAGAAAGGTAAAGTTGTACTAAAACTTTCTTAAAAGACTGTCAAACAGGACAGCCTACTCATGTTTTCTTGCTTTTAGGCTCTGTAATAAAGAAGGTTAAATTCCTTGGTCCTGTTAACAATATATATTAATAACTGCACTTACAAATTTCTACTTACTTCAGTGGGTCTTAATTCTTTTGGTCTCTGAAGATCAGTTGTATATGTTAAAGTATAACTTTATTGCTAATTCACTAGTTAAGTTTTCTTGCTGTTGCAAGAGAAGAGTCAGTGATCCCTCAGACAGATCTGATCTTGTAATTAGTTTATTGAGTTCTAACCAGTATATTCAGATAAGTAAAATATTCATTAAGTACGGATGGATTGGTGGTCAATACTCTATTTTTTACGTAAGCTTGCTAGACCTATATTAAATGTTACACATATGCAAAAATGTCATTTACCAGCCCACTGATGTCTGGTGTTGGGTAAGGGATCCCTCAGCCTCAAGGAGTGACCTCAACAGGTGTTCCTGCACAAAGGGAGATCAGGTCACTGCCACTCAGCCAGTTACTGTGGAGAGAGCTCAATGCACCCCGATGGCTGCAGATGTTTATAGCTTAAATTGGTCAATTTGTAGTCAGATTTTCTGTTGTGTTAATGCAGTTTCAGCCACTTACCAACCCAGTCTCTTGCCAAACTCTGGGGATTTTTGTGTTCTCACTGGTAGCTTTACACAACAGTATTAATACACTTGACTCACAGTTACTGGTGTAACCACAAATCACAGAGCTTGGAACATTGTGAGATAATGCTTAGTTTTGGTACATGATAAGTGGTTTCTGTGGTTTATCCATTCTAACATAAAATGGTCACCCCTGCCCTTGTAGACTTAGATGACAGCATGTTTGCTAAAACTTCAACTCCAGAAGAATGGATTGCACAGGGAGACTACTATGCCAAACACCAGTTCTGGGAGGTAGGAACATATGTTTATCTGAAATAAGGATTCTTGCTTATTCTGAAACCTTTTTTTTTCTCTCTATCTATAAAACCATCTGTAAACCTTCAGTTGCTCTGTAGCAGTCTGCCTTAGTTTGTGGTTTGTAGCTGTGTGTCTACTTGTAAATGACTTACAAGAAGTGAGCAGGGACAGCAAGCCTGTTGTTTGTAATCTTAAATTCACTGCCCAGAAATTTGCAGTTTGGGTAGGAAAATGATGGTTTAAGTCCCTTTCTGTTTAAAGAACATAGAGATTTTACGGTCTTTTGTTCCCTAGCTTCCTAGTTAATACAGTCCAGATATGAGATGACACTTAATGGGATAGAAGCAAAACTCAGCCATTGACAACATCAATGGAATATTCTATAGGGAGATAAGGGATATCTCTAGATCAAATGCTCTTGTCCTTATGGGTGATTTTAACTTCCCAGACATCAGCTGAGAAAATCATACAGCAGGTACAAACAGATCCAGGAAATTTCTGGAGCGTGTTAAAAATAACTTCTGGGTGCAGTTACTAGGGAAGCTGACTAAAGAAAAGTGACCTTCTACATTTGTTGTTTGTAAACAGAGAGGGACTTGTGAGTAAAGTGGTGATTTGTGTCTGCCTTGGTCACAGTGGCTACAAAGTAACTGAGTTTCAAATTGTTGGCTATAGAAGAAAAAGTCCTGCAAACCTTTGACCCTGGATATGGGGAGAGCAGACTTGGGCTGCAGAAGGAGCTAATTAGTAAGGTCCCTTGGGAATTCATGAATGATAGGCACTTTTAAGGGCCATCTCTGAAGAGTGCAGAAGCAGGAAATTCCAAAGGGTCAGGAGTCAAGCAAGTGGGGCAGAGTCTGGCTTGGCTGAACAGGAATCTTCTTCTTGAACTTAGGGTAAAAGTCCAATGTGTGGACATTGGAGCAAGGGGAGGTGACACAGGAGGACAACAGAGATGCTGTTTGTCACTAGAGTGAGAAAATTCATGTGGCCAAAGCTCAAGTAGAATTCAAGCTGTCTAGCACTGTGAAGGACAACAAAAAGGTCATTTTAAAACATATTAGCAGCGAAAGGAGGATTGGACATAACATTGGTCCATTACCTGATGAAGTCATTTACCTCACAAACAGGGACACAGGCAAAGCAGAGACGTTTAGTGCCTTCTTCACCTCTGTCTTTAACACTGGTGATGTGCTGGAAGACTGTGACTTGGGGGATGATAAACTCCCAGCTGACTCTGCACTAGTTTGAGACTTGCTGCTGCAGTTTGATGCACATAAATATATTGGGCTTGATGGGATTCATTCCAGGTACTGAATGAGCTGGCCCATTTTATTGTGGGCTCTCCTTCCATTATTTTTCAAAGGTCTTGGGAGTCTGGAGAGGTCCCAGTCAATTGGAAGCTGGCAAATGTCCCAGTTTTCAGGAAGGGTAAGAAGGAAGACTCTGGTAATTACAGTCTCACTTTGGTGACTGGTAAAATTATGGAGAAGGTTATTATGGGAGTTACTGAAAATAACACTTGAGAGACAATGCAGTCATTAGTCATAGGCAGCATGGGTTCACTATGGGAAAGTCCTACTTAACCAGCCTAATTTCCTTTAATGACAAGGTCACTCATCTAGTTGACCAAGAGAAGCCAGTAGATGTGGTATATTTTGGTTTTAGCAAAGATTTTACTAGTTTCTCTCACAGTCTCTCTTCATTCTCGATGAAATATTCAGCACACAGCTAGACAAGTCCATAATACATTAGGTGAGAACCTGGTTGACAAGTCAGGCTCAAAGAGTTACAGTAAATGGGGTTGTATCAAGCTGGTGGCCAGTCAATAGTTGGATTTCCCAGTGCTCAATTTAAGGTCTAGTGCTCTTTAATGTTTTTATAAATGATTTGGACACAGGAATGGAGTGTACATTAAATATGTTTGCCAACAATACTAAATTAGGAGGACACTAAATTGGGAGGAGCTGTTGATTCCCTTGAGGGTAGAGAGGCCCTGCAGAGAGACCTTGACAAACTGGTGGGCTGTCACCAGCCATAGGAAATGTACAAGGGCAAGTGCCAGATTCTGCACCTAGGATGGAGTAAACCTGGTTATTCATTCAAATTAGGGAATGAGTGGCTGGAGAGCAACCCCATGAAAAGAGATCTGAGAGTTCGGGTTGGTGGCAAGTTGAATATGGGCCAGCAGTGTGCCCTGACAATCAAAAAGACAAACGGTGTCCTGGGTGCATCAAATACAGCATTTTGAGCCAGCCAAAGGAGGTGCTTGTCCCACTCTGCTCTGCGCTGGTGCAGACTCACCTTGAGTACTTTGTGCAGTTTTGGGCCCCGCAATATAAGAAGATCATCGGACTGTTAGAGTGTGTCCAGAGGAATGTGACCAAGATGGTGAAAAGTCATAGAATCATAGAATGGTTTGGTTTTGAAGAGACCTCAAGAATCATCTAGTTCCAGCCCCCCTGCCATTGCCACGGGCAGCTCTAGAGGACACGTCTTAAGAAGAGCAGCTGAAGTCGCTTGGCTCGTTCAGCTTGGAGAAGAGATGGCTGAGGGGTCAGTCTCACCTCATCACAATCTACAGCTTCCTCAAGGGGAGGTCCTGATCTCCTCTCTCTGGTGACCAGTGATAGGACACGGCGAAATGGAATGAAGTTGCATCAGAAGAAGATCAGATTGGACGTAGACAAGGGTTCTTCACTGAGAAAATGGTCTGCCACAGGCACCCCAGGAAAGTGGTCATGGCATTAAGCCATGAGTTCGGAGTTCAGGAAGCATCTGGATGACATTCTTAGTCATGTGGGTTTGTTTTAGGTAGTCCTGCAGGGAGCAGTAGGTTGGCCTCCATGAACCTTATAAGTCCCTTTCAATTTGAGATGTTCTGTGATCCTACGGAATAAAATTTTAGATACTTTTTTGATCACGGCAGACGGAAAGCTTCTGTGTTTTGCTAGTAACAACATATAATTCTTTGAAAGGAAAATAGGTATTTATAACAAGGCAAAAAACCAAAATAATCAGCTGCCACTATACAGATAGTCATTATCCCCCCTTGAAAATAAAAGGCAATTTTCTAAATGGACAGAAAAGCGTTCAGATAAAAAATCCACACAGCTAAAAAAAATTCATCTTGAAATCTGAAAGGTATTAGCTATATTATCTGCTAATCTGTTTTCTTTATAACCCTGATCTATGCTAATCAACGCTACCTTAAGAAGATATTATCTGACGACTTTGACAGTTCTGAGAGTGGCTTGCAATGTGCAATTTCCAAACAGAAGCAACACTAAATTAATGGAGAGAATAAAGAAATCACGGTGTTGCAGAATAAGCAGGGTGATAATGAAGCAAACCTTGCTAGGAGCATGGTAACTCCTGGTGTTTCTGTTTAGTTTTCCCAGAAAGAGCCCAGTATGGTAAAAGCATTGAGTAAATGTTCCTTGCTTTTCGATTTCACTTTGCACACATTGGTCTTCCTCACTTTTATTAATATGTGGTAGATGCCTGGTGACTTACCAGTTAATGGTTTAGGCTGTCATTCAAATTGCGTATGCTATTTGTTCTATCAGCTTACCAGGAATTCTGCTTTCACTACTTCCGTGTACAATATTGTAATTAATATTCTAATTTTGGTAGTTGCATGTGGACTGACTTTAAAGCTTTTCTTTTTGTCCTAAAAATATACTGCAATGTTTTACCTTTTCCTTTTTCCAGGCACCCTGCCAGTCTTTCTGCTTTCCATTCCAGTGATTGTAAAATTAAGCATTGCTTTTATGTGATAAGCCATGGGCTGGATGCACATCTGTGAATGCTGTGTGTGATTTCACCCCAGGTGGCTGCCAAATGTTACCAAAAGGGAGGAGCAGCTGAGAAGTCAAAACTGGCCCTGACACACGATGCTGTTCTCAAAGTGCACGCGAAGAAAAGCAGCCCAAGGTAGGTGTCAGTGCATCTGAGCGAGTGTCACTCTGCGGTGCCAGACCCCTCAGGGTTGCGGAGGGTGAGATTCACACCACAGCTGTGGGACCGGACTGGAGACATCCGAGAACAGTGCAGGAGGGGTGTCTTTATGTGTTTGTGGGTGGCAAAAGAGATTTAAGAAATTGGAAGGTCGAGCACAATAGGATCCGGGGCACTGCTCCCTTTGGGGAGTAGTGGAAGAGCTGTCCAAATGAAGTGTGGCCCTTGCAAGGGCTTATTGGTTGTGTGAGAGAAAAGCAACAGGATCTGCATTACGTCAAGAGGCTTTATATCCTTAGATATAGATAGAAGAGCATATGCCATCAGCAGTGCTCAACTTCGGTTAATCCCACTGCATATTCACTCAATGAAGGAGAAGAGATGGTGGTGTACATTGGGGAAGAAAAGCTGCTAGCAAAAAGTGAGCTTTTGGGGTAAAATTAGTGTTATAGTCAATTTAAACTAAACAAGCAGAACTAGATCTGAACCAAAGGACAGTTTTAAAGGAACAGATTTTGAGATGAATCATTTAGTTCATGATTTCAGCTGAGTAAAATAGCTCAAGGGTTTGATGGGGAGAGAGTTTGCAGTTTCCTGAAGAGGCTTGGAAACTCTTTGGGACTCATCTCAAATAAGAGAAGAAAAAACTTAATGGAGAAAGATCTATACCTAAGTGAATCAGTTCCTGTTCATGCTGGGGAGACCAGAAGCTAGCAATGATAGCAGAATGGGAAAGGAATGACGAGATCAGAGGAAGCTAGCACACAAGGGAGAAGAGGGAAGGTCTGAAGAAATGCTATTACTGGAGTTAGTGGAGATGTTATCTTTTTTAATTACCTGCTTTATATTAGTGGCCTTGATTAGAAGTATAAGGATGCTCATAAAATGTCATGATTATAGAGAAATTGTTGATGGGACTGATAAAATTTTTTCTCAGTTCACTGTATGTTGGGGTGCTTGTCAACTGCATAAAATTTGAAGAGAAAGAATTTGGTATATTAGAATATGGTAAGTTGACAGAACATAAGTAATAATGAAGCTGCCAAAGTTGAATTTTTCTTTTTTAATAGAGGTATTAATGCTGGTGTAAAAAGCTTAAGATTTTTGTGTGTTCTATATCATGAAATGCTCTGTACAGTTCTGAATCTCCAGGCTTGAGAATAATGAATTCAATCTATATTATGCTGAAGTGATACCAGGAAGGCTGGGATTGTTTAGTTATACAAAACAAAGGCTGAGAACACATTTGCTTGTGTCTCTAATGACATTGGCGCTAAACAGCAGAAAGGAGAGAACAAGTTAAGAAAAGAGAAGCAGTACAAAATCACAGTACTATACATTAGTTAAAAAAACTCAAAAGAGCTTTTCAACTGCCAGAGCAGTCATATTTTGGAACAGACTTCTACACAGAGCAATGTCAGCCCAAAATATAATTATTTGTAAGATCATAACTCATCAGGTAATGTATGAAGAATGATGTGTGATGTCAGTGTTGGTTGGATTCAGTGACAGATCACATGATCCTAAACTTAATTTGGATGTTGGTGGTAATTTTCTCTTACTCTCTACAGGGAAAAACAGATGGAATATATGACATTGGCTAAAACTTACTTGGAATGTGGAGAACCAAAACTATCACTAAAATGTCTGATTCAGTCAAAGGAGTTCCGTCTTTGTGCAGAACTGTGTAAAAAATTAGGAAAGGTATTCAATCTTCACCTTACCACTTTCCTTTTCCTACAGCTTTTTTCCTCTTACATTACTCAGAAAGTAGTACTATTAGTACTATCTTTTTGTGTCATGGTAATAGCTGAACTAACAAGCTCTTTAAGCTGCGCTGTTCAAAAGGAATCATTTGTCAGAGAATAGGCGGAAGAGGAATGAAGTGGAGAATGATGCAATTATGCAGGTTGGCTTTATTTCTTTGGCTTTCCTCAAATGTCATCATCAGTCATTTGCAGTCAAAAATTAGTGAATGACTGATGTCATGAAACTTAAGCTGTTGCTTCATTCAGTACTCTGATGAAACTGAAACTTCATTGATAACAGCCGTCTAACTGGAACCTTAAAACTTGGAAAGGTTAAAGTAGTGTGCTAACAATATGTAATATTTTTGTTTTCAGTGTATTTCCACTAAAAGAATGTAAAGTAGTTGTTCCCAAATATTTGAAGTTTAAGATACAACGTTAGGGTTCTCATTCTGCATCCGTAACTGTTTTAACTTAGTACTGTTCATTCTGAGAAATCTGTAAATCAGCAGAAGCATGTGTGGTGTTTTCTAACAACAGGCAGAGCTGGGTGGATAAAATTATTTTGAAAATCCTGTATAATACCTTTCATTTTATATTCTAGTTTTTCAGACACAAATACTTTGAAGTTTTTTTAAACCATCTCTTCAGTTTTAGTGATGGTTACTTTTAATATGTATTTGGTTTTATTCAGATACTTTAAGTACATTTTATTAAAGTGTACTTCTTTATGAGACACATGATGGAATTACAAGATTTATTCTATTCATATAGTTTTGACTGTTTACAGCACTTCAGTTTCATTACTGATTTCTGCATTGCAGATGAGAGATGCCGCCGTTTACTATCAGAAAAGCCAGTGCTACAAAGAAGCATCTGAATGTTATGAGCTAATTGAGGAGTTTGATCTGGCCATTAAAATGTATTGTCAGGAAGAACTCTATGAAGAAGCAGCAAAGGCAGTTGAAAGGTATGTCTTGCAAGATGGTATTGGAATATAATTCTCTTTTCCATTTCCAAATTCCATGTAATGCAGCTGGTTCACTGAAAAATTTTCAGAAGGGTTTTGTCTGCTGACTTCGTTTTACATAAATCCTTTGTGATGTACCTTTAGTAATGGTAACTGCTTTTTTGAATGATTAAAGCTTCTTTAATATGTAGAGATTGTTCAATCAAAAAGTTCAAGCATTAAAGTCACTTTACCAACAAACAAGTTTTTTAATCAGCCCCCCAAAACATTCATGGAAATTTATCAGCATAGACATAAAAAATCTGCACTACCGCCTTTATCATGAGAAAGATGATAAGAAAAAGCTAATGATAATTTACTTACTCAACAGGAAAAAGTTACTCATCCTCAGCATGCAGGAGAGAATATTCCACAAAAATGGCTTAGGGGATACCTTAATAATTTTACATCAGCCATTAATAATTAATTACTGAATATTCTGAAGTGCATGTTATGAAAGATGCAACCAGGCGTTTTGCTCAGACACTCAATAAGCTACAAAGTATATGCAGATACATACAACACACTTGAAAGAATTCTCTCTAAATGAACGAATTTATGTAAATTTTACAGAATATTGTACATATTGACCCATGGAGAATTCACTGAAATTTATATTTATTTATAAATAGAGGATTAACACTGATAAAATGTGTTAAAATTATTTGTACATTGATTTGACTGCATAGAGAATGCTTCACTAATGCTGGACACCTTGTGATCTTGTTTGTACCAGAAGTTTTAATAATCTTGATTCTGACAGCCTCCTGTTGTAATTAATTTCTTTCTGTAGATCTTTTAAGATGATGTGATCCTCTTTCGCCTGACAGGCATGTCACATGAAACAGCTGGTCTCTTTGAAGGAAGGGCTTCTAGGGGAAACTCTTTGTTTAGTGGATTTTTTTTTTATTGCGGTGGTTTTTTTGTCTAGATTTGTCATCTGTGGTAGTAAATTGATGTATCTGTTATTTCAGATATGAAGATATCTTGAATGCAAAAGGACAAATGGTTTCCAAACTCCCTTGTACAGCAAATCAGTTGTATTTGGAAGCAGCTGCAAAGTACCTGAGTATGAACAGGACTGAGCAAATGATGCAAGTCCTCTCAAAACTTGATACAGAGGATCAGCTTGAGTTTCTGAAGTCTCGTGGATGTTTGCACCAAACAGCAGACTTACTGAAAAGGAAGGATCGCCAGGAGGAGGCTGCACAGTTAATGAAACAACATGGGTATGCTCTGGAAGCAGCCAACCTCACGGCTATAAAGGAGTTTCGCGCATTGTGTTTGCTTGCTGAAGCACGAGCCAGGCTGAGTCACGGTTCAGAATTACACCTGGAGAACGTGGAGAGCATCCTAAGAGAAGCCCTCGAGCTTTGTGAACAAACTGGGCAGAAGTCTGGCATTGCTGAGGCTGTGTATTTGCAGGGAGCTCTGAAAGGAGACTTCGAGAAGCTGAGCAATGCGTACTATCAGTTCCTATCTCTGAATCATTCTGCTGGTGCAGTCGAAGCTCTCTTTGCATTATGTCGCTGCAGCACTCCTAGCTGGAACATCCTCTTCATGGCAACACGTGGCTTAATGGCTCTTCTGAGTCTGGTTAGCGGTCTGAAGAAAGCAGCCACCAATGCAGAGAAAGATATGGTGAAGTTATGCTTTGCCTATTTTGGGATTGTCCTAACAGGTGACCGTTGCCAGGTGTCTCAAAATGAAGCTGAACCCATTATCAAGTTTTTGTTAGACAAGCCGAGTCTAAAAGAGAGGAAAGCAAAAGGTGATTTCTCAGTAAGCACAGAGAAAGTAAAATCAGCTTTGAATCAGCACTTGTTAAGCAGGTTGTGCTTTATCACTCGTGAGTTACTGAACAAGAAGTACCCTGATATTTGTATGAAGTTCATTGCTGGATTGAACTGTGAAGATAAAACCTGTGAGGGTTACCACCGGCCCTTGTTGCGCCGTGAAGCAAAGACAATATTTCAGTGTAAAATGCATCTGGTGGCAATAAATGGACTGTTGTTGGAAGCCACATGCACTTTCCCTAAAGAGCTACTGAATCAGTGCAAAAGCTTTGAGGACATTTTGACTTCTGACAAATATGCATCATGTAAAGCCCTCCTAGGAATGTTTTTTCCTAATTATTTTCATTTGAGAATACTGTCTGAGAACCCAAAGGCATGCAAAGAAATATTGCAATTCAGTAGTGTTATTTCCAAACCTTGTAGAGAGATGTTGAAGAAGTACATCACATTTAAGTTTAATAATGAAGCCATTGCAGCTAGAAGAGAATCAACTGACTTGTGGCTAAGTGCCATGAAAGTCCTTATCTTATCTTCAGGATATCCTGAAGAATTTGAGAAACTTCTTTTTAAAGAAGAGGATAATTATAACAACGAGCTAATGTTTGCTTTGGCAAAGGCAAAAAGTTCCCCGAAGAATAAGGGCCAGGGAGAAAAGACCAAAGGAATAGAGGGCAGACATGGTATGTTGCTACCTGACAAAAATGCTGAAAATGCAGGAAGAACACACTTGTGCTTCATTCGACTTCTTGAAAATTCACTTGAGCAATTCTATGTTCATAAGAACCCGGAAAACTGTAAAAGATTTTTTTTCCGTTTCATGAATGTCGTGATTAAAAAGTGCACAAGATACCTGATTCCAAGCATAGGAAATACGGTGATGTTGTTGGAATTCCAGTATATTCTCTGTTGTGCTGTCCTGACACGCCTCTCCAAGAACATTACTCTCTGCCTTCCAAAGAGTTACATTGCTCTCCTTCATTACTGGGAGTTTTTGTTCAGACGCAAGGACCATTACAAAGAACTTAAAGACACATTTTCTATTATACAGGAGTATAGACCAAAGGACACAAATGTAGCTGTATACCATTTCAGATTTCATCTCTGTTATCTAGCAGAAGTCTTGTGTGGCGTTCATGGAAGGTTCAATGTCCTCCTGGATGCATTCAGGGATCCCGACTGCATAACTTCAGGGGAGGCTGAGCGGACGGTAGTGCTGTGCTTAGTGATGTTACTGAATGCTGACCAGGTGCAGAGTTCTAGACATAGATCCCTCTTACGCCACCTCTTTCCTGAAATCAAGGTGATGCTGGAATCAATGAGAAAAGACACTCCCTCTAAAGTACCCGAAAGATTGCTGAGGGTCGTGGAACAAGTGAGTGATGCTACACATGTAAGAGAAGTTGCTGCAGGCCTGCAAGAGCTGCTGACAGAGCGAGATGAAGAGCACTTGGTTGACTGCCGCTGGAAGTGGGACACTGCCTACACTCAGGGGCATCCACCCATACGGGGCATCCAGTATGAACGTGTAAACCTTGACAGATTTGTAACCTCTGTGGATGAAACAGAATATGGTGATGAGCTGGAAGAGGAATTTGAAGAGGTTCATTGCTTTGAGGACCAAAAGGATCTCCTGGAAGTCATTGCACTCAGCAAGCAGCAGAAGCAAGAGCAGAAAGCATCTGCTCAGCGCCAGCTGTATCGTGTGTTCCATTTCATTTCCCTATATGTGAAGTGGAAAACGAAGGCCCGCTCCAGAGTTCATCCTGTTGCAATGAAAGAAGAGGATTTTTTGTCAGAGATATTCAAAAGAGCAGATATTGACCAAACCCAGTGTGACCTCTGTGGAGTCAGATTCATCCAGAGCTCTGAGAACTATTTCAGCCAGTCAGAAAGCATGGAGGCAGACACTTCTGAACCTCTGACACCAACAGAGAACAGTGGGGAAGAAAAGTTGCATGCAGAAGGAAATGCAATTTCTGTGTCCAGTGAGGCCTACATGGAGCACAGAAACACAGAAGAACACACAAATAACCATGCTGCTTACAGACGCTATGCTGAGTTTTTCAGAAGAAAGATAGATCCAATAATACATGATGGACTGGAAGTAGTGGAGGCCATTATAGAAAGGGGTTACACCCGAGACCATTTAGCATATAAAGAAGATTCCAACTTACGTCAGAGGAAAATCAAAGAGAATATTAAAAAAATTTCAGATGCAGTAGAGGAAATCTATGAGAAAAAAGCCTGGGCTAAAGGTAGGACCTGTCCAGTTTTCTTTAAACATTTTAATATGTCATTTTTTGGCAAAAGTGCTAGACCTGGCAAAGCTCCATTTGAAAATCTTAACATGGTCAAGAGAAGGTTATTTCCAGTTATTTCAGGTAGCTGAGGAAAAGAAGAACTGAGAGAGCTGAAAATGTTGAAAATATAGTCTAAACTCTCCCAACTTAATAAATTACATGGTACAGGTAAAGGGAATAGTAGCGAATTTCTATAGATAGTAAAGTGAATTTTAATCACATAGATGTACTGTGTTCTCTGAACTTACACAATTTTACACAGTTTTACAGCAACTTTACAGTTTTACTGACAGGTCATCTTTACTAATTTTTCTATTGTTTCTACTGTTTCCTATTTACTTCTGCCAGCCATAGTAATTTGGATATACAGGGGTAGCCTGGTAGGAGTACTTGGAGTCTTTGACTCAGGATCTCTCTGACTATTCTGTCCTTGAACTCGTAATTTTGCTAGGGCTAAACAGAAGTGGATACTTAACTACAAATCTGTGGTGTGTCAGATACTCAAAGGCAACACTGGTATTAAAATGTTTAGTAAATTATGGTGCTTGAGATACATATTTCGATACTAGATTTTTTCCCCCTTTATATGCTTAAAGCATTATTCTATGCTGATTTTTGCAAGCCAAATTGAATTACTGAGTGAGTGGCCTAGAAGCAAAATTGTTTGGTGTACTTACTTTGGGAAAGTGACAACTTAAATCATAACATTGTTACTGGCTTCAGTCGCAGAAATCCACCAATCCTGTCAAGTTGTCATTTTGCCTGTGATGTCTGACAGTAGTGTAAAACTGTAGTATTTGATATGTTCATCAGCTCTGATCAGTGAAATATGTTAAATTTGTAACTAAATGTTAGGTTGTGCTCTTCACGTGTAAGCTTTATCTTTACTCCTAGTGGAAAGTTTTACATATGGATGAAGTCCATGAAGTTTTGCATATTGTTTACTTGGCTTCCTGCTCAGTGAACCATGATAGTGATGAATAAGATGGATGTAGTAGGCTTAATTAGGTAATAGTGGATTTTGTTATGACAATTGCTTGATGAATGTTACCTTGTTCTTCCACTCAGTGAAAACATATATACAGAAATTATTTGTCTCTGAGATTACTTTTCCCTCTCTTTATAAACAAGCATTTTTCAGGTTCGTAATGGTGCGGTTCAGCAAAGGCTGCAACATCTCAGGTCCATATTTTATTTTGATTTGTATAATTTCAGAGAGATAATGAAAGTCAGGGACTTTAATACACAAAAATGAAGTAGAATGTTTTGTAGCTCAAAAAGGGCAGCAGAAAGATGTAGAACTTCTCCTCTGATAGTGCTAGTAATGTTGCTTGGAATGGGGAGTAATACATACATCATCTTCATCCACATTAGTGAATTATCCCCCCTGTGAGATCACTGGTGACCGTGACTTCTGGGTTGGCAGCATTGTTATCCAACATGGCTCTGTGTAACTTCGTTTTGTGCTTGACTTTTAGCTGCTGTCTGTTTCTCAGCTAAGTGTTCTCACAGAATGTTAATTGTGCTCCATTTCAGCTGAAGAAGTAATAACCACACACGCCAGCAAATTGGTTGGCACCGTTGATGACGCTCGTAAGTGGCTGAAGCAAATGGACTCTCACAGGAAAACAGAAGAAGGTATGTTTTAATATTGCACAGCTTTCTGTGCTCACTACTGTTCAGTAGTGGTCTCTAAGCATCACGTCAGTCTCCCAGTCAGCAGCATTGTGGGTATTCACTGACCTTTGAGAGGCACTCCCACAAGGGCACTCGGGAAAACATGAGAGAACCAGTCTTTCCTCAGTGGCTCTTCAAAACAGAGCAGCTGGTTGCAGGGTGGCCAGAGTGGAGTGAGCCTTCTCCCTGGCCCTCGGTGGAGCCCAGCCTGCTAAAGGATGCTTGTGTTTGTTTCTTTTATTTTCACTTCCACTTCTCTTGGTTTCATACAAAAAGTAGCATATATTGATACAGTCTATTGCATCACAGATCTCTGAGGGCAAGTATAACATTTCATTGTGCCTCCCCGAATGTTCAGGTTCCAACATATATTTAGGTGGTAGGATAGCAACAATTGCAGAAGTAGGCAGCAATGAAGTGATCAGACTTACAGAATGGACTATATGTAAAGCAGTAAAGTAGCTCAATTTTAGAAAAATTGGTTGTGATAAAGCCTTGTGTTGCACCTTCCTGTTCCAGCAGATACAGTGAATAAGACTGGGAGTGCTGTTGTAGTCTGAAAAGCAACCTTATAGTCTGTCTTGAAAGTCAGCAAGGAAATGTAGTGTCTGCTGAAACTGAATCTTGGGAGAGAGATGAGACAGACTTCTTAGAAAAGTCAAAGGAAATAACAGTAGAAACAGATTTTCAGTGTGAAAATTAATTATTAGTGCAGCAAGTGGCTTAGCAGTCATTGCTTCCTTGCAGAGCTCTTAAGCACATTGTCATATTAAGGTAAATACTTCTTAAACATGATTGTACACATATGAAGGTATATTGCTGACATATAAAATAGCAAGGGCATAGCTTGTCATGCTGTTAAGAGAAAAAGGTGTTGGGGTTTTCCATTCTACATTAATTTATTGTTTTTAATATAGGCTTGGTGCATGATATAGACTTGGAAAATGAAGTGGAAGATGAAATTACGGCTTTTAAAGAACTTATCCATAAAAAACTCTCAAGGAAAAAAGGAAGACGTGGGAAACTATAATTTGAAAAACTATTCCAGATGGCTATTTTGTCCTCTTAACAATCTAAGTTTAGAATGAAAATTTTTTTTAACAAACAGAGGGATGGAATCAGAAATGGGAAGAGTCTGAAGAAAAAGAGCAAAAATGTTTTGTTTTGTTTTTTCTTTAATTGATTGTATTGTGTCAGAATGATTACATATGTTATGATAATGTAATTATTAAAACCTATGACTGCACCAATTTCCTTTCAAACCTATGAGGTAGCTTGAAAGTATAACAAATGCCAAAGAAACAAGCAAGTAGAAAAAAATATTAATGTTCTGACTTATCTCAGGGGTATTTTTCCACTCAGTCTTTTTTTTCTTCTTCCTTGTAAACTTGCATCATCATTCTTCTGAGCTGGAATCTTCAGAAAAATAGATTGATAGTTTCTCTGATTTTAAGAGTCTTGGTAAGTTTAGAACTTTTTGAGTCTTCAGATGAGATACTTAGAGTATCCGTATTTTCTATTTTTATATGCAAGAAATCTCTAAACGCATTCATATTTCTGACTGTATATTCTTCTGATTAGATAGGTATGAAAGTTAGGGGTTGTCTTTTATTTGATAGAGTTTTGATACAAACTTCTGCCTGTACTAATTGAAAAAATATATAATCTTAATTTTAAAGAATGTTACACATTTTAAGTGCTTTGTAAGGTTTAATTGTAACATTTAATTGATACATTTTTGTAATGTATAATGTTTTTATAAAACCTGTAAAATTTTTAAAATCACTTGATCTTGTCTTATTTTTTTGAATGCTTTCTGAAAGCCGTATGTGTCTGCATGAGTGAGAGTCGTAAATTGGGACCAGAGTAACAGTTTGTTCTGATGGGATTTCAGTGTGTCCAGCATACTGTAGTGTCCTGCTTTTGGCTGGGATAGAGTTAATTTTCTTCTTGGTAGCTGGTATAGTGCTGTGTATTTGAATTTAGGATGATAATAATGTTGACAAACACACTGATGTTTTGGTTGTTGCTTTGGAGCAGTGCTTACTGTAGGTCAAGGACTTTTCGGTTTCCCATGCTCTGCTAGAGAGCAGGTGCGCAAGAAGCTGAGAGGGAGCATGGCCAGGACAGCTGACCCCAACTGGCCAAAGGGACATTCCATAGCATAAAATGTCCTTTCAGCACATAAACTGGGAGGAGGTGGACAGGAAGGGCTGATCTCTGCTGGGGAGTGGCTGAGCATCGATCGGAGGAGGGAGTAATTCTGTTGTGCATCTCTGTTTTTCTTGGGTTTTATTCCACCTTCTCTTTTTTCTCTCACTTTACATTAAAATTATTATTATTGTCATTATTACTGTATTTTACTTAATTTCAGTTATTAAGCTGTTCTTATCGAAACCCACGGGTTTTACCCTTTCTCCTCCCCATCCCACAGGGAAGGTTGGAGGGTGAGTGAGCAGCTGTGTCGTAATTAGTTGCTGGTTGGGGTTAAACCATAACATGTATTCTCCTTTAGTAACCTTTTTAATTAAAACATTTGCATGTTAAACAAAATTACAGTATTATTTAGTTGTTGAAATATTTTGTCTTTGAAAGGGTTCCTCTTTGTATAGATAACAAATTGCTTCAATAATTACCTTTTGTCAAAAACTTAATCACTTATTATTATCCTCAGTGTTGTGCAAATGGGACATTTTACATGGGTAAAAATGAAATGCTTCTGTAGAATGGAGCTGTGTGGGTAGCAGTAATAATTTTCTATTGCATTGTAAAAGTCTCTTTCCAGGTGTTTCTTCTTAAAGAAGTCTTATTGCTTAAGCAAGCATTTAGAAGATAGTTTAGAAACATACACTGATGAATGTAATGCAAGTCACTTGCACTATATAGAAGTCAAGAATTAAGAAAGCTGGATCCTTATTGTAACTTACTTGGCTTTGTTTTCTGTAATGATGGGTATTTTGCAGAAACTTCCCTGATTAGTTTCCCAGCTTCACTATTTACATTTACGGCAGTAACACTACCTAAAGTTTTTGAGGACAATTACAATTTAAAAATCCTTGCTGGACACATTTTAAAGATTGAATTATTATAATTTTTCATTCTCTTTATGGAGAAAAAAACAACTTAAATATTATCACAAAATACCAAGCAAAGGGGAAACAAAGAAATCAGAATGGAAGTTAGCAAGAACTTGATCTCAGGTACCTTTCCTTAGAGCAGGGACCTGTGATCCTTGATGTGGTTCCATGCAACTCACTGGTTTTTCTCTGACTTTGAATCAGCACTCCCAGATGGAACTTATTTCAATAACATATGAAATACTGTTAGACAAAAATAATGGCAATTCAAATTTCAGAGCTTACAGTTTCAGAGATATATTAGGTCATGATAATGTTCAAGCAGAGATGGGAAATCTAGTTGGATCTCCAGACCAATATCACTGCTTTAAGAGTTTTTTCCCCTGTGCTAGTCTGCATAAATAAACATGAATCTTCCTTTTCCATGGCAGTCTCTTCACATAATAGTGATCTCAGTGCATTAATCCTATTTACATGTTAGGTTAGCAAAATGAGTTTGTCCAGATATACCCTTGTGTTGTGGGATTTTTTTGTTCTGGTTTTTTTTCCTTACTGTTAAAAAAGTCTTTCTCACCACTGGTGGAAGCCCCAGTGTTCTGGCACCAGCTAACGCCTATGATTCAAAGGGCTTAAGACCCACGACAGGTGCCTTGGTATGTGTGAGATGCATATTGCACTGAAACCTTGGAACTAAGCAGTGGATGCAGGCTGTCGAGCTAATCCACCCACTTCTGCCTGTCTAAGCCATGTTGAAAAGAATTTTGAAAAGGCTTCAAAAGCTCAGAAACTGGTGACTTAAAATCTCTCTCCCTGGTGATATGAAAATGACACCTAAATGAAAAAGAAGAACAAACTATTTGCTGCCGTTGGAAGATGGGATGTGTGGTTCTAAAGATAAGTCTCCAAATTTCAGACTCTCCAAGAAAAGAAATCTCTTGCTTGCTTGAACCTCATATTAATGCAAAGAACTGTGTGGCAAATGACGTATACTCTTCACTTTTTTCCTTTATTTCTCTTAAAAGCATTTTTTCATTATACTGCCAATAGTTTTAATCCAAAACACTTTCCTAACAGTCAGCTGTTACAAACTCTGACTCAGCAAATCATTTAAACACCTGCTATTTTTTAAGCATTTGCTGTCATTCCTAAAGGGAAGCCTTTTACCTCTGTACTTACTAAAAACATAGGAGGAAAGAAATTGTCTTATCTCTGTAAATAAATTAAAAGGTTTTCCTGCCAGAAACCCCTGTGACGGTATTTGCTGAAAACCAATTAGGAAGCACCCTTTCTTACATGAAAGGGACCACAGCTGTTGCTACTGAGCTTCAACCTTTTTTGTTGGAGTATTTAAAAGTTAAATACAGAAAAGAAGAGCTAAAAAAAATATAACCAGCAATAACAAAGTGGCAACTAAAATAATGATGGACAGGGACACACTACTCTATCTGTAGTCACTGAAATGATTATTGCTGATCAACACAGGAACGATGTAGACCTGCTAGAATTAGTCCAGAGGAGTGACATGAAGATGATGGGAGGGCTGGAGCATCTCACATGTGAAAACAAGTGTGAGAGAGTTGGAGTTGTTCAGTGTGGAGAAGAGAAGGCTCCGGGGACACCTTAGAGCACCTTCTACTACCTAAAGGTGTCCTACAAGGGAGCTGGAGAGGAACTTTTTGCAAGGACATGTAGTGATAGGACAAGGGCAATTGCTTTTAACTGACAGAGGATAGGTTTAGATTAGAGATTAGGAAGAAGTTCTTTGCTGTGAGGGTGGTGAGGCACTGGAACTGGTTGCCCAGAGAAGCTGTAGATGCCCCATCCCTGGCAGTATTCAGGGCCAGGTTGGATGGGGGTGTGAGCAAGCTGGTCTAGTGTAAGGTCTCCCTGTCCATGGCAGGGAGGTTGGAACTACATGACCTTTGAAGTCCCTTCCAATCCAAACTGTTCTATAGTTCAGTTTTCATTAAAACCTTCACATCTACACTTACACAGCAAGACCCAAAACCACTTTGGTATTAGATTTATGGCACGTCTGTCTGTTAACTGATAACTCAGAAATGTATCAGCAAAGTATCAGGCAACACCCCTGCTCTTTATATTTTGTGGTAGATAGCAGAAATTTTGAGTATCTTCACTAATGCTTTCTCTAAGAGCTGGTGTGGTAGGGAGTGGAAGAGTTCACATACTTTATTTTGTAATTTTCATTACTTACATTCGTACACCAAGATTTCTGACTATACACATACTCAACATCAGTGTGAAATACTTAAAGAGTCAGATACCTAAACACCAAAGCAGTTGAATTGTCAGATTAATAACCATTACAAATGAGTATTCTGAGAATTAGAGCATTTATTTCAGTTTTCTGACATGGACTTCTGTAACCATTTTCAGCCATTCATCTGGGCATGGTATGTGCATGTGCACAGGTAGTGTGTATTCATACTCTTTGCTGTGTTCGTCTTGCCTTGTTGCAAAAGGATGGGTTGCAGTGTCTTGGAAGCCTGTTACGGTCATTCTGTGTTGCTTGATCTATGGAAATAGCTCCAATTTATTTGGGAAGAGATTGGTAGGAGATTCTTACCTCCCTACAGCCCATCTTCTGCTTAGACCACTGTAGTGGTTTGACACCAACCGGGCGGAAACACCAATTAAAGTGTAGTGGTTTGACACTTTCCCGGCCAACGCACCAATTAAAGTGTAGTGGTTTGAGTTCGCCAATCCAACTTAAGTGCAGTAATTTAAATTTGGGTCTATTATTCAGGGTATTTCCCTCTGTGAGATAAGGGTTAGGAGAAGCAAAGCAGGCTCAAACTTTAAAGAATATAAAGAAAGTTTTATTAACAGAACTAAAAGGAAAAAAAAGAAATAAAGAGAACCAAATAATAAAAATTAGATTAAACTTTCAGAAAACCTCTCCTCCCCCCTCCAAACTTCTCTTTCAGATATTTCCCCACTGCCAATGCAAAGNGGTTGCAGTGTCTTGGAAGCCTGTTACGGTCATTCTGTGTTGCTTGATCTATGGAAATAGCTCCAATTTATTTGGGAAGAGATTGGTAGGAGATTCTTACCTCCCTACAGCCCATCTTCTGCTTAGACCACACACAAAGTTGCATGGTTTAAAGGTGTATTTGCTAGTGATTTAAATAACGTTGATACTCTAGACATTCAGAAGTTACTTTCATTGGTCTTCTGATCAACTGGTTTCTAAACTGTCATGTGTAAACCAGCGCTGAAACTTTAGCAAACAATTGACAGAATTAGGTTGCCTCTTCAACATTCTGCAGGCAAATAAATAATAGTGATACCAGAAACTAGTTTTCATTAGGTCTTGTAGAAGTAAACCCTTGCAATTCTCTTTTGTGAAGGGGTGAGTGGATCTTTACTGAAGCTACATTAAACAAGTTTAGTGTTATATACCTCTCTGTACTATTCATTGTAGAATTAGCTGGTCTTCTACTACATTAATAGTAGTTATGGACAGGGTCTGCAAAACTAGAAGGGCCCTTGAACACAGAGTAGCTTGACAGGATGCTGAAGCAGAATAATTCAGGTGCCTAATTTCTGTGGAGAAAGTTGGGTACCTCATTGTGGTTTACAGAGCAAAAGAGCACTGAGCTGAAAGGTGCTGGTGATCTGAAATGGTGTTTCACATGCCAGAAGACGTGCAGAAAGGAAACTACTGAATACAGATGAGTTACAGACCCTCAGTATCACTGGGGAAGTCTGGGTGAAGGAGTGTCTGAAGTGCAGAGCATGGAAACCTTCAGGCATCTCCCTGTCAAAAGAATAGATCAGAATTCTTCGCTTTCACCGGGAGACAGACAGAAAAAGTTTGCTTGGAGGAATACGTGATGATGAATGCTTATGTAACAGCTAAGTGGCTGGAATACTTCTCTAGGCTGCTGAGACGGTCAGGTTTCAAACTCAGCCCTCCCAGGAGGATGCTCTGAGCCATTGGATGCCAATTTGCCTAGAAAGCATTCACTGCAGCTGCTGCTGAGGGTGCCTAATTCAGGATATTTTGGGGCCAGAGAGAGGGTGGAAGTGAGACCCATCCAGGAAGGGAATACATGCATTCGAGTTGCAGGTGTCAACACAGTAGTCCTACACGTGAAAAAGATCCACCAGATCTTGGAAGGGGACCTGCACCTCCAATGCTGGTGGTACCTGGCTTCCAGGGCAGGGTTAAGTACCTTTCCTTTGATAAATGACTGCTGAATTCACTGTGCAGTGAAACAGTTTCAGTAGGAGAGGTGGGATTGCCAGCAGCCCCCCGACCAGGCTCATCACTGCTAAGTGATAGGTGGATGTGGAGTTAAACCTGGACCTCCTGTTCCCTGGGAGAACGCTCTGATTCAGGAGCTAGTCAACAGTGACTGTTTTATGAAGATGCCCATGGTATGCAAGAACCTTAGGGAGTGCTTTACTGAACTAAAGTAGATGATGAGAAAGAACTGCCTATTTTTTGGATCCTGGTTGGACTTGGCAGGTAGGTAACATGCTGAGCTACCGTGTTTGTCAAAATATGGCAGTTCTGGGCATATAATAGAGGTACAGGGTCAAACCAAGTGTGGTGCAGACCAGTATCTTGGTTTTGATACTGGCCAATTGTTAATCCCACCCATTTTCTTCTGAAGCCCTTTCCTTCCCCCAGTCAGTCTGCTGCTGTGTAAGGTCAAGCTCAAAGTGACATTACCTTCAAGGAATGCTGCCTCGCTGGCCATCCTCATACTTACGAGGCTACTCCTGCCCTTGTGTCCCTTAAATACAGATACTAACATTGCTCACATAACTCCATCAGTTTTAGAATTGGGAGATCTTAGGGCAACTGGTGCTTTGCAATCTTGTATGATACTCTTTCACTGGAATAAGTTAGTGCCATTGAATTTATTTGAACCATGATTATTGGGCAGATATAAAGCACTTAAATACTTAGTTTTAACAAATCATGCAGAACTGTATTTTCCATAGTTGCTAGGTAAAACATGGTCAAGTTTCCCTAAAAGATGCACTTTGAGCAGTTAACAAGGAACTCTTGGCTAGAGACCTGCATAAAGAACAGAAAGATCAAGCTGAATTAAATAAGTGCCAAAAAACAGTTTCCAAGTTGCTCTGCTTGTCTCTGTAAATAACATGCCTGGATAACTCTCACTTTTTCTTGACCCTATCACTTTGAACATCTCTGCTGTTCAAGCCAGTGTTACTCAGACGAGATTAAACACCAGCTAATAGGAAGGAATTTCCTGATGTTACATTCACACTTTGTCACCATTCTTTACTTTTGCTGGAGGAGTCTGATGTTTAAAAAAGGAATAAACTTGTAGTACAATGAACTGTACCTGTGAGCTGGGGTATTTATAGCTTCATGCAGCAGTCTGGTTGCAGGGGCGAAGAAAAGGCTTTGGTTGTTGTGGGGAATATGTTTTGCATTCTGAATTAAAATTAGGTTATTGGTTTTTACTGAACAGTGAATATCAATATGGAGAGGGGATCTGTGCCCGTTTCCACCACCAACCTAAGGTTGTAAGTCCTTCTTTATGGCCTCACCTTGCCCACTTTGTGTTGTCTAGTTCATAAATTGTTAACGCCGCCTGTTTTTTGCTGGAGGATCTTTTTGAAGTTCTTGTGGCTTGTGAATTGGTGAGATAAACGTGCTGAATGTCCCCTTTTTGAGGACTTAGGTTAGACAATCCCCTTTGTCTGGCAGGAGCTATAACTCTCTTGAGCAGCTGTCAGGATTGACTGAATCTTGTCCAAGACTGGGGTCACTACTTGAGACTAGTCACCATTCCCCAAATGAAAAACATTTTCTTCTAGGTGTAATGAGTTTTTAATAGGAACTGTAATCACCTAGTAATTTAGCCTGGGCCTCTAATTGGAAACAGTGATACATCTGCTTGTCTGACTGAAGCCTTTTGATTGAAAGTGCTGGAGCACAGCCTGAAGAAATTGTGTCCTTATGGAAACAAGGACACAATCTTTCCAGGTTCAAAGTTGTAGTATGGACCTCCATCCCCATACTCCTTCTAACTAAACTGGGGTGAGAAAGAAGAGAAAATGCTATGTCTTGTCTGATGTTTATATTCCAGATGTTGTCCCAAAACATGGTTCTTTAACCCAGTGTGCACAAGGTCATTCCACACACAGAGTCGAGGTATTTATTCACAGTTCTGCACAGACAGGGGTGCTGGGTGGCAAATCCACACGATGGCTATCAAAACTTTTCACTCTTTATACATTTTAGCAATTTATAAACAAACAAAGGCATTCATGTTCACTTGCTTCAGGTTACACAGTTCTCTTATTAATTAGTATTCTGTCTTCTAGTGGTTAAGTGAGTCCCTCACTTCTTATGCTGATTAGTCCACGTGCTCAATTTTTCTCTTCAGTCGGTGGGTTTCTTGAGTCAGTGGTCATGAATTCTCCCTGCCAGAATTACCTTTTCCCACTTGGAGCTGATTTCAGCACAGTTGCTTGAGTTGGCTTGTTAGTTTCTTCCTTATCTTGGGAATTTTTCCAAATGTCCTTGTGGCCCATAAATTCTGCGTTCTTTGTGTCTACTATAGTAGTACGTCCTTCTCCCCTAAGCCTGAGATCCTTCAAATGTTCAAGCCCTAAATCTTAACGAGGCAATTCCACCAACAACTAACGTACCTTTCTAATGCCTGGACATCACAGCCATCCCCATTTTGTAACTCATTCTGCAATGATTACTAAAAAATTGCCTGAAAATGCGGAATAAAATTATCTGTCTACCTAGTTTGATTGATAGATAGACCATTATAGGTACTTGGGGGAAAAATAGTTCCTTTGACCATGAAAACTGAAAAAAGTCCCAAACCATACAAACTTTTCTCTTTATGAAAGCTGCAATAACCAGAGTAAGAATGAAGTTGTGAGGTTTTTGAAGTTAAGGGGTTTCACCTCAGTGATAAATGAGATGTCTCTCTTTTCTTTGTCTAATTTACCTTGAGATCTGGACTAAAATACTGCCTGAACACAGGTTTTGATATTCTGCTTAGTTACACATGGTGGACAATTTTGTATTCCATGACCACAAACTTCCCCCCACTCCTCATACTGCCAGATCCGCCAATTTAGAATTGTTGCACAGTTGTGGGCTTAAAGCCATAGAATTGCATTGTGTATTTAATTAAATTTGATGTTTTCTTATACACCTTTATTTCCTGAGTCTTTTCGACTGTCTTCAGCCAAACCTAGTTTTCCTCCCTATCCAGGAATACTTGACTTACGGCTTTCTTTAAAAGAAACAGAAAATCTGAAGTGAGCACTTCCTTCCAGGAGCTAGGTATTAAACATAAATACCAATTTGCCATAAGAGTCAGGATTAAAACTCAGAATTTGGAAATAATGAGGCATATGACTGAATTGGACTGTTTGTGACAGGGAAAAGAGGAAGATAAATAGTCTTTAATGCTGGATATCCTCTGTTTCTTTCTGTTCCTACTAGGTAGGGTGGAGGTAATCAGCAGTGAACACCATGTGGGATTTTACAGCAGCTTTTTAGTCATCACCTAATAAAATGGGCTGTAGAAGCCTCTTCTTACACAGGAGATTAGCTAAGAAGTAATGTCATATTTCAAAATGAAGCACTTGGGCAGTGGGTGTGTGTGGAGGAGAGAGTGGGATCATGCTGTAAAAAGTGCTCACATTTTTAGCCAGACAGCAGTTCTGCAGCAAATAAAATCTCTCTCTCCAACAGATGGAGGAGAGGTGAGTGGGAGGGAAGTTTGGAAGCGCACTTTGTCATTTCTGTTCGCTCGCTGCTTCGTCTGCAAGGGAGAGTGCATGAAATACATATGATAAAAGGGTGGATTAAAAAGTGTAGCAGCATCAAGGAGGTAGAGGCAACTCACCATGGAGCAGCTTCCATCTGGGACTGTCAAAATGCTTTACGAACACTAGACAGCTGAGCTTTGTGATATCCCAGTGGACAGGTATTGATCACTCCTATTTAGAGATGAAGAAATTCAGGAATAGAATTCCTGACAAGATTTAGGTGCAAAAGAATATTGATTTGTAGGGCTGGACTTCATGCTACTGTCATCCTCTGCTTCCAGCACAGGACCTCACTCCCGGTACATTGTTCAGACTTTGACTAGCTGCCCGGAGTAACATGGACAATTCTGCCTGACCCAGCCTCCCCCTGGAATACACTGCCATTTGCTTTCCATGATCAGGCTTAATTTACCTGTCATTTGCATTAGAACTGATGATTTTAAAACTCTCCTGGAAAGCAAATGTTCTCATCTGAAAATGGCAGGGAGAGAATCACGAAGTGAGAGTATGTGTACTGTTTCCACCTGCAAAATTTTACTTATTCCTCCCTCAACATTTGTTTTAAATAGGGGGGAGGGGGGAGTGAAAAATCATCTCTGATAATTTGTTGCAATATAAATTAATTAGCTTTCCACAGTTCCTCAAAAAAAGGGCTGCTGTTTTAAAACAAGGTCAAAACCACAGTTACATGAAGATATATGTATTTGAGTGAAATGTTTAAACATGAACTCAGAGAGAGCTGTAAGTTCTGCTGCCCCTGCACTGGAAGGAACTGTATTTGCACCCAGCATAAACGCTTCCAAACACATCTTAATCTTATTTATACTTATGGAAAAGTGGAGTAGACCTGGTAAAAATCAGATTACTTTCATTGCCATAAAGGGAAAACAAGCAAATCCAGAGTCAGATTCTTCAGGTCTTAGTGCAGGGCAGTGAGGTCTCAATGTACAAGCTGAGGTGTACTTTCTGAACTACTCTGACTTTCTGACCTGTTCATTTAGTCAGAAATCAAAACAGGGATGTTCTCTTGCCAGCTGGTCTGGATGTCGATACTATTGAATGGAAGGCTGCAGGGCAATGAACCTCTTGTTTGCTTTCTCAGGTTCTACAAACTGTTTATTGCTGTGGCTGAGAGAGTGTGTCTCTGTACATAGGACGATTTCCTAAGCTGATGTTCTCAAATGTTAAGGCTGATTGCTGTTTTTCAGCCTTTGTGAGGTGATTCTGCCTGCGTTGCACAAGGGCCTGGTGTTCTGGCTGATTGATTAGGTAACCAGAACATGGATTCATCCCCTGGATTTATGCTTTTGAACTGTGATATCTCAGAACAATCAGTCCTGTTTGTTCCTAACTTGCTAAACTGAGGTAACAAAATACATTCTGCAAATGTCTGACATTCATCATCTGACTATATTTATAATTGCAAACTATTTATATCATTGCAAACTATTTATATCTTCAATGCTGACTCATAAAGCAAGGTATTTCACTGAGGCTGAAAGGGAAAGGACCCTGCATCTTTTCCAGCTTATTTGTCATTTCATTTTTTTCTCCCTCTTTGGGGATCTCTGTCCTACTTTCTGTCACACATATTAGCCTTGGCTGATTGATATGACAAGATAAAGAGCCTTGAGCAAAACCAGCCTTATAAACATCGATAGGGAATTATTTTGCTTCATGTATCAGAAAAATATCTTAAGCAAAATGAAAGAGCATTAACTGACCCATTTCCAGACTAAGTTATGAGTAGGTTAACAAAGAAACTAAAATGTATGTTTGCTGGTTTATTTTTCTGCCTTGGTATGAAAAGACAGAGTGAAACAACAGTGGCTGCAAAAAAGACATACAGCTGGGCCCACTGTCATGAATATTTTCTACTAAAATGGGTTTACTGCTTATGTCCTGAATATTGCCATGAAAATGTATACTGCAGATTAGAGTTATTTATGAAATCCATGTAAATTACGCTGAGGGAAATGTCTGTATTTGCTGTCAGTCACACAAGTCCAGTCAGTGTAATAGGCGAAATCACCTCTCGTGATTTGGTGCGTAGGATTTTGCTGAAGGAATAAATTATATGCTTTTTTCTGCATGAAAAGCTAAATTCAATACAAGGACCATTAGAACTTGACAAGTTGATTGGGTGTTGAAACCTGGGTTGAAGAGAATTTGCAACCTAATGACAAACCTTGAAGAGGAGGAGTTAACCTCCTCTGCTTCTAGATGTCTTGAAGGACATATGACCACAAAGAAATCTTTTTTCAAATAGTTTCAACTTCAGAATATAATTCAATAAATGTGTTGTTATTATTCATAGTATTCCATGTAATTATATTTATTTGCTTGAAGTAATCAAGGTTTTGCCTATTATGTATAATTGATATTTCCATCCAAATTAGCTTAACTCGAATCATGAATAGAAAGGAATCCCCTTAGAAACAAAAAGCATTATCTGCCTTTTTCTAATAGAATACAGTCTAACAATTAAGTTACCTAATATACATTTTTCTAGTTACCAAAGAAAAGGTACCAAATTTAGAATAAATGCCTCACTTACTTGCAAAACAGCATGCCTTAATAATTGCTAAAAGCGAGAATCAATCTTCAGAAAAATAACTAAGTATAACCAATGTGAGATAAGAATAAAACCACATTTTGAATCAGGATGTGTTCTTCACTGAACTAAATCATGTTAAAATTAGCTTTTCCAGCCTTACCCATATGTTACCTTTCTCTTTGAGCTCTTGTAGGATTTCTGTGCATTTGATGATAGCTGCATTTGTGAGTTTATTTTTGTTTTTTAGGTTTTCTTTTTGGTATCAGTTGAGTAATGAACAATTAATAGATGACCTCAGATGATGTGCAGATCTCAAATGTATATCTTTCTTTTCTGTTTAGTGAAAGAACATTAAGGCAAATGTGCTGAGTGAATGTGTTAGGCACTCAAATGCCTGGTGCTTGACTCCACAATGAAATCCAAAATCTTCTGTTCAGAAATGTATACACTTCATGTAGAGAATAAAATTCTTCAGGATACAATCCAGTGTAGCCATTACACTTATTTTATGAGATCAGCTAAAATGTACAGCTGCCTCAAGCTAGGCATGTGGAAATAATGGAGAGAAGAATGAATCTCTGCCTGAGGTGCTCTGGTGTCTACGTGGGATCCATCTCCCTGAGATACCTCCTAGAGCTCCATCTTGAAGACAACAGTGAAATGGTGGGAGCATTTGTACACAAAATGGTAGCACAGAGAGCCTTTTCTCACCCAGAATATTCAGACCATCGATATCTCCCACTCTGAGACCATAACACAAAGCCAAACTGGAGGCAAGGTTCCCTCTTAAGCCTGGTCCTTTAATGTAAACAGTCACTAAGAGACTTCCTGGGTGAGAAGGTCAGGGAGTCCAGGGACCAAGATCTTGCTGCTCAGTGCTGGGGTGGTGAAGCCTGATCACCTCTCTGTGGTCATGAATTCTGCACTAAACAGCTTCTGGATAAAACGAAGGTGCTGAGAGAACTTAGATGTGGCTGAGGGGAAGGGGAGATGCTTAAGAATGTGATTTTGGTTTGGTGAACTTAAGTCTCATTTCTGTGACTTTCAGCTCTTTCTTAAATCTAGTCCTTGGTCACTCCTCTGAGAGTTTAGAACTAAAAGAACCAGCTCCGCTTTGTTTCTCAGCACATGAATACTAATTATTTCCCTTTGGATTTATGCCATGTCATCTAATATGCAGTGAATAAACAAAGCTGTAAGTCATGTGCAATCATCCCCAACCTACTGGAGTTATTAACAGCACCCACTCATGGACTTTTTAACAGAGATTCAGCTTTCCTGTAAATTCTCTCTTGGAAAAGTGGCCATAAAATATCCCAGGCTCAGATAGATTCTATTCTGAAAGAATTCTTATTGAAAACTTTCTGTATTTACCACAGCATGGTTCTCTCTAAATTGTCCTCCTTTGGAGTGCTCGCTGAACATTCAAAACTAATAAGCTGATAATATTGCCTCCAGAAATTTTCTATGCCCTTGCAATATAGTTGCTTGTATCACTGTAACACAGAAATTTGATGGAAACCTTAATTTTTTTACATGTCTAAAATAAATTAATTCCCATTACTGTCTTAAACCCCCCCAAATTTAATATATAAAGCAAGAAATTGTTGACATGGTGCTGCTCTTTCCTTTAGCAGCTCACTGGGGAGGTAGTTTTTTGTTACAATCTTGATTTTCAAGTGTAGTTCATGCTCACCACAGGATGTGAAGCACTGAGTAGAGTGAAGTAATGGGTGTAGCTTCCTTAAATCTTCCAGTGGAAAGGGCAGGGAAACAGCCAGTCTGCACTCTTTTAAAAACATAATATTAAAAATGGTTCTGCACAGACTGAATTCAGTTCCTCATCTCCAGTTCTTGGGAGTTTGTCACACATTGGACAGTATTGATGTATGACCAATGTCTGCATTGGCACATATATGATCTACGTATGTAATACATTCTGTATTTAAAAACACTTGAAACTCCAGATATTCTCAAGCAGTTACTTGGAGTAGGTGAAATTTATACCTGGAATACCCATTTTCTCCTTAAAGAATAGAGTCTCTACGTTTGTCCGTAAAATGAGGAAAATTATCCATAAAAGATTCTCATCTGCTTGGTTTAAGCAGACAGACTAGGAGTTTTTACATCTTTAGTTAAGACTGACTCTCACTTTTATTCATATTTGATGGAAAACTCAGTAGATAATTCTAATTACTCAGATACAAAGATAGAATATTGATCTACATCTGCAGTTTCACACAAATGTCTCATGTATGCCACATTTCAGCACCAGCTTCTTGCAAGGGAAATGCATCCTTGGAGTGTGTTTCACAGTCTTATGGTGATCTTCAGCACAGGCATGGGAGGATAAAGCCTGGCTAACAACTCTGATCAAGTTTTCATTGTAAACTTCACTCCCTTCTCTACAAAACCCATAAGACAGATGCTGTATTTGTATCTTGTTAAGTAAATAAAAGACATAGCTGGTGAGATGTAGGATTTCTCATTCAGATTAGCTGGCACATACTATCCACAGGGCTTTGCTGGTGATGTGAAGAAGTTGCCCGGGTACCAGAATATTGTCCCCAGGCTCCCAGGCTGAGAGCAAGTACAACACTGCAGGCCTGTTTCTAATAAACATAGAGGGATTAGAAAGTGATTGCTTACTTTGAACTGCTTCACTTCTGCTTCCTTGCTTGAGAGAGATTTATGGATCATTTAAGGGAGGGAAAACATGTCTGCAGGGGACAATTTAGAAGTGCACTTCAATTTTTGGGGACTTCGCATGTTTTTTTAGACAAACTACTGCTTAAGTAGATGAAGTGATGCAGACAACAGGTGCTCACTGTATTGAGGTGCCTTTGTTTGAAGTGAGGTACCACATGGGCTTTTGTGAAGTGATCGGCAGTGGGTCTAAGATGGCTTTAGAGAGACTGAATTTTCTCAGATGGAAATTGCAACCTGTTTTTCTTTTCTCACCTTTTCACCATTAAAATGTCAAGTCTAATTTTCCTTGGTTTAGACAGAGAGTGTCAGGAACCCTGGAAAACAAGAAAAGTATAAATTAAAGGTTCTAGCCATCTGTAACTGTAACAATAAATATCATTGTCTGTACAGTTAATACTTCATCCATGTCTTCTGCCTGAGAAGGCTGAAAAAGCATTCATGTCAATGCACTATTCCTCATTATTCCGCGTGTACAGAAAAATTTCATCCCTTTCAGCAGGAGGAAAATTGGTGTAGTCTCAGGTCTTTGAGTTCAAAGCAGTTTAAAATCTTGGCATAGCTGTTCAGGAATGAAATTTGAGCGGAGGTCTGGTAGAAAGATGGTTTTCATCTCTTGCAAAATGGCTAATTTAACACTGTAACAGGTCATTTCTGCAACGGTGCACCTACACTGACTGTTTCAGTTTGAATCTCCCGTCAAAGCAAGACATTAAAAATAGCATTGGGTAGAGCAGTAGAGAATGAGCTGGAACCACAGATCTGTGTCAGGGGAGGAGGGACAGAAAACTTTAACAGAACATCTTAACAGAACAAGTTCTGTTCGAACAAAATGTCTCTGAGATAGGGGCAGCTCTGATCTGCCTGATCTGGGAGGTGGAATGACGGATTGTGCCCACACCACTTGATGTGTGAGCTCATTATGAGTCTGAAGGACACGTGGCAGAGGAAAGGCTATACTAGGCAGAGTCCTCTTGTCTGAGTAAGCATGATTTGGGATGCCCCTCAAGTTTTTCTCCACTTTCTTTTACCACACCATGAGGAGAGGGACAAAACCAGAAAAAAATTGTCTTTCTGCCATGTGGCTGTGTGCTAAAGCACCATATCCATCAAAAATCCTAATAAAGCACTTAACTGCCTGTTCTTGCCTTTTACATCTTTCTCCTTTACTTAGGTATGCATACACTGGCAGCTGTATAGAAGCACTTTTAGTACTTCTGCTTTCTCTGGGGTTCATTAGGGCCAGTGGAAAACCACACACTTTCTCATGAATTTTCACCTTGTCCAGTTATGTACATCTCTTCTTATTTTGAAGGCTAAGTCAGGAAAGCAATGAAATTATTCCATAAAGAGCTCAAAAGCTTATAAATAATGTATTACATCATATTGGCCTAGGAAGCAAAGAAAGTGCTATCAAAAAAAGGTGACAAGGCTTTTAAGACGTTTTTCTGAGGAGTCAAAATTAATGCTATGTGCTCATTTTACTGTGTTGTCCTAAGACTGACAGTGTGTATGTGCAGTGGTCCCTATCCAAAAGCCAGTGAGATTTAAGTGAGTTTTTCTGTGAGCATGGGAACTAATCAATGCTGGTTTCCTACGAATTGTCCTTTGCCTCCAGGCTGTTATCTCTTCCTTTATGCTTTCCTCCAATTTGAATAATGTCAGCCCTCCACTATGTGCTGTTGATGCAGCAGCTGTCGATGCTATCCCAGAAAAACAGGGCCAGGGCTAATGGGAGGCTGCCCATGGATGATTACACATGTTCTACTGCCAGTTGGTTGTCAGCAGTTGCATATGTGAAGAGCAGCTACATCCTGGTTGCTTTGCTCTCGTGAGGGAAAATAATTTGGCTCGCTGTGTGCTAGCCAGCTTGAAGTTTTCACAAAATGTATACAAGACAGTTATGTTTCAAATGTCTACTCTCTTGTCAATTTTGGTATAAATTAGTCAGTGCTGTCAAAATTATTGGGCAAGGAGAGGGAAAGAGACAAATGAGAAACTGAAGAGAAAATCACAGCCTCAAAATTCTTTCTTTCTTGGACATTCAGGCCTGAAACAGTTAATGCCAGTATTGCATATTTGTCTGCTGCTTCTTCAACCTATAATGCTGGTATTTTCAAGATACTCCTTCTCAATCAGGAGGGCCACACATTTTTTTTATGGCAATGCAAATTCTCATATAACTGTAGCTGAGGTTTCAAAAAAATAGTTGTTAGATTGTGAGATTAATGAAATATAAAAAGTAGCCAGAACGGCTTTTCCTATTTTGGTTCTCTTGCTGATTTGATATCTCATTCATCAAAGTCCAGAAAAAATAGCTAATTCTAACTGGGGCTCCCAAAAGTTATGGCACCAGTGGCACCAGCTGTCCTAAGCATGCAGAGAAGGAACAGCTGGTGACTGTTTTTACACATAATCTTCCGCTAAATATTAGAGGCTGCTTTGCAATGTGATATTATTATTTATACCTCAGTAGTACCAAGAGGTCCTAGCTGAAAAGTGGAGCCTGAAGGTACAATTTTTTGGATCTACAATGCTGTAGGAGACAGTCCTGTCCTCAGTTTCCCTCTATCCCTTTCCTTCAAAATATCGCAGCTAATTAGGAAGAGGAAAGGCAGGTGCCATGAAATGAGGTGACTCGTGCCAGGCTCCAGAGCAGATCAGTGTTGTGTGTGCTGAGAATAGAGCTCAGTCTCCTGCTGCCCGATGAGAATCTCTACCCCGGATTCCCCAGCTGCACCTCAAGGTCCCAACTAAAGTGTTGCTTTTCCAATACGGTATTACAATACTCAAATGTTTTAAGGAAACCTTATAAAAACTTCGTAAATATAGACAACTATTCAAAACACTTGAAATACTCTGGGTACAGCTGAGCAGTATTCATTCACTTTAGTGCAAGGTTGTTAAAATCTTTATTGAGACAAGGGGGGGAAAAGGAGGGAAAAAAGTAATTTGTTTTCAAAGATCCTGATTCATTGCGTGCTCTTCACACACTCATGATTTGTCATTCGGCTGTGACTTCTCATGAGAATTACATTCCTAATAAATATATTTGTGCTTACATTGTCATTAGCATAAACGTGTGAACACCCCATGCATTTACCATGCACGGGCTTGTCTCTTGGCCTTATCAAAGCGACACAATTTTTTCTCCCAACACATTCTGTTCTTTAGTATACTTTTCTATTTTGTAGAATGCTCCTTTCTTTGTTACTGACTTGGATCACAAATGGTCTTCATTTCCCTATTCTTCTGAACTAAATAGCTAAATGCAGGTTCCTGTGGATGTGAAAGGGGTTATGAATCATACAAACAAAAATTTGTTAACTTCTTGTGTGTGCTGTAATCCATTAGAAAAAATCTTATTCCATGTGGCTTAACCTTATACTTTCTTCCTATTATAAGTGACAATCATCAGTTAACTGAAGTGTAAATTTGGACCCAGCTCATCAGACTGTCAGAACTATGTGTTGGAATGCATTCATATAATTCCAGGTGCCACTTTACATTGTCACCTCTTAATATTACTGTACTATGACCATAATGGATTGAATAATTGGGATTGCAAGGCAGTCTTTTGGGGGTTAGTGCAGTAAAAGTGAAGGTAAGTTACATGCTCTAAATTCTCCTCCCTAATGAGTACAAAGCCCTTTTGCAGGGGCTTTATATTTCCATATAGAGATCCGGCTCTCTCCAGCTCTCAGAAAGAGCAGGCTGGTCCTATCTTTCCAGATGGTTTGACCTGCCTGATGTGATTGCTCAGGAGTCTCACTGAGGTCTCTGTCCATGAGATCATCACCTGTGTAGGCTTTCCCCATAAATGCTCCTTGGGGAGAAGTTTCCAAATGCTGAATCCCTGTCCTTCCACGTCATGTGTGCTTTTCATGGTGAGTTGGAGAAGGCCATCAGGAACGCTGCTGTGGCTGACTGCAAAAGCACGGGCAAGAAACAAGTTCTGTCCTGGGTAAGAAATGGAAAAGTGATGCTGCAAGCAAGCAGAAAGTAGAGGTGAAAGTGTCCTGTTTGCTGTCTGAATTTTAATTGCAGTGGAATGTTTTCAAGAGTAATAAGGAAAACACGGATTCTTTATCCATTTTTCCTAAGAATCATAAGCATTATTAATCAGACTGGAGCTTGCACAAAAGACAGTTTTCAAGTATTCTTAATTAAAGCACAGAAGATGGGATGTTTTTTAGGACAATGCTAAAGTCCACATTTTGTATTATTTGGGAGGTTTCTCAGATAAAATCTGCAGTTTTCAAATTCTTTTTTTTCCCCACTAACCACAGGCATTGTTTGCATGAGAAGTCCTTATTTCAAAAGAGAAGTGAGAAAGAATTTAAGGAAGATCTACAGCTATCTTATGCAGAAGACTGACTGCTGTATCTTGGTCCCTCCCTTTTGCATGTATGAACATGACAGGTTATGGCCACATTTCCCAAAGATGCAGCGAAGGCTGGGCAGTTTGAGTCCTGTTCACCCACTCCTGAAAACAAAAACACCTTCCTTGTTCCACCCTTTTCATTCAGTGCAGAAGTGAGGAATTGAATTTACTCATTAAGCCCAGTTGCTGAACATAGAGAAACATAAATAACCCTCAAGTTACCTGAAGAGGTGCCCAGAAAATCAGTGATGCCTCTCTTGCCTTCCCAGTAGCAGCCACTTTGCTCTGGCATCACTCACAAGTCCGGCCTGTTCATCAGTACTGACCAGTGTTAGATTCAATGAACTTGGGGTAAAAGATGATATCAGACTGGTATTGCTGTTTCTGGTTTACTGGTTTGTTTTTCCCATCCATCTTTATTTTTCTGGTAGTGTTCCATTTCTGCAGTAACAATTTAGATATGATTAGTAAGTACAAACTGCCTGCTTCCAAACACTACGAATTGTGTAATTTAGAAATGTATCTGTACAAACACTGTCTCACACTGTTTGCAGCTAAATTTTCTGTTGCCTGAGCCATCAGTGGCAGTGAAAACTAGTGTCTCCAAGAAGCTAAGGTTCCTCTTCACTTTACATGAGGCATGAAATAAGCTGATATGTAGCAAATAGAAGTATTCCAGCAGGAGCCATGTTCAAAACTTCAAAGGAAGGAAGGGAGAGTAACTTCTAAGCAAGGAGAGGAGTGTATTTTTAAAGCTATACTGTCAGCCAGGGGATATGGCTTCTAAAAAAGCCACAAAGAGCTTACGTAGGTGTGTAAATACCAAGGGTACTTTCAAAAAAACACATCCAGCATCAAATATAGTAATAACAACGGCATATATTGAGGCACAAGTCAGGCAGTTTGGGTTTGGGTTCTATTTCTGTGACTTGCTATGTGATCCTTATTGAGTGTCTTCGTGTTTCAAACTTCTTACTTTTAATATTCATTTAAGGTACTTATATAAAGTTTATGTACCTTTACTGTTTTTCTCCAGCTCTAGGTTTTGATCAGGAACTTCATCTATTAATGAAGTTCCTGCGTGCCTTATATCATTGTGCAAGATTTCACTGAATGTTGATGACCTCTGCGATACTTGAATAAAAGACATTATTAAATGTAAAATATAAAGATAATAAATATAAATAAAATATGGAATGTCTCATTTGAGAAGTGTGCTAATGACAAGCAGGCCATTTTGTGAGTCTTCCTGGAAGGCAAAAATCATAACTCTGTATGTATTGTTTAGGACAGGTAAAGCTGAAATCTGGAGTGTCAGGGGATGTCAGGTGGTCACAATTTCTACTCATTTGATACCAATGAGTGTCTCTTTAATACATTAACACTTTCTTAAACAAGTCATGGAGAATTATCCTACATCATCAAAACATTGCCATTTATAATACACCTATTATCAATGCCCTTTTCCACTGCAGTTTCTAATTAGCTGAATTTGACACTGATTAAGTATTTTCATGACTTGGAAGCTGAAATAAGGCAGTATGTTAGAGGAAGATAACAAACCTTACTTTGGTGAGAATACAATGCTCTTTTCTAAATATGCCCTTTAAACAAAAAGTTAATTCTGGAAAGAAGTAGACAATTACGTTCGTATTTTCTTTCTTGGTTAGGTAATAAGTTGCCAAAGTCTGGTTTTTGCTTTGGATATCTGCTGGCCTGCTGACTGTGGCTGAGGAAGCTTTGGATCCTGACTTTTTTTATTTGATCTTGTGAATTTGTTCAGTGCTGTTGTTATGTAAATGCCCATAATATCACTGTTCTGGCAAAATTATACATTGTCTTGATTCCACTCTGGTATTAGAATTTGGTTTCTATTGGGAACTCTTTCCTTCATGACATTTAGCACACATCTAAGAAGTAGCATGGATGTAAACTCTTTGATTTTTTTAAATTTATTTTTGAAGGTGGAGGGTAAATCCTGTGTTGTTCATATATAGCTTGGCATTTGTTTTTTGTGATTTGAATAAAGCCTGTCATTTTTGGTATTTTACTGATGGCTTTTGATTTCTTATTGAAGAGGGCTGAAATATTAGCTTATGGAGCTCTAAGGGCAGCAGAGTATTAGCTACCATCACCTTCATTCAGATTAATTCCTTCATCTTTTGCCCCTTGTATTTCATATACTCAAGCCATAGAAGATGAGATAGAAATGTGGTTTAGAGAGAACTCAGTCTTATTTTTAGTCCTCTGTAAAGGTCAGGGGGGTTTTTGTCTTTTGTTTTTATATTAAATGCACTGGGCTTCTTTTCTTTCTTTAAAGGGAGATATATTAACTGCTGTATTATTTACAAAATGGGTATTTTTGCGAATATGAAAAAAATCCCTGATAGTTCCACCAGAAGCAGCAGTGTCAGGGTGCCTGTCACACATCTGTATTTCAGCCTCTGCGTCAGTGGAAGCTACTTTACATCACCTGATGTGACGAAGTTTAATGTGCCTCAAGCAACTGTTGGCTCCTGGGTGTTTGGAATATCCCAGTGACACGGGATATTAATCTGAAAATGATACACACACTTTTCTTTATCGACTATGGAAAAATTACATTATAGCACTGGGCTTCGAGACTTCAAGCCTAATTTGCCACCTCAAGGACTATTAGCAAGTTGGAAAACCACTGTGTATGAATGACTTTCACATAAAAATGACAGACTAACATTTTTGTTATTGAAACCACATTATGAAACTGCTATTTCTATGTTGATTTATTCAACATTCTAGATTAGATTTCTGGACATTAGGAAGACAGCTCTCATCAGACTTTGTGAATAAACTGATTAAGTTTAAAGTAGCTGCTTTTTTTCTTGTCAAAAAGCAATTGTAATTTCTTTTAAATTATTCAAAACAGAGGCAGATAAATATATATAGTAGCTTCTTCCTCAGTTGGTATGGTGTGTATAAGTGACTTATCATTTTCAAAGCAATGTGTTGTGATAGCAGAGGGGATGATCCTGTCTGGGGTATAAGTTAATAGGTCCACCAGGAAAAAATGTGGATTTATTTTTAGTGATATATTCTTAAGAATACAACAAGAAACAAACAAAATGCAATTTGTGAGCATGATCATCTAGAGAGAATAATTCCTTAAGAGGATCAGTGGGAACTTTTGTTTTACATATCTCCTTTAATTTAAGTACAGCCCTTGAAACAGAACAGGTGCCAGCAGAATCCTGGGTCTAAAAGGAGGAGAAAAGGGAGAGAAAGAAGAGGTGGTTTCTAAGGCAGAAGGAAATTGCTGATTTTAGGACAAGGCCAAAAGGAAGCGGGATTTCTTTCTAAAAGAAACTGAACATCCATTTCCAAGGGTGTACTAGCATATTCGTTGTCAGTCATAGCCATATGTAGATACTATGTATGAGCTGGGTGTGCAACACACAGAGACGTGTATTTTACAACTTTCTGCAGATTTGTTTCAGTCTGTGAAATTTAGCTTTCTTACAGGTTAAAAAGGTATCATTGAGGAGCAAATCTCGTGGTTCTCGTTTATACTTATTAAGAAATGTCAAGGAAGGAGCAGATGGTTTAGTAGAGGAATGGAGTGGCTGAGGTCACCGGCTGGTTAAAAAGTGGATTAAAGGAAAAACCACTTCACTGACTGATGAAGGCAGAGGTGATAATTTTCCAGAGGTAAGTAGAAATGAGGTACCTTCAGAAGTCTGTATTTACTCCTCATCTGTTTTTCATTTTACAGTAAGAAATGAAGGTACTACTGATCTAGTGTTTATTTTTGGGTCATGTTGCATTCTTATTTTGGAAGCCAACTGCAGGGAGTAAGATAATTAAGACTGATACTTAGCTGTTCTAATGATTCTGCATCTATCAACAGCAAATCCCTTTAACCGATGTTGTTATTGACATTTTACATTGAAAAGGTCACACACAGAAAAGTGGAATGACCTGGTGGAGGAGCCCCAGAGACAGGAACCGAACGCAGTCCCTGATTTCTTAAGATATGGTTAATAATTGAGACGCCAACAACTGCAGAAATTAGCTGTAACATTGTTGAAAGGACCAGGTGAAAGATGGGGAATAGCAGAAGACACCTGCCATTGCCATCACTGAAGCCAAGATTCCACATTGGAATTGTGTCAGAAGAGGTGACCTGTTATACAACACAAACTGCACGTGTGAAAATGACTGAAAAGCAACTCTTTAGTTACACTCCTTCAGGCAGTTCTAATCCTGAAGACCTGTTGTTTGAAACTAACTTCGATATAGAGGGCAGACAGATAATGATGACTGCAGGATTAACAAGCTCTGGATAAAGGAGTAAGGCAAAAATAAGAAAATAAGTACGGAATCTGAAAGTTTCTGAGATTTTAAACAAACATGAATATTTCAAAAGATAGTGTAATTATTCTGCATTTTTAGATAGCTATTTGGTATTATAATGTGTTGCAAAGTTTTGACAACCGGAGTTTTGACTAGTTTACAAGACAGTTTTTGTCTATGCTTTTATTTCATAAAGTTTCACTCAACACATAGTCTAGCCAAATATTACTTCTCCATGTCAAAGAGTAAGTAAAGATATTTGAGCTTTATACCCATTTCTTTATAAGCACAGTGAAATACATTTCAGGGAAAATATTGTTCAAGATCTACTTTTACAAAGGTGTTTGTGTCAGACTCTGTTGCCCCCCAAAATGATGAAATACCCTGGAAGTAAAATCACAGAAGACAGGCTATTAAAAAGGGCAGCTTGACAATACTTTCAGTAAATGACAAAAATCAGAGTGTAAGATAAATGTTTAGCATGTTCTGCTTTGTCCTGTTCATACAGTTTGAGGCCAGAATGATGCAACACTACATCTTTTAGTCTGACCTACTGGATATCTCTGGCCACTAAATTTTGCATGTAAGTCCAACTTCTTTATTGGGATACTGTATTTATCAGTTATTTATACAGTATATATATATTATTTTCCACAGAGACATCTGTGTTATTAGGAGATTTCCAAAGAATAAAATACAGCTTCCCTCCACAATTTGTGCCAATGGTTGTTCACTCTCATCGATAACATTTCTCATTTGAACTTACTCACCTTCAGCTTCCAGACATTGACTCTCTCATCCATTTCAATTACAAGATTGAAGGGCCTTTGATTTTTGGTATTTTCCCCTGTGAAGGTATGTACACGCTGTCATCAAGTTGCATCTCCTTTTGTAGCATGGCAAGCGGTCCAATCTCTATTTATACAACCCTTAAATCAGCTTTGTGGCTCATCACTTCATTCTCATATTTTTCAGGCGTGCCGGCCATGTAGCCAGCATTCCATGGGCAGTCTGGATGAAATAAACTCCCTTCTCATATTTTACATAGATGTCAGGCAACCAGTTGTTCATGTGTCCAGTGTGTGTTTTATTTACACCACTTAGTGCTTGTCTTTTTTAATCCAAGAGAAATTGAAGTTGTGTCAGGGAAGGTTTAGGTTGGGTATCAGGAAAAGGTTCTTCCCCTGGAGGGCAGTGGTTGGGCACTGGCACAGGGTCCCCAGGGAAGTGGTCACAGCACCAAGCCTAACAGAGTTCAAGAAGTGTTTGGACAATGCTCTCGGGCACGTGGTGTGACTCTCGGGGATGGTGCTGTGCCGGGCCCGGAGTTGGACTCGATGATCCTTGAAGGTCTCTTCCAACTCAGCATATTCTGTGAATGGTTTAACCAAGTCTACTTGGCATNGTGCCGCCCGGCGAGCAGCCCGGGGAGCGGTGCGGGGGTGTGACCGCCGGTGTGGCCGGTGCGCGGCGCCGCCTCCCCGCCGGCTCCCCTCCCTCCCTCTCCCTGACTGCCCTCGCAGGCGGGAGGCGGCGCGGAAGGAGCGTGCGGTGCTGTGCGGGCAGCCCCTGGCCCCAGCCGAGCCGAGCCGAGC